>JAWWMP010000023.1:13537349-13641327 GCA_035047865.1 Dendrocincla tyrannina
TAACAAATTTTCCGTGATTCATTTATATGTCCAACCAGTTATTCAACAGCCTTCAAACCTTTAATTATCTTTTAAATATATGTCATTTTGCCGTTCTAATTAGATAGCAATTTAATGCTCTCACAGGGATTCAGATGGGCTGTCTTTTTTGAAATGTAAACTCCAATAGGAATAATCATTGGCATTCAAGTGATTGAATTCTTCAGTTATTTAAATGAACGTGAGGCATTTACACTGTTCAAATCATTTAAATATTCTGCTGTCAGCTACAGCTGTAGAGTTTTATGGAGTTGCTGAATAAAGCAAGGGTAAGTGTAGGTTATCTTACGTTCCAGGCGGGACTCCCCAGAGAGAAATGAGATTTGCTGCTTATGAAAGGCTAACACTGCTTAAGTGGGGCATTAATGTTTCCCCTGAGACTTGGATTTCTCTGTTTTTCTACATTAGGAGAAACAAATTTTCCCAGAATTTACAACTACAAAAGACTTAATACTGAATTAGCAATCTTCAAACACTCCAGGTCCTGTAGCTTAATACAATATATTATGACAGTCCACATTGTAAGTTTAAAATGGTAACTTACTCAGGCAGCTAAACAACCAGTATATTTTGGTGAGGGCATTGCTATATATACATTGGCTTTGATTTCTTCGTGTAATTTCCCTTTTAAGACTGATCAAATTAAAGATATGCATCCTTGTATAGAAAGCAATGTACCAATTGAATTTGTTTGCATTGATAAGCATTCACATATAGCCATTCATAAACCCCCATTACAAGTCTTCCAGAGATTATACTGAGAGTAAGAATATATGCTTCAACCTTCTCAGAGATAGATTTTGTTTTAAACTTAGAAATATAGAAATATAGAAATATAGAAACAAAGTCCTTAATAATCAAGGATATTATTAGAGTATTTCATAAATCAGACATTTTTAATCTTAGATTTATTAAAAAAAAGGTAGAATCTGAATAAAAGATGCAAGTCGATTCAAGAACATTTGTCTTCATATTTTCTTTAATTAAGGAACTCAAGCTCCTTGGTCAGGAACTTCGAGTTTTCTACCCTAAATCAACCTAGTAATTACTGGGGGGGGAAAAAAAGTCCCTCTTCCACTCTCTGAATAAATATATAACTATAGATCAAAAAAGTCACGGGCTTCATAAAACCTAGTAGCAATCTTGCTTTTATTCATTGAAAGCCACACAAACATTGGGACTGAGAGGCAACACTACAGACCCCCAACACCAGACAAGGTTCACAACCTGTGCCTGTGGCAGACATGGATCCTCCAGTGACATTCCTTAATTTCTCTGTGATCCCACTAAACATGCCCAAGAAAGTGCTTTTCCTCTGGCACCAACCCTTAACAGGCTGCTCGGTGACAGTTGCAGTAACGAGCAACCAGACACGATTAATGCAGTCCTTGTTTAGAAGAGTACGTAAAAATGATGCACCACTTGCTTCTTACTCTTCCCTTACACTCAGTAAACTCATTTCTTTGGCAAACCATAACGTCATGATGACATATTTTACATTTTAAAATTTAATGATGTAACACCTGGTGCACTGCAAGTGTTAAGAGGCTACTGAAAAGCAGGGGATTAAATTTGCCATAATTGCTGCTGAAGAAAACTCTGTCCTCATGTCTGCATCTCAAAATGGATAAGGAGCCTCAGAAACCAAGTTACTGCCTTGAAAATCTCACAATTCATTTTTGAACTCCCAAACATTTTTATTTATTTTTTTAGCAGTAAATTGGGGTTTTGAACCAAATAGAAAATTCAAAATTACACTATACAACTGAAAATACTCTCTCTCGGAGAATAAAATACTACTCTGTAGAAGTACACCCTTTTGGTCAAATACAGCACGTTGGAGCATTCTGATGCAGCAAGGCTAAAACCAAATATAAGTATGTTATTACCATTGGCTATACTTTCTGGAGTTCCCACTGGGGTACTTTTGGTAAGAAAGGCGACTTCCAAAGGGTGTAATACATAGAAACGTGCAAAGCATGCTCTTGTGCTACGTGATTATAAAAGAAAAAAGAAAAATTAAAAAAAAAAAAAAAAAGAGAGAGAGAGAACATAAAAGCAAAGAGGCTTCGAAAGGCAGCCGAGGGCTGGCCAAGGGGGTTTCCAGCGCCGCCGCAGCCGGGCTGTGTCCCCGGGCGGTGTCCCCGTGTCCCTGGGCGGGGCGGGGGCGCCACCGCCCGGGCGCGCCCCGCAGTGCAGCCCGTCCCGGGACACGCAGCCCAAACCAGCCTCGGGCAGGCTGACAGGCGTGGGGACACTTCATGGGAAAGGCCCCGCAAAGCTCCAAGAGGAGGTTCCAGGGCATGCCTTATTCAAGATTTATTAACTTGTTTGTCAAGACTCATCACCACAGAAACGTCTTTTAGAGAAGATTCGAACCAAAACGTCCTTTCTGATCCCTCTCTGGGCAGTGACTGTGAAAGCTCCAGCTGGTCTGGGTGCTGCTGCAGCGACACTCACAGCCTCAGTGAGTACCTGCCGAAGATTCGGGCAGCACCTTCCCCTCCTTCCTGCAACCCCTCCCACCAGCTGCACATGTGCACCCAACTGACCATCCTCACCGAAAGCCAAGCTTATTAAAAATCCCCAGAAAAACAGCAGAAGAAACAAGAGAGGAAATCTCCAAGAAAAGCATTTTTAAATATACACCCATGTAAATATACACCATATAAATAAGCAACCAGCTTGATGATTCCGTGTACTGGTCAGGGCTAGATAAAAATCTGGTGCCAGAGGAAGCACTCTGCTGTTTGCTATCCTTCCTCTCTAATGTTTTCCAGAAGACAGTTCCTTAAAAAAGCACTACCTCAGCTTCAGAACTAACAGATATGGTCACTGGGGTTAGGAACTCGAGAGTCCAGTAATATTCTAGTTTTACATCACTGTAGGAAAATATCACAGCAGTATAAACCACTGTAGATCAAGTCTGTAATCAAAGAAACTTGAATATAACTCTAAAACACACAACTTATTTTTGATAATCTCTTTAGTGAACTATGTAATTCCAGACCTATATGGCTATTTTCACACTTATTGTCACAGATTTCATGAACTGTTTAGTCATTAGTTACAATAGTATCAGGATTTGGCCTGCAGTATTAAACTAAGGGCCCAGGCCAGCAATCACTTCACTCTCAAAAACTCCACTGAAGTCAACAGAAGACTCTCATTACCCACTACTGACAGAATCCAGAGGTAAAAATGACTCTTCCAAAAACATGAGATGAACAGACCATGAATATATCACAGTGAGTTCCCCTAGCTGACAGCTTATGGGCTACTGCCCAACATTTTGATTTTAAAAAGCCTATTGTATAAAGTAATGAAATAAGTGCCTTCAAGATGTACACTGGGGTGAGGGATAGTAAGAGCAAACTACCTTCTACCTCATTAAAGCATAACAAGAGAAATAAGGGAGAGAGTAATGAAATTCAAACATCAAATTCAAAACAAAAACTGTACATAGAATGGTTACAATATGGAAAATCACCACTATGAAAAGTCAAGCTGACTGATAAAATTGAGTATGTTAGTGTGGGTAACAGAAATAACCACTCTAATGAGTCTTAATGCTAAAATGGCAGAACCAAAGGTTTATGAGGTGAAGCCTATCCAAAACTCTTAAAAGTTACACTGACTGCTGTGAGATTTTCCACATCCTCTTAGTTTCTGCATCTTCCCCAGGAACAATCATGGAAATGAGATTCTGGACTAGATGTGTCTGGGTATGCTGAATCAATCTCGTAAATCCTATCCTTACATACCTCTCAAAATATAATATCTTGTAGAGACAAAGCAGATTTTGACTGAGGGGTAAAATGTTTAAGTATTGATTCAGTTTTCCACCTTACTTAGGAGTAAACTGCTTCTACAGAGGCTGGAAGTTTTTCACTCCCTGATATTTATATGTTTGGGTAGCAGAGGTCCTAATTCCCATAAAACAGGAAGATACAAACTCATCATCATGATAAATCATCTGTGGGGAAGGTAGAGCATGTTAATTGGACTGGGGTCTGAGCTGCTTGTACCAGGATATGCAGCTTTAGTGACTCATCACCGGAACGGTGCAAAAGCCAATGGGATAATTTGCAAGAGCCATTCTTGAGATCTGTGTTGCTAATTGATCAGTAATTTGCCAAATTCTGTACAGGCATTGTCCTCCTTTTCACAGCTGTGAAAGAATCTACCATCCCGAATCAAGAGTGATAGAAGAAAAAGGACAATTTGTTTTAAGATTCCTTCCAAGATACTGTAATGTCTGCTTTGCCATTAGACTGTCTGTCCAGTTTACAGTGAAGTTACTCAGAAAATACTTTTCCATTCACCTACTCCTTTTTCCCTGCTGCACTTTTCATAAGCTCTACTCCAGTTAAAAAATAAGTGGGGAAACAGTAAGTGCAAATACAAATGTTAATTAAGTGTGTAATCCTAGTTCAAATCTTAGAAAGACAAATTCTTTTGCTGGACGAAAACATCAGATGTGCTAATGACTTAATAAATCATGCTTTTCAATAATTTTATTTCCATAGTACATTATCCACCCAGTTAATGTTTCTGTTTTCTCCTAAAATATTGTTGAAATAAGACATTACTGCAGGAGAAATACATATGGCAGCCATGTGGATACTGCAGTGGAACTACTAATACCAAGGCTTTGCTGGGAGTCCATAGTGATGGAAGACTTGTGAGTGCTGTTCCTAAACAATGATGCAATCAGGAATATTCCAGTTCTCTGGGGCGTTAAGTTGATAAACATTTGCCTAACAGGCACTTTATTTTTCTTGCTGTGATTAATGCAAACAAGATGATAAGGGAAACTAAAGGCAAAATTTGCTATTTCTCTTTTGGTACAAAAATCCCTAGTGTTCATATTTTGCTTAAAAATATGCTTTAGTGAAATTCCTGCAAATATACTGAATTGACTTTAACACTTTAGCATGACAAATAGGGGTTATTACATTGTGCTAGAGCATTCTGACGTTCCATTTCACTGTAAAATGAATATAATCATAGCAATTTTTGGCTTTGTTATTTTGCAGTAACAGAGGTCTGCATCTTCTGCAGAAGCAACTTGTATATTTATTTTCCTTGGATTTTTTCATGCTAACCTTTGTTCGCAGAGGTAAATTTACCAAGAATTATAATGTTTATTAAGCCATATAATGTAACTGGTCTATTGTATTTATTTTTTTCATGTGTATTACATTATTCACACTAAGAAAAGAATGCAACAAATATAGCTAAATAAAATAGATCAATAAATAGTATTCTTACCAAAGGCCTAAGTTCTGGATGAGTCAAAATATATCCATTGTTTGTAATTGCAAAAGCATATCCATGAATACCTAACTGCAAAAGTAAATGAGAAAGAAATACTAATTAGCAAGTCATAACTCTTATCCACAGAGTATTTTGTTATGACATACACAAATATCCTTGACATTTTGTGAAAACGAGAACCTGACATTGTGATGAATTCAGCATGCAGCACGATTTTAAAACGTCACAAACACTCTGTAGGGCACTTGCTTCTATGTGAGTTACAGGGAATTATATAGGACGCCACAGGCTGTGGCATACACCATAGCATGTGCCAAAGCAAAGACCTCCTGGAATTTAGTAAATTCACCTATTCCCAGGAGTGACAGGGAACTTACTTGTTCAAGAGCTGTTGTTAAGAAGCATTTAAATCAAAGATAACAAATGTACAGTTCTAACAGGCAAGCAGTGACCTGTCACAGGCGATATTTACATCTTCCCTCCTTATAGGCTGTTAATTCCACTTCATCTGGAGCCATAGAAAAAGGTGCACTTCTACTAAAGAAACTCCTCTAACTTTATGTATTTGTACCAAATGGAACTGTGGGAAATTATTTCAGGGCAATGAAATGCTTTATGAGGTCTAGCAGTACAGGTGCTCAAATTGTACTTATATAAATAATAATAACAGTCTTTTTAACAATATGCCTATTACACAGTTGATTTCATCCACTGAATGCAATAAATGTACCTTCAAATCATTCATTTGGTCATTCAAACATCCCTTCTTAGCATAAACTTGCTGCTAATGTAGAATCTTTCTGCAGCTTCACTGTGAAACTTTTGCACATCTCACCATCCTTTCTCACTTTTTTCTTTTCAATTCTGAAGTAACATACAATCCCACATATTTTTATTTAAGCAACTTAATGCACTGAGCTATTAAGAACAGACAGAATAAAAATTGAACTCGAAACTCTAGAACTATTTTGTTTTGATATTTACTTTACAGTTCTCACTACTAAAAGCTGTTTTATTTTATTGAGTGGATTCTTAAACATTTTGCTGAAGTGGGTCCTTAGGAAATTTTCTGATATGAAGCAAAGTGAGCAAGGCTGACAAATCAGAGTAATTTCGAAGAGGCCAAAAGCAGAGCAAGCCTTATTGGCTTCTGTAATTCTCTGAAAGCATAAACCAGAGTATGATATTATGGCGAGGTCACAGGGAAAACAGACCAGGTTGCTTTATAGTGTCTCCGTGTGAATGATTGTATATGGTCAAGTGTATCTACCATAGAGAAGATTGTTTCATACATTAGCGGTTTTCCTAAAGCAATAAACTTCAGTGAAAGTAATAGAAGGTGATATGTTCTTGGCATCTCCTCATAAAGGGGGGATAACCAAAATAATAACAGTGGACATATTTTAACTATTATAGAGTGACAAGGGAATAAGCTGTTGGCTAAATATCAGATCTCAAGTATAATTGTCTGTGTTCATAACTGCAGAATGACATCCTAACAATGGAAGTCAGGTACGGAAACACATGTGGGTGGTACAATTCACAGGAAAAAATATTTGCTTACTTGAAGCATACCCAGACTCCAAGGGTAGTATTTTATTGTGCTCCATACAATATGTGAAACTGCACAGTCTCTGCACTTAAAGTGCTTTGGTTTGAGAGATGCTACCACTTAGAGCAGTGTTACCATTTTAAACCTTGAACTCTGTCTCTAAATAACAGATTCAGAAACAAAAAAATCTTTTTCTAACTGCTGTAAAATGCCACATGAAACTCATGTATTACTGAATCCAACCCCAACTTATTCAAGAGAAACTGCCACTGACATCTGGGGAAGTTTAGTCTAGATAACGACTGCTGAAAATATCTTGTTGCTATTATCCATCTTCCCCGGCATAAAATCCACCTCATCCAAGCTGGGAGAATTCCTGGTCAGCAGAATTCTATTCCTAACTAATCACTTTATAACCCTGTGTGAATTTTATTTCATGTGTTGCCTCTACAGGAATGGGTCCCAGGGGTGATTATGCTCTTGCAATTGCACAGTCTTTGTTTATGGTATGTGAGCTGGAAGTTATAACTCAAGTGATTTCACTAACCTAACTGTATTGCATGATATTGGTGCCTCCTGTAATAATCCTCACTTGCAGTACCTCCTGCAATATAAAATGTACCTTCAAATAAAAAGTCTAATATTCAGCAAGAGGATATTATATTACTTCCAAAGAAAACTAATTTTTAAAGGATTTCTCCTTTGCTGAATCAGTAACTCTGTTGCAATACCTGTTATTCAGGCCTCCCATTCTCTCTAGTTCTTGTATTCAGACTATTTCCAAATCTTACAGATGAATTTTGAATAACATCACTGTGATCTGCCTTTTTCTATCCAGCCATGCACAGGCAAGTTTTTATTTCTGCAGGCACCACAACACTGTTCTTCCTTCTCATTACAAATGAAACTTGCTCTCCCCATAGCTCCTAAGAAGGCTGCTCCGAAGACCATTTCCATTTGTCCAAATTTTGAAAAGGAGCAAATTTTGCTCCTTTATCTTCTGCCTTCTACTGCTGCAGTATTGCTGCATACCCAAAAGTATAAGTTGCTGTTGGTCAGTGCAGTGAGAGTGTTCCCTGTTCTTTATCCTGGCCAGCAATGTCCCTGTAAGTGTGTTCTGGTACCAGTGTGCACCCATCTGCTGCCTCTTCCCATGGGCTGCAACCTCTTTCCATCTAGAACAGCCTTTCTGTTCTAGGTTTGCATAGCATCTGGCCTAGAGGGATCCAGGTCACAGGAAATTACTCCGATACACCTTATCAACATCATTGCTACTATTTTAGGTATTATTTGTATCAAATTCTCATTGAATTGAGACATTAAAGTTACTGCATATTAATCTAGAAAATCATTTTGTAATTGCTAATGTATTCAAATTAGGATTAAAATTGACAGGAGTTCTTTTTCCTCCTAACTTGAATTATTTACAAACACTTGTGAGAATATTCAAAGGCACTCACAAGTCACCTTCCTCCTCCACCCTCTTAGAAATCAGTAGATGAGAGCATGGCAGCCAATCAAGAGGAAAGTATGATATACAAATTTGTGCTCAGTATGGGTCCATGTCAAAAAGTAGCCACTCCAATATCTGGACTCTTTAGAAAAGGCTGTTTGCAGTGCTGTGTTACATGCTTGTCATGTAAAAAAATTCCACTAGGAATTCACTGGAAAACAGTAATTTAATTTTCATTTGTGAATAAAAGAGCACTATAGTAATACATTTCAGACATAGAGAACTAGCGAAATACTAAGGTATTGCATCATATTTAAATGAAAAGTAATTATATCTTTGCATTTGCCTGAAGCTTATTTTGACTGAATTAAACACACTTCCAAGGACGTACAGTGTATCAAATTTTAAATACTGTATGATAATTAATTTTTAAGAATTTTCTAGTAGAGTTGTATCTGACTTTGGAAAACTAAGTAGAGGGAAATATCTAGCAAATACTGGGGAGAAGAGAAGGAACCACGAGTCTGGCTAGGCAGGAACTGGTTTAAGTTCCTGCAATGTGCCACTTGCTTTAATTGCAGAAGACACAGAATTGGGGCAGGAGACGCTACACACAAACAGGAAGCCTAAAGCCAGGTTAAGGATAGGTTTTCATAAAAAGTTATGGAATTTTTCAGCCTGAATTTCTAGCTATTTTGCATGGTATTCCGGCTATATTGTGTGACTGATCTACAAAAATCTGAAGAGGATTAATGACACATTAACTAATGACACATTCATTTTGATACTAAAAACTGCACTTGATCTCAGACTAAAAAGAGCACAGATCACAGCTAAAATTCCCGAGGAAAATAAGTGAAATAATGGAGCTACATCACTATAACTAATATCAACGTACTAAATACATTGTTGTATTTTGAGTATTATCCTGAGCATAAATGACATATCATCATTAGTGTATTACCTTGTATTTTGGAATAGTTTTTAAAAGCTCTTTAACTGGAACGTCTGTGCCAACTACTCCCAGAAGAATCCCTTTAGACCTCTGGAAAGAACAATAAAACATGCACTCAGAACCACAGTAACAATAAACATTCACACCCGTTATTTCACCTCACAGCTACACCACAGAATTGAACAGATTACAGGCAAATTATTTCAAAAGTGAGGAAAGTAGACACTGGTGCGACTCAGCTGATCGAGCAGTAATTCAATCAATAACATTACTCCTTTCTACTTTATCTGCAATAACAGACAGGAGGCATGCAAGCTCTTGACAGCGAGTCCCTCAACAGAAAATTTTCACATGCAAAATAGGTTTTCAATTAAATATATTGTTGAAAATATTACTCCCTTCTTTCCCAATTTCTCCTGCCATTTCATAAACAAAAGGCAAAGATGAAGCATTAAGGGGAAACTACACTTAACTTTCTTTAATAACCTGTTAAATTATTAATGATAAATACATACATAATATACATAAAATTAATTAAATTCTGGGTTATATAAGTGTGAAGAGGAAAATTATACAGATTATTTGCTCTAAAAATGTAATACAGAAGTAAGAAAACTCTAAGGCCTAGTGTCAGCTGAGATTTTCTCACAGACACAGGGTTTCATCATTTTATTATGGTTTCTAGAATATAGCTATTTGGGATTATTTGTCCACATTTTTATGCTAATAAAGGGATGCTAACTGCAGACAAAATAAGAAGTGAAGAAAAATTTTAGAGTTGGCTAAAATCTTATTAAGTCCCTGAAATCAACTTCATTGCAGTCACACCATTATCATATGACAGAAATAGTCTGAATACTTACAGTCTCATTTTGCTTACTAAATACTGGCATGGCAACAGTTGTCATCAACACCAATCCCTGATCATCAGCAAGCTATATTTGAAAAAGAAACACTATCTCTAAGAACTAAGGAACAGTTACAGACATGTGATTGCATTTTTTCAATTACATTATTTTCATTTTAAAAGAGATAGAGCAATTTATCTAAATGACACTTATGTAGTTAGACTTGCAGCCAGTGCAGCCCAGCCCAGCCCAGCCCCGGCTCCATCTGAACGGGACCAGCTCTGCCCATGCCACCACCTCACTGACAGGAGAGAAGCCTCATCCTCATTCCCACTGCAGTCTCCCATGAGAGAGAACGGGCTGAAATGTGCATTGTGGAAGCAGCATGTGCAGTAGCAAAGCAGCTGGAGCTCTGTTCTACATCTTTCCCAGTGTCAGCTCTGCCAAAATTGCCGTGGGCTGTTTTCTCACAACAAACAAGAGGTCATGAGTTGCATGCACTTTGGTCTGGTCCAGGCTGAGATACCATCAGCCAACGCAGCAGCAGAAGGGATGACAGCCAGCAAGGATCCCAGGAGCATCTTTGCTCCATCCGGTTTCAGTCTGCCGGACAAAGAGGTAGCATGAAGCATTAGCTGATTCTGCACATCAAGTTTCAACATATTTCTTCAATTTAGGGAGAAAACAGATCTTCTGACCTTGGTTCCATTCGAGGGAAACATGTAGAATGCTTGTCAATGGCCACAGGAGAGGGACAGTGCTCAGACCTATCTCTGTTCCTCTTCATGCCCTCTGGCCAGACTGCACCCGTGCCTAAGGCAGAGACTGACTGCAGGGCCCAGACAAGCATTGCTCTGTGTGCCCTCACCATCTACATGGGAAAGACAGCTCAAGCAGGAGGCTGAGTTACTGTTAAACTCCTTCTGTTCCTAAGGACAGATGTTTAAAGTTGAAGAGGCTTATCTAACATTTAAAAATACAACCCAGACGGTTATAATCGCAAGTGGAGGTTTCGTAGAACACAAAGTCTGCTTTGCTGCATCTGTGTTCAGTCAAATGGACACACATGGCCATAGAGATGGTCTTCCTGAGATATACTGTAGGGTAGGCGACAGTCATGCCCAACTACAACTGTGATATTCTCCCACTACCCCTACATCAGTATCACAATTTCAGTACTCAGGTAGAATTGCTAATACAATTTTTTTAGAATTTTTTGCAATTTTTTTGTTGTTGTTTACAAGGTTTTGCTTGTAATGAAGCAACAGCTATCAGCTCCCCACATTTTCAGAAAATAAGTCATATGTTACAATAATTTATGAAGCATGTTTCACAACAACAAATCACAAATCAGACAAACAAAATCCAGATAATTTCTTGACTTTCAGCTCCAAATCTACTTTGTGAGGATTTCAGTTTCCCAAACAAGTATATTTTTTTGAAGCAGGGCTCTATCATACAGTGAGAAGGAATGTTTGCAGACATCAGATAGAAACAGAAATGTGGTGCAGTGTCAAGAAGGTTTACATCTGATAAGGAACCACTAGGGTTATGAGGTGGAACCAACTTGTGAATGTTTCCTTTTTCTGTTTGTTTTCCTTGGTGATAAGAAGAGACATTTCCAGCCCTAATATAATCCTTGATCTTTTAGGAAATAGTAAGTTATTAAACAAACAAACAAAAAAAAACCAAACTAAAAGCTTGGCAAAACACTGGGAGTTCAAAGGTTGCACTTGAAACTCAAATGCAGCCAACCCAGTCCAAGAATTGACTCTCCTTGGCCAGAGTAGTGCAGTCAGGCACACTGGCACGGTTAGTGTGGAGAGGGTCTTCTGAGGTACCGCAGTCAACACTCCCAAACTCATACACACCAGGAAGTGAAAAAGCATTCTGTTGATTATGGGCTGTCATTTTGGAGCACTTAGAGATTTTATATGATTGCCCAGGGTTATTCTTCTCTGACATCATGTATTTGTCAAGTACCAGGACAGTATTATTTTATGAGTCCACTCACTCTCAAGAGTTTACTAGAAACAATTTAATGGATAGGATGCAGCCAAAGGACTGTCAGTAGAGTTTTAAGGTGTTTGAAATTCTTTAAATAAATCAAAAACCCCACAGTCTGGAGTTCCTTCTAAGAGAACAGGTCATTAACTCTCAAAACTAACAGTAGGAGCACGCGAGAGTGATTGGCCTGTAATTATGACAGACCTACAAGTACCAACCAGAGCCAGCTGCTGCAATCATTTCTATAGAATTGCAATTGTGTCATCCAGCCTGTTTGATTTTCTGATTGTTTGCCAGAGCAACAGGTTATTGGCCCCTTCCATAAGTGGACTCAGCAAATAACTGGCTGAGTGATGGCTCGTATTTGCAGTGTTTTACTAAGTCACCAACTCAGGCTGCAGCATTTGCTTCACAAATGTTTTTAGATAATGAAGAATTATCTGCTGGGGAGGTGCACAGCTTTGTACCCTGGGCAATGACATTTTGGTAGAAATACTTTGAAATAGTAGAATGTTAGCCACTGGGTATTTCTGCTAAGGCAGTATTTGCTAGAGTCCATTAAAAAATTCCAAAGGAAGCCATGATCTAGGTATTTGGCATTGTTGCTTTGCAGGTCAGACCATTTCTTACACATAGCAGAGTTCTAACAGCTCATGTGGGTGTTTGAAAAGTTCAGTGATTCTGAGAAAAAAAACCTCAAACCAGTAATATCTGCTCTAATCACTGATAAAGCTTCGGCTTATATTTGTTATATTGAGAGCAAACACATATCACTGATATCCTCAGCACTGGCTAGGATTTTTCTTTTAATCATCCTCAAATACTTAAGTAGATGTTAACACAATGAAAAATGTTAAATATCACAAAGAGGATATAATGATAAAACCTCTGAATGACTGTATTAAATCTAACAGTTCAGGTTATTGTGTAATTAGTAACACACTATTTGATTACTCCATTATTATACTTTTTCCCAAAAAAAAAGAAAATGTAAGCAATCATTATGATTCCCAAAGTCATCAACTGGACACCACAAAGTCATAGATAAGAAATACATAAGAATTGTCTTGCTCCCCTCAGAAAAACCTCAAACAGATCTCCAGAAACAACAAATCAAATAGACTCTCTTAGAGTTAAGACACCCAAAGTTTAGCCTCACATCCAGCACTAGCATCCACCTCCAGGACAAAGACTAAGGCAGGCCCCAGAATTACTCCAGAAACACATAAACAGGAAAGAATATCTAATTCCTTAGGTGTTTCTGCTGTGGAGAGAGGAACTGTAGAAGCATCCCTGAAACATTTTCCTTAGGAATGTATAGTCAAGAAGAGTTCCAGTAGTTTGTCCAGAATTTCTGACACAGACTCAGTGCCATCCATCTCCATCCCTGTTAATCTGTTGTTATTCCTGCCTGCACAGATTGTGCAATGATTATAATGAAGCCCATAACCTTTACTATATGCTATTCCTGACCTTTTTTTAAAAGTCAATGTTGTTTCAATTCAGTTGGCTAAGAAATGGTGTTTTTATATTTTGTTAAAAATACACATTCCCTAATTGTTACTGATGAATAAAAAATTCTTCACTACCTTGCTATAACTCTGCCACCTTCCCAACCCACCCACCTTCTTTCTTTCCCCACTCTGCACAGACTTGCTTCACAAGGTGACCTCTTCCTTTGTGACTGCTGTCCTTTTATGTGCTCATGGGACAGACTGGAAGCATCAGGGAATTGGAATTTGCATATTATTCATTAATCTGTGGTTTATATAGACTAAAGGAATAAGGAATAACTTATTTTGGCATAGATTCAAATTATGGCATGGGCCAATACAGAAACCTGTATGAGTGTATGGAGTTAAAGAGACATTTCCATGTTTAGCACACAAAAGTGAAATGCCAAGGAAAACTCTCAAATGGCAAAATAGTTACTTAAGAGTTTATAAACTGCTGACTCAGAAATGTTAGCAAAAGTCAGCTTGCTTGTTGAGGAATTTGAAAGAGAAGTTGGGAAAACTAAATTTTAGAGTACAATTCACAAGTAAATGAAAATTTTAATGTGGTTTTCTGAATGGATCACTATGAAGCTGAGAGATAATAGCACCTCATCAGCAGGAAACAAATCCAAAGGAATGCTAAATCAAACTGTTTATGATTATTTTGTACTTCATTAAATTCAACTTAACTACTATAATTTTATAAAAATGCTAAAACCCCCAGTCATGTACTTCAATGAAATAGCAGCTTCACAAATTTTCTATTTTCTGTTCCCAGTGACAGTTAATTCAACTCTTCAAAGTATAAGGTAAACGATGCAGGGAATGATAAATGATGCTCCCAAATGGCTGAAAGATGATAGCGCCAAGATAAAAGGAGGGCACAGCACTACTTACAGAAGTTAAGGAATAACACAGAAAGAGAGAAGAAAGCTGTCAGGAACTTTTTGGCAACAAATATCATCAAAGCATTTCTATATGGAGGAAATATGATTCCATTCATGAGAGAATCATTTTTTATAAAATCCTAAATGTTTCTAAACACAACTACTTGCTTCTGATTTGTGTGCCTAATTTAGCCACTTCTACTTCTTCACAAAAGCTAAGTAGAACAAAACATCACAGCAGGAGTAGAGCAACAGCTTTTGACTCCTGCTGTGTTTGCTCAGGGAAGCAAGGAAAGCTTTCCTACTAGGAAACAGAACACCTTTTTTAACTATTAAGGAAGAATAGCTTTTGCTCTTCAATGAATACAAAAAGCTGTTTTTCCGAAGTGTTTCAAAGATAAAGGTCATTTTGGAAATCAGATCTGAAAATTGGTACATTTGAGTTATTAGTTTATTTTACTGCTATTTTCACAGCCCGGTGGGATGGATACCTAAAAACATGCAGAAAAGCCACCTAGAGAACAAATAAAATTCATATGAATTTGTTTTGTTTGTCTGGTAGTGGTTCTTTGTTTCAGATACATTGGCTCTTCCTAGATGTATTTTCTTCTGAAAGCTACATAAACATATTAAATCAGCATCTCTATCACCTGAAATTATAGTGAGGGGTTTTTTTGTTGATTTTTGTTTAGTCTTTGTTTTATTTTCTATTTTAAGTATAGGGTATATCACAAAGATCTTTACAAATATCATGGTGCAACACACATATGCACCTTAAACTCCTCATACTCCATTTCACCTGCGCTCCAATTCTGAATTTGCAATGGTTTGACTTAGAGCAGAGAGCACAACAGTAACAGATTTAATTGTCATTTAACTGCAGTAGACAGTTGAGAACATACAGGTCTTCAAAATCAATAGCTAATCACCATAGAACATTGACTAAACACTGAAAAGACTGTAGCCAAAGTGTTTCACATATGACATAACACATTTCATCAAGATGATGAACTATTTATAATGGACATAAAATAGTAAAGGTAAACTTGAAATGCCACATTTTTCTTTCAGATGACTCAAAGATTAAAGTGAACATGTTTAGAGAGACATGACTGTTTGAAATGTTTAGAGAGAAAACATTTGCAAGATGATACATAGATTCCAACAAAAACACAGTACAAGTTCAGACACCATATGGCAAAACACGTATCCCAGTGAGCAAGCCATTCACGAAGGCGTGCATCAGCTCTGCTGCTTCCCTCCACCTTGCAGAGAGCAAGAGAGATTCTCTCGTTCGTAACCTGTCAGGCCATGCTTATTTCTTGTCCGAAGTTATCCAAAGCCCTTGGGGGTTACTTGTGGCTGTTCTCCCTCCCCATCCCATTCCTTCCTTCCTTCCCTCCCACCCCTCTCCTCTTTCTCTGCACAAAAGCAGTACATAGTCTGTACAAACATTGTGACTACATACACTGTAGTCAGTTATGAATGTGTATCCAAAAATGTGACTTTAGTTCTGCATTAGTTTGCTCAAAGGGTAAACACTCCAAAAACTGGCATTTTTGACCTTCTATGAAAACTGTGCTTTTTCACTAACCTCAAACTTGAGTAATTTGTACCAGGATATTATTTAATAGCTCAGAATGGTGGTCATCAGAACAGATGATACAGTACTACAAGACAGTGTGGTAAACAGCCTGACTGGTTGTATCATTCTGCACCAGCACATCTAACCCTCACTCTCTCTTCTTTCTGCAAACTAAGAGAAGCATTTGGCTCAAACATTTAGACAAGCAGGTGAACATGAAAAAGCCAAAGCTAGCCAGCCTAGCCACTCTTTTAGTCCTTCTACTTTTCCTGAAAGCAGTAAGCAAAATATTTCCTTAAACCATCTATTTCCAGAAGAAAAAGAAAAAAAAAAAGGCAACATTTTTTAGTACCATGCTCTGCAACTATCAAAACAAGAACAAACTACAGACACAACCCACTGTCAAAAAATAACATATTACCTGCAGATTTGAAATAGAATTTTCCAAGCTCCATGAATAAGAACATTTCAAATATATGTAGCATCACATAAATAACAGCTCCCATCTCATATTTCTTGCTTTTTAAACTAAAAGGTTAGTTAGTTAATCATTAGTTTAAGTTCTGGGTTCCTTGGAGGCCCTTGCCATTCTTTGAAAGCTATTCATTGAAGATCACTTCATCCACAGCTTTCATTAAAAACTGAACTTTTATCACAATCTATCAATGTCAATAATAGTGATGCTAAACTGATTAATTGCTGCGACTCCTCTTATCAAAGGTGCTTTTACCAAGAACCCTACAAATGTCTTGGACAAATAAGTATTGCAATTTCCCTGCATGTTCCAGTCCTTTTTCCATTCTAATATTTTTTTTACCAAAACTACAGAATACCATCTACATTTTCTAGTTTCTGGAAGCTTTAATTATATTTGTGAAGGACATAAGGATGATGCAACGGGCATCAAGCAGTTCTTCAACTCTGCCACAATCACTGTGCTACCATGGTGTGCAGTGCCAGCTCTGGTAACATACCATATCGATGCAGAAGTCGTTTAAAGGCAAGAGCACATCATATGAAAACTATGCAACCTATTAGAGAAGTCAAATGTTGAATGTGTTCAGAAGTGTGTTGATAGATAGATACAGTGGGGATCAGTGAAAGGGTACCAGCTCTACCTTGGGTTCTGCAGTCTCTACAATAGACAGAAAATGATGCAGAGCTGCTTCACATGGAGTAATAAGGTGGTTTTATTTTTTTTTTTAAATCTTTACTATTATTTCAAATTGCTGATAAAATAACCTCCCTGTTGTTTCAAAGTTGAAGGCTACTACACGCCTATCATGTTAAAATAGCCCATACATTTGAGGAGCTGCTCTCAGCAGGTTCCTTAGCTGGGCTTAATGAGCTGCCCTTCCTGCAGCCCAGTCCAGAGCCCCTTACAGTGAACTGTTTCACTGATCTCTACTGTACCATACTCACACCACCATGGAAACATGAAGGACTGGTGACTGCTTTGAATGACTAAGATTGGATTGAAATATTTTACCTTTTGAGCCTGAGGGAGCTGGAAAACAACAAAACAGAACAAGCAATCATTACATATTAAATGAATTCGAGCAGCTACTTTAGCTGTTGTATTAATAAAATCATAAACATAATATAAAATAAGGTATAAAGGAAAGAAACCAGAGGAATCAGGAATTGCCAATTGATTTAACTTAGTGAGGGCTTTTTTGAGCTTATGATTTGACAGCTTCTCTACTAGGTAACACAAAAGCACCATGCAGTTTGTTAAATACCACGGCACTAAGAGAGGGATTGTTTTCTCATCAGATATGGTATCACACCTGAACTGTTAAGCAGTTCCATCTTCTTGTACACAAATATAATTCGGCATAAAGATAGCATTACTTTTAAATGAGGTTGACATTAAGAGCAGATTATCATATTAAAGTAGAAGGCTGTATTCTCCAGGACAGAGGAAAGAAAACCAAAATGGTAATAGAAAGTTAGTAACTGTTTATGTCAACACATTATAATACATGCATAATATACAATAATGTATGCGCAGAACAATATATTTCTGCGCTGTAAACACAAGTATGAGTATATGTGCATATATGCAAATGAAAGGTGTTTCTGCATATATGCATATTTATACCACACAGATGTTCTCAGACAAGATTAGCCATACCTGGTTGTACGCACAGTATTTACTGTAGGCAACAACTCACATAGAAAGGCATGGAGAGCAGGCAGTAGACTCCATTACATATAAAATACCTTATTTATCAAGAGTTGAAAGATGGGTTCTGTTTTCACTTTAGAAAAAAGAAAACCCATTGTAGGGGAAGAAATCAGAAAATAAAAGTATTATAGGTCCAATAGTTTTTTCCTTTTTTTTCTGAATTCTTCTCCTCTTCATACTTGAGGAGAAATTCACTATCCATAGCAATTTAGCCTTGTGCTAAATCCACCTTCTCAAAAAATTTGTTTCTCTGGTACAAATTTTTTTCTTTAAAGGCATCAGCTGAACACAGAAACAGGCAGGTGAATCGATGCCAAATGCAAAAAGACCTTCAAGATCTCTAATGAGCTTCTGACTGACCCTTTGTCCTTGCTTTGAATTAAAACTAGTAGAAAAAAAACCAACGTCCACACAGTCGTCTGCTAAAAGCTGATACCCACATTAGTACCTGTCACACAAGGGAACTGTCACATGATCTCTAATTCACAAATACTGGGAGCAATGAGCCACGCTTTCTGTTTTCACAATATAAAGTGTAACACAATTCATGGCAGGGAGAATTGCTGCAAATAAAATTCTGTCATCCTAAAATTTCAAGGATCCAATAGCAAAATACAAAACATGATCACATTAAAGTATGACCTCTACATGTTTCTTTAAAAGCCTGGGTTCTTGTAATAATTGATTACATTGAACCATATACAAGGGTTGCTGCAGAAAGTACAGATACCTGTGAACTATAAATATATGATCTAAATCCTGTATAACAGGTTAGAGCACTTTAAAGTTTAACTACTGATTAGTTTTTGACTCTGAGAAGTGGAAGCTTCTTTTTGACAATCAGACAAAAGGAGAATGTTGCATTGTGATTTTTTTTTTTTTTTAATTTGCTGTTGTAGCACTGAAACTGGTTTTCTTTCTAATATTGTTTTTGTTTTGTTTTGTTAATGCCAACATCTTCTTAAATATCTGTAAAAATTACAAGCATCCTTTCATTGGTATCTGTGATAAAGACAGGTGCAGTGAAGAATGATGCCCAAATTTCCAACTTTGGAGTAAATCCTGAACTCTATACAGTTTGCCCATTGCAGAATGAGTATGAGCATTGCAAACTCATATGCATTCATAAGGAGCTCGTTTGTATGCCATCTTCTACAGAAGACTATGTCAAGTACAGTCAAGGCAGCCAAGCAGCATATGCAATGTCAGGTACAGAAGCACCATTGCAGAAATTCTCACCTGGAGACACATTCCAACTGAATTGGAGAGCTTATGGTGCCATACAGTGCAGGGAGGTGTGGAGAGGGTGTGCTCTGTGTCTGTGTCTTCCTACTTGAACAAACAAAATCCACCAAAACACAAATGCACGCACACACCCCATGCTCTAGTGGGACCTCAAATTTAAGTTCAATTCTTATACAAATATTAATACTCTTGGGTGTAATTTTTCAGAACTTGAGTTTACTCCTGTTTAAGCACATCCCTTCAGATACATATAGTTTGGTCAAGTTGTGTGATGTGAGGGAATTACAGTCAGATGAAATGCAAGTGAGGAATTCATATTAGTAATTACCACAAAAAGTAGATGCTACACCCTTTTGCATATGAAACTATCCTTATTACTTTCACTCAGATTATTTTCAAGAGCACATTAATAAGCATTCACAAATTAGAGATCTGTGTTATCTGTTTCTGAATTCAGTTTGTCAATTCCATTTATAGCCTCTTATAAAACCAGGAATATTTCCTTGCTCTGAAGTATTATTAGTCACAACCTTGGTTAAGAATAATAAAGGCAGCAGAGAAGACCTACATTCCATTATGCTTTTTCCTGGGCTTGCCACTTTTCACCTAAGCTTCAAAATCCAAGTTCTCAGCCTTTTCTTAAAAAAAAAACCCTAAAAATCTGTCTTTATTCCAGTCAGATAAATCTTCATTCCACTGCTGATTTGAAACTTGGCTGTTACCAGATCCTATATGTCAGCAATTCACTTTAATAATTGCTACAAATTCCTTTGAAATAAACTGTGGAGGTTTGTCTGACATTACCCCTTCTGGGAGGCCATAGGAAACAAATAATTTTCCTAACAATAACAGTAATAGTCCTCTGGTCTGGCCCTTTATTGGACAGCCCCAAAGCCGCCTGTCTCTGTATAAAACCCAGTGGGTACCTCTGGGTCCTGTGGTTTGCTTTACATGCTGCCAAGAGGCCGTTCTGCAGTAAATGGGGTGATCTTTGCCTGGCCCTTAGGCACTGCAGGTCTTTCTATTCTCCTTACACCCCTGATAACCTCTGCCCTTTTGGTGGTTTTATTCACTTCCAAACATACCAAAGTACCTCCTGTTCCTGTCTATTTTCTAGCAATGTCTCTTCCTCTCTCTGGTGATTGTCTTTAAATCATATACACGAGAGGGTAGAGATCTGCTTTACTTGCTCTGAGTTTACCACCGAGGTGATACAGTTTTTGTTCAAATGACCATGGCTGGGCTGCAGGGAGGAAGCCTGGCCATTTGCTGTCTCACATCTTCGTATTCTATTTTGTATTTTAAAACATTACTCCTCAGAAACTGCAAGCCCCCTGAGGTTCACAATATGCCTGATGCCAGTAAGACACGTTGAGAATTCCACTTCTAAATTCAGGTCAACTTGGGGTCCTGTCACACACTGTAACACGGAATAAATATCTGCAGGAGGTTTTTCAGTACCGTTGCTGCACACGGTGTCATGCTTTCCACATTGGCAAAGAATCTAGCATTGTTTTCAGCTCTTCACGGAAATGTGTTTGGTATTATCAGAAAAAAAAACATTATAGACACTACTAATGTGGTAAAACAACCCAAGACAGGCAAAGGGATCAAACATCAAGGATTTTGTACTCTTGTTTGGATCAGGCACCTGTGAGGCCAACATGAGTGGCAAACCAAGCCACAGAGAGATCTGAAACGCTGACTTTGGAAGCAGCAGGCATATGTCACAGGACCAGGAGTGCCTCAGAAAAGTCTGTCACCTTTCACCCTTAACAAAGTAAGTTCACCAAGACTGATTTAGTAATTGATTTCATGATAGTTCCAAGAGAAAAAGATATATATTTTAAAAATATTTCATAGCTCCTTCAACAATTTATTCAAAACACTATGTAGCGGTATGTCCTAGATTTCCAACCATGACTAGAAATCTGAAAGGGAACTACATTAGAATTTATAGAGTTACTGTCCTGTTGGATCAGAATTCAACGTAATGTTTGAAAATTAAAAAAAGAATAAAATCTGCAAGACTAAACTATACTCTACAGTTTATTATATCAGAAAACTATGGTTTCTATTACTAAAGAAATAAAAATAACATAAATCATTATGAAATTGACTTTCCATTTTCTATTTTTCCAATGATTGCATCAATTTATCAATATATAAAAAAAAATACTGCAATGTACTTTTGTTAAAACATTGAAAAATAATGAAGTAACTCTTATTTTACCATCACTGTCCTCATTTCCACACTCCTATTCTCCTGCCAAACTTTTAAATGCCACCAGTTGCAGAAAAAGGCTGACAGCCTTATGGACTTGATTGTGCCATAATCAGATACAATAAAAATCAATAGAAATTAACTACAAACATGTTCTCAAATAATCAACAAGTCAGAATATGGTTTTGATAGTACAGTCATTCCTGTAAATGCTTTCTGAGCTGCACTAAATTTAACCTTAATGCATCACTACACTTATGATGTTTGCAATGCTCAGACTCATCCAGTACATGTCACACACTGACTCTGAATCTGGCACTGGATGGATGGATTAGAACTTCAACTTTTTAGAAATACACTTTCAGGAAAGATATGAAGTGCTGCGGCAAACGCAGAAATGCAAAGCACTTCATACACTGCCAGGCAGGTTTCCATGGCTCTTCCCACAAATGGCAAAAACTTAGGAGAGAGTAGAAAAGACATTAAAACCCTTAGTTTTTAGCAGTAAATGTAAACTTTCTGCTTTAAAATCTACTTACTCCGTTGCTATAAGATACAGCATTTAAATATGACTTTGGCGATTTATTTTTTTTTTTACAATCTATGCACTCACTTCCCCTTTTCTAGAACCATCTACTACAGGCATTATAGATAATCATATGCACACATGGAGGAAGAAATAAAATTCAGCCTCCTACTGGGATGCTCCTGATGTTAAGGCTTCAGTATAAATATTAAAAGAGTGACATTAACCTGCATCTTACTGGGCTGATATCTCTAAAGAAAATGCACTTGAATTTTCAGGGGATTTAACACCAAATCCTTCTTTGTTCCCGTAATTGTCTTACTGTGCTATCACATATTTTTCAGTAACTACAGCATTTTAGTTAAGGATAGACTGTGTATTGCATGCAAAGTACACCCGTCAGAGGAAATTTAAATGTTGCTATGGAGAAGAGAGTCATAAAATATAAATGAAAAAACCCCCTACAATTCTAGTTCTCTCTTTAAAAAGGATTCCTAAAAATGACAGAGAGGAAAGAAGTTAGCTCTTGTGAAATAGGAAGAGAAAACACAGGAGCTGCAAAGTTATCGGACAGGAATTAATAACAGAGCACACTAAAAATCACATATACTGAACATCTTTGTAACAAGATGACTCCACCCTTCAAAGTTTTTGTTCTCTAAAATACATTAACTGCTTTTTAATGTAAGTGACTGAAGAATTTCTAATGCACGGTCTAACAATCTTGTTTTTAAAATGAGATTCATCAACACATACATAAATAATCTAAATATACTCTTAAAACAGTTAACTAATTCACATCTCTCTTCAGCTGCTCTCTGAACTCTGTAGGGAAACCTACGATCTATTTGTGGAGATTACATTGTGTGAGATATTAAATGGCATCAAATTACATGGTTAGGCCCTTTCTCCTTATATACACTTAATACTTTTGTACCAACTCTAGAAGACAGTGTCATTTTAATTATTACTAATGCTAATTATTTCTAATTGAGATGTTTAGAAAGGCTGTTAAAAAGGCAATAGATAAAAGAATGAAAATCCTTCCCAGAGAAATAGTTCTAGTAAGTGAAAAGTAACTGCTATGGAGTAAAATAAGAGCTGAAAAGAAAAAAAAAATCACACTTGTAGTTCAATGAAAAAAATGTAGGAAGGCCTTTATACTGCAAAGATTTGTTCTGAATTAACAGCAGGGGGAGGGAAGGAAGGACGAGAAGGAAGAAAAGAAGAATCAACTGAAGAGATAGGTGCAGATAGACATATTCACTTATTCATCTATTCTCACATAAATGCCCTTTCACAATTTGAAAAAAGAGCAAGTTCTTTGACAGTCCTTCTAGGAAGAAACAAATCATTTCTTAATCATAAAACCTCTTAGGATCTTAGACACACATCCTCTTTCTCGCACAATAAAATCCACAGTGGCCTCAAAGCCAAACCAAACAAGAGCCTCATGCAATACCTATTAGAGTCAATGAGAATCCTGCAATGAGTTTAGTGGGGTTTTGATCTTGCACTATATTAAATCTTACTTGCTCTACATATCAATGTAAGACCAAAATCTAAAGACAATCCCTTTCTGAAGATGGATGAAAGTGCATTTGCTCTAATGAATGTGTAAAGCAAGACAGAATGTCTTCTAAAAATTAGATTTACTAATTGTGTTTGTGATTCTTAGTATTACTGTGACTGTATTAAATGGGATTATACTTCTAAAACAGTTTCAAACATCCAGCACTGTCTATAAAGGGAATTGCTGTAAGAACATGTATAGTTGAATTATCCAAAACTATTCCTTTCTCCATCTTTTTTTTTCACAGAGTGCCTTTCCTTCTGTGTGGTCAGAATCACCACAGTGTTAGCAAGGCTACCAAGGCTCCTCTTCCATTCCTTTTTCCTCTGTCACTCTCCCTTACTGTCACAAACTATCTCTGCATTTTAGGGGTACAAGGCAGAAACCCAAGAGTCATTTCTCCCTTGCTGTAGTTAACGTTCACAGCCTCACAGCAGTGAAGGAATCACCATGAAGAAAGGTTTTTAAGACCTAGCCTTGTAAATTTGTGTTAGGAACAGCTCATATCAGGCCTTTAGTTTAATACTGTGGATCTTGCATTTAATAAGTAAGAAGATTCTTGCTGCCATTTAGCCTATTGCATGCAAACAGCACCATTTAAGATCAGAGCAATTTGGACTGTGATGAAAAAACACCAACAGACAGTAAGTTACTTGATGTCTACTTGTTGATCTTTCTGCTTTATGAAATCAATGAATTTGGGTTTGAAAAAGAAAAGCTTTGGCTGATACCAAGACAAAGCAAGGCACCCGCAAAACTACTGTGAAATGTTTAACACTTAAACAAAGGGGGGAAATTAGCAACTCATTAATGGACTTCAGAAGCCTAAAGTTCAGTGTACAAGAAAAAGACCAGAGGAATTAGATATAGGGAAAAAATCATCACTGAGAAACTCATCAATAGGGCTATACACACAACAAAACAATCTATCTGTTTTTGAAAACTAGAGGACTAAATTGAGATTGTAAGAACATGAATCTGTGATGCAAAAGATTCTAGGAATATCAATGCAAAGAAAAATGAAGCTGGGTTTAGGGGAGAGGAGGTTGTAATTAATGGGACTTATTCTTTTGCTTACTTGCTTAGAAACAAAACCTTTCAAAAATATTTTGAGATCATCTAGTTGATGCTAAAAGTTTGATGCAAAGACTGGAACCAATACAGGACTCCAAGTGCTGGAACTAATTATTTTTTATAATTAAAATGTTGAACATTTTCATAGAGGGAACGATCTGCTTAGTTGCCCAACAAATGTGTTCAGAATAGTTATTCTATTTTTTTCCCCATTTATCACTTCTGAAGGAGCAAAACTCTTGTCCAAATTTTGTATTCAGCTAGTACAAAGCACCTTGAAGGTGATGTAGTAACCAATGGCCCAGAACTGCTGGGTATGGAGCAGTATGCTGGAGGGCATAATGAGATAGATACCATACGCTCATAAGATTATTTGAGCTGATAAACATCAGGGGATGCATTATAAAGGAGGAAAGAACAAACAAAAAATATTAGGACAATTCCATTTGCTGAGAAGAAATCCACCGACATGATAATAGAGCAAGGGCACTAGAAAGCAGCAGGAAAGGCAGCTTATGCACAACAATTAAATGAAAAGCTTCAAAGCTTTCAAAAGGCTTCATTCCTTTTCAAGGAGAATCACCTTTTCTCTTGCTTAACCATTTGCCTTTGAAAGGGCAAAACACTGATAGGTCCATCAGGTCACATTGCGAAAGTTCAGATGAAGCATAAAGAAAAAAAGGAACAAATTGTGTGCAAAAATACTACATAAAAATACTGCATAAAGCTTGGGCATTAAGCTCAGAGAGATATGCAGAAGTGCTGCTTTGCTTTGTGAGGGAAGGAGGTATAACCCCTGAAACCAGGAACAAATCTCCATAAAAACTGTGCCCAGGCTTTGTATAAAAATTTGAGAATCAAATGCCCAATGTGTATTTTGGCAATTAATTAGCAAGATGCTAAAATACTACAGTCTGGTAGCAAGGTGCCCATGCCGTGCTTTCTGAGTTAGGAGCGTGTGGGTTCAGGTTCACATGCATAGGCAGGGCAACTGATTGGATAATCTAACAGAGATGGACAAGATCAAAAGGCAGATTTAAATCTCTAGCTGCTGAAAACATTATTTTGAGACTATATGATAAAATAATTGAAAAAAAAAATAGAAAACACTCCATCATTTTACATTGTGAAATCCCTTAGTTGGATAAAGTCCTACTCTAACAATATATTCTTCCATTTTTCAATAATTTTTTTATACCAGTTTGAGGGCAGGTTGGTACCACAGATATGGCTAGTGCTGCCATTATAAATTATAAAATGGTATAATCAATACTGCATTCTGTGCATTAGCTCTGCTTTGAGGAACAGATTCTAGTTCTAGTTTTACATCAAGATCTTATTGCTACACTTTCTCAAAAAACCCAGGGAGCATTTTATGGACTCCTTATACTGCAAGACGAATTCATCAGGTTCTACAGAGGTTCGCTCACTCTGTAGAAAGGCTACATTTCTCTGGCTTTTTTATTTTGGAAGAAGCCTTTTGTTGTTACTCTGAATAGCTTCAAAGTTCAAAGCTTCTAAAGGCAAATTTGACCTGATGGCTCATAGCTAAGGCTCTAATTTGTTGGAAGATCATGAATCTGAGAGCAGTTCTAGAAGATCTAAGTTAATTTCAAATATGCAGGTTCTCATTGTTTAATACATCATGTGTGAAATCCAGTTCAAGGAAAGGTTTTGTCCCGAGGCAAAGTTACTCATCACCTTCTACTCTTTTCTCCCTTATTGCATTATCCAGCAGGTCAAGAGAATTCTACCCCTTCTTCATTTCTTCACTATAAGAACTCAAAGGAAAAGGTCTCAAAATTCTTGCACCGATCTCAGAGCTAGAGCTGTTTGTAGACATTAGTTTTTAGACATGCTAGGATATAAAATGGGATAAATCCCATTATCTTGTAGTTGGCTACACAGCAAAAATTTCAAGAATATAAACTCCCTGATTATTGTAAAATCAGATTTCACTGTATCTCCATTTCCTTAAACTAAACTGTAACACAAAAGGCACAAGGTGAAGGAGGCAAGACCAATTAAACTTTTCTTCCCTATAAAGGCAATTTGTTGTTCACTGTAATTTTTAAATTTCTGAGGTTTTAAGGCTTTAATCCATGGAAATGTTAGAATGTTCCCTCAGTTAATAGAAGTATAACCCAAGCCTGTTAAACAGATTTTATTTTTTTTTAAACTGACACAATGAATGTGTTTTCTGGTTTATATCAGCGTAACTCCAGGTACAGAAATGGAGATACTACTGATTTACTGGAGCGTAAAATAAAGAAGAAGAATAATCAACAAATGTAACCCATATGGAATGCAAGCACAGAACTGACTTAGGTAGTTTACTTTTACTTTTTCTTGACAGTTTTCTGGAATACACCTAACATTGAAAACTGAGGCCTCTTATTATCCAGAGGTATTTGGCTGCAACAGAACAACAAAAAAAAAAAATTAGAAAGGTCTCTAAGTTGTGTTGTTTTTTGGAATTAGTATACACTTTCTAATATTCTCTTGCACTATTTATGTGCCACTAAAGAAAAAGTAGTGAAAAGAAAAAAGAGAAATCAGAATATGAAAGTGAAGTCTTTAAATAGAATGACCCTGTAGGGTCCTTGTGGTAACACTTACTAGAGAGTCCTTAGGGGGTTTAATGGTTTATGTACAACTAGGAAATGTAAACTAATATTTAGGGTGACCACATTTTCCTCCCCCAAAAACAGAGATCAGGGCTGGTGAAATGACTCTTATGAATTCGGAGAAAATACTTATAAGTGTTCTAAACTTTCTCCTGGTTGTACTGATGTTGCTGAATATCATACATTTTTCAACTGATTAAATCATCTTTCAAACAAATCATTAGGGGAAATGCTTGTTTCGAAAGATCTGATCTGATAAAATACAATGGTGTGGACAAAGGTCGAATACCTTGCTGTGAACCAGCAAGAACATCAATAAGAAATAAATGTGTATTTCTGAATAATTTCTCCACAAATTACTAACATCAAAGTATGTATTAGTCATAATGACTGTGATAAACATGAACATTGACATGTATATTTACTGTGTACATGACTGAATTGCACGTGAAATCTCCTGATTACACAAAAAGGAAAGCTAATAATAAATAACAACTTCCATATTTGCAGAACAACAGACAAAAGAGAAGATTATTTCCTCTTATTCTCTGTTCTTTTCCTTTTTCCACTGACTTCTGCCACTGCAGTAAAGCTCGAATAGCACCAATAATTTAATAAGTCTTTCTTATTATTGCAAGGTTTTACTCCAGCAGTGCAGATAAATTATATTTCATCTTCACTACCCTCTTTCTTCCAGAAAGTCAAGGAATGACAAATATGAGATCAAAGGATGGGATTAAGTACATTATACTAAATTCATTGCTTCCCTACGTTATCATTTACCCTAAAACACCTGCTATGTGAAAACTGAAGAAAAAAAACAGACTGGAAAAAGTACTGTATTTGACAAAATAGCTACATTTTCCTTATAATTAACTCCATTTCACTCAGAATGAAGGCACTAAGATCAAAGGTGGACAAAGAGTTATCAGTTGTGAATGTCTTCAAGAAATTATCTTCACTCAGAATAGATATGTCCTCCTAAAGGTTGGATGCACCATAGCATGTAGGGATCTAGAAACAAATTCTTTCTCTAGTTAGTGACTTATCACCTTTTGATCTTATTTCTGTGTCACAACAAAACCAGAAAATTCCCTGTGAAACAAGGTCAAAATTAAATGCATTTTCTCTCCCCTTAGTCGAAGGCACTGCATGTCATTGGCAGATCACAGCTGGAAATGGTCCCAAGCTGCTCTATCTCCAGTGTGCAGGTGTCTGCAAATGAGACCAAGAGCCTTTTGCCATTAATAGGTCTGTTAATCAAACCCAACAGCAGAGCAATTCTCTGTAATTTGTATATAATAACTGGTGGAAGATCATCCAGCAGGTAAAATCTGCTGACATTTGCAGTTCTATGGATTCTTTTTCAAACACATCCAGTCAGTTTTCATACAAGAAGCCACTTTCAATCATTTATCAGAAGTCCTCACTAACTGGGGAGGTCCCAGTTGACTGCAATGTTACACATGTCCACAGCTAGGGTGGAAAGGCAGGAACTACAGACACCTTGGTGCTGGGGAAGGTCATCTTAAGTGCCACCACACATGTGCAGGACACCAGACCCAGCCAGAATGGGTTTAGTGTCCTTAGTCAAGCAGGTCCTGCTTGACTAAGCTGATCTCCAACTGTGACAAGCTGACCAGTTCAGTGGATGAGACAGTCTTTGTGACCATTTCCCACAGCATTCGCCTGGAGAAACTGTATGCTCATCGGTGGCGGGTGAAAAAACTGTCTGCATGGCTGGGCCCAGAGAGTGCTGGGGAAAGGAGTTCCACCCAGCTGGTCACTAGTGGTGTTCCCTGGGGCTCAGTTAATGCCTTTTGTCAATGGTCTCGAGGAGGAGATCCAGTGATAAAAGATGAACAGAGACCAAGGTCAAACTGTAGTTACTCTATTATGTAAAATAATAAAATACTGGAAAAGAGAAGCAATATACAGCTAAAAGCCCAGATGTAACACTCCCCTGAATTCCCTTCTATGGTTTAACCTAATGCTTGTCTTATTTGCACCACACTGGGAGCAGAGCTGCTTAAGACCCAGCTTTGCAGTGGCATTACAGCTGCTTGCTGATGTCGCAGGAAGAAGATAAAAATAAGTTCTGTATAAGAGCTTCCAAGTGCAAAGAACTGCAAAATGCATTTAAAGATATCAACAGCATATCTCAAAGTTTGAGGAAGAACAATTTGCATTCTGCATTTCTCATGTAAATGTACACTAGGAAAAATAATTATAATAGTAATCCGATTCAATGGAAATAAAGTACTGTAATATTTATAGTCTGTGCCAGAGTTATAATGACTGTGGGGCGAGAAGTGAAGTGTCTCAGCATGTTCCACATGTTTTTAACACTGTTTCTAAAGACTCTGGAGGCTATTAAATTTAATGAACCCATCTGCTATGAAATAGAGGTCCAAACATAATCAGTTTTCTCAGTGCCATATAATACAGATGGCATTCCATGTTCCACATCCCCAGCAGGAAATTTTATGTTCCTCTTTAAGTGCAGGACTTTTGCTTTTGTTTTTGATGTTTTAAACATCTTTTTGATGTATCACATATAGCATTTTATAGTGTAAATAACATATAGAGCAATACACATGAGAAGTGTTAATTCATTAAACTAAGTATTGCTATTTCCTTACAGTTTGATTAGTGATTTTGACAACTAGCAATTAGCTCCCTGTAGTAATATTCTTTGCTTAATGCAATCATTGAAAATTGTCCTAATACCATAAGTTCCAGCATTAGTAGAGGAGCAGCACAAACACGCAATTTATCAAATGAAGCAGTTTACTTCAAAAGCTGAATGTACACATTCATATGTACATACATGTACATAGGTGGTACCTGTGCCCTTATTTGTATGTATTGTGTTTGCACTGAAAAATGCACTGATCATTCTTATTCAAAGTATCCATATTCCCACTAGGTCATTATGGACTTTATTTTCCTATGCACGCCCCAATTTTCATTTCAGGGATCTCAATCTGTGTGTTTTACTGGGACATGCTGCACCAAGACTCTTGTGTGTGAACACGTGCTCTGAGCACAAATATAAATAGCACAACATCCCTTGCACTGATTAGCACCCCGCTGACAGTGTTAGTAAATCAGATGTGCATTTTCCAACATAAAAGAACAACATCCATTGTTATTTTGAGCTGCATCTGAAAGGCAGTGAGAGTGCATTAATTCTATTCAGTTGAGAGGTTCATTCATTTACTGTCTTGAGCACTCATTATGTTTTGACAGTTGACACAGATCTTACTGAATTTGAAACAGTTCATGTGTTTAATGATAATTCATTTATTCTAGATCCAGCAGTAAAACAAACAGATTAGAACTGCTTAGGAGAAAATGAGGGTTCTTAATTATGGCAACTGGAAATTTTGGGCCACAAAACTCAAAAGTCGTGGCTCAAATGGTTTTTTTTTTATTAGACTGCCAATGAAGATTAGCATAGACAGAACGCTAATCATTGGCATAAAGAGATGTTGCACCTCCCTACAAATGTGTGCATAACCTGTTTTTCCTGCGTGCACAGGGAGCTGCACTGATCAGCACTGTTAATGGCTCAAGCACTTTCCCACATCTCTAAGGCCCCAGCACAGATACAGCAGACTGTAATTGCTGCAACTTCAAACTGAAATCATGTTCCTACAGAAGCTTTGAAAAAGATGAAATGGTTAGAACGGTTGTACTCTTCCAGGAAAATTAATCCAAACTGAAATGCTGATAAGAAGGCATTCCCTGGGCTACTTTCTACTTTTCTCCCATATCAGAGTGTTCAAAAGACGACTGCAGATCTGTAGGAGACAAAGCAGAGCTTGAAGAACCTTATTTCTTGAACAAACCTACCTGATGGAAGGTCTGATATCTGTGCATGCGATTTTTCTTCCCTAAACCGAATCACTCAAATGTCAGAGCAAGAAAAGGAAATTCTCATGGGAACCTCAGAGGCAGCCAGAGGTGATGACATTCTCTGATAAAGAGTTGTAAATTCTTAGAGATTAAGGGATGCTGGCCACAAAGGGAGGGTTAGAGCATGTAACCAAACCCAAAGTGGGGTTGGGAAAAAGGAAACACAGACTTCTAGGTCTTAAAGTATTAAAAAAATAATAATTTAAAATTACTGTCTGTTTGTAAATTTTTTTACCCCAGCTGCTGAATGATATTTCCTGACATTCAGTTCTACAGTGATTACCAATATTTACTTTCTGTAGATACACATGAACATTCTGAACACTCTGATGCATTTTCATGCATCCCAGTACTACAATCTAGAAGTCACTTTTTGAGATAGAGGCCCAGGGAACCTTTTACTGTGACAGAAATGCTAATTATGCCCTCTTATTAAAATAGCACAATTAACTTGTGCTACTAAAAGTATTTGAAGACATCCCCGATAATAGCAGCTAGTGGAAATGGGGTACTCTTATTTTTGTTACTTCATAAAAGCTCTTCTGTGCATTGAATACAGAGAAAATTGTGCAAATGGAAGAAGAATTAAACCACATTTTTATACCTCACCAGAAAGTCCTGGAATGAAAAAATGCCAGCATAATAGCTTTCAGTCTGTAGGACTTTCTGTACATTATACACAGGAGCAGGTCTACAGCTTCCTTGCCTCTCTGGAACTGGCTCAGAATTCATCCTTAGTTAAAAGGTACTGTAGCACAGAATTTAAATTTCCATACACAAAACATGTGGATTCTGATGTGACAGCTACCTGAGAGGCATGAGCTTTCTATACTTCCTCCTGAATTTTTGCAAAGAACCTGAACCAAAGCGTGCCGACATAGTAGTTGATTTTTTTTAGGAGTGAAGATTTTTTAGGAATTGAAGGGGTTTTGATCATATATGCAGCAATGTAATGGTAATGTTCATCATAAACATTTCAGAAATAGTAAAGGCTTTAGTTCAGTGGAGCCATATCAATTTACTGCCCCCATAATGGGAAATAAGATTCTTGGGCAGGTTGCCTTAATAGCACGGCATCAGTCTCTTGGTTGGGAAATATTTCCAAAAAACATCTCCCTCAAAAAAAGAAAGAAATGAGGGAGATATATATAAACAGCAACTGTAGAATCAAAGTAAAATGGAACTGAACTCCATAATGGAATGTATGGCTGTGAGAGGGTGGGGATAAAGCAAATGAAGAATCCACAAATAGCACTTTAACTCTGATCAAAAGCACTCACCAGTCACATGATCATGTCCTGTAATGACTCAGAACACTGTTTTTTCAAATGAGCTCTTAAATTCTGAAGCACCAGACAATCACCTCAAAATATTCAATGAAATAATAATTTCCTTTTTTTATACAAAGAAATCCCTCAGTTGGAAACTGAGCAGAGCCAACATGGTAATGTGTGCCTGAATCTGCTCACAGCTTGAAGCTAATAGCCTGAAGGAGATGAACCTGACGGTACATTAGATCCAGAGAATATATTCAGGTACACTTATTAGAAACAAATTTCACCAGGAAGAGTCAACAAATGTCCAAGTAGGTCAAATTGTACACCCCAACAAACAAATTCTCAATCACAAGCTTTTAAACAGTGGGAACACAGAAGCCAGGCCAGTCTTTGTTTTATTTCCTACAGAAAAAGGTAATGTTTCTTCACATTGCAGATGTGACTATAAGAACAAGTTAAAGGTTTCTGTGCTCTATAGGTGATTACGCACAATCCCAAGAGACTACCTTTATGTATTATTTCCCTTCAATATCCTGATGCCCAGTAAATTTTCCTTTTTCCCCAGAAATATTCATTTGTATTGATTTGCTCTAGATGCATATATGTTTAAAAGAAGTCATTGACTACTTTAAAACTCTTCCTTCCCTGAAATCCTCTTATACTTTTAGTATTGCTTTCTACTCACCTTTAAAAGATTCCAATTAGAAATCTCTTTTTTTAGGCACCCATTGGGTAATTTTCCTTTCTGAACCATTACATACTTGTAGGCCTTGGCGATGTTGAGGATCCAGATGTGACCCATTTTTGGGGCAGAAACGTTACGTTGAGACTGGTGTGTTGCAGTGCTGTCCAGACCTCCCTGTCCAGGGCCCACCCCACAGGCATCCCATGTGCAGCCTTCGGAGTTGTCCCTTACAGCACCTCTGGGCTGTGCAGCTGAACAGGAACAGGTAGCAAGAGGAGCTCTTCTCCTGTAAGACTACACAATTAAGAATCTTCTGCCTGGCCCCTCACTCTTGGCAGCCCAAATAGCCTTTCTCATAGAATTCCATATATCCAACAAATCTCGCTCACTTCTAGTGTGTATCGAACTGCTGAGTAGAGAAGTACAAATGGAAAAGAGACCAAGCCCAAGGCAAGGTGTGTAATTTGGGATCAAAGGACTCCAAAACGCAAGACTGGATACTGGCTGGAATATACCACATACTTCAAACCCCAAGATTTTAGCCTAAAGTTATTGACAGCACTAGACTATTACAGGACTAGCACTCCCAACTACTGTAAAGCTGACTTTAGAATTAGCCCAAGATAAAGACTGTTTCCCAAGCGAATGCCTAAACCAAGTACAATCAGTCCAGTTCTCCACAGAATTAAATTCAAATTATTTCAGAAATCCGTTGTTTCTCTGACTGTCAGTGACAATATTGAGATGATATCCCTCCTTTGTCAGAAGTCCTGGTTTTAAAAGAAATGAGGCTATACCAAACGAGAATAATGTTTCCAACATGAAATCCTGGGTTTAAGGGGAAAAAACACAAAGCGTTTTCTGATGAAAGCTGACCAAAAACGACGGTAGGAGCTGACTGGTTACCTCTACAGAAAGACAGGGAACACTGGGGAGAGAACAAAGTCTGGAGGTAGAAAAAAAGGAAGCCAGTTCAGTTGCCTGTAACACAAGGAGTCTGTTTTATAATCCCATCAGCTCTCAGCAGCGGCACCCTGGCAGTGTCAAAAGCACCACAGCCCTGATGTGCATACAGGTTGCTCCATGTTACATTTGCTGCACAGAGACCTTGCCAGAGATTTTCACTTCTGTAAATGCTGTACTTTTTTCTAACAGCATGTGAAGCCACCCAAGAGTGTCAAAGCCAGGCTGGAAAGGCAGATGTATGAATATTTTGCAGACATCCTCCTACAGGAAAGGTGAACAGCACAGGAATTATATGTTCTAGTAGCAAAATCCTTCTGGGAATATTCCTAAGTGGTATCAAACTCTTAAGTGACCTAACTTCTGGCTTTCACAGATGACTTTGTCCTGGACTAATGTTGGATGAGAACGGTCTGGGAGAACACGGGAAATGTTTCGTCTCCTAAGACTATTCCTATCCAGCTTCCTTCTGTCTGAATCTGAGTATGTTCCAGCCCAATGCTGCTTGCTCAGAAAAAGCCCAGCTGGCCAATTAGCTGTGATACTTGGGGAGAAGGAAACAGGGAAGAATATTCCATGCTGTTAGGGCACAGTGACACTGATTATAGCCATGGATACACAGCCCTGAGAATCCAGACATGGCTCTTCAGACACAGCGGGGTGATAAGAACATTTAAGCTATCTCGAAATGCACTAATAGTTCTCACCCAGAAAGAACCAAGAAGCAGCCATGGAAGAGCAGGGACACAAACTGGCTGTGAAAATCAACAAGTCCTGGGAGAGAGAGGATTATTAAAATGGCACTTCTAAGGCCAGGAGACTAGAGATGGCCAGGAAACCTGTCTCTGAGAATAGCTGAGACAGAAGCACATCTCATTTGTTACAAGGTTCCCTTCATTGCTATTTCCAGAGTTTTATGTGTGACTACACTAATTTATGATGTTCCTTGACCTATGAGGGTTTGTTTTTTATTTGAGGGAAGAATGATGAAGAAGGGAGGAGTAAGATAGTGTGCAACTAAGCAGATCATGGTATTTTATTTTTAAATCTTTTCTTATAGCATCCAATCCATTAGGGTCCTGAATGGAATTTTCAGACACTTAAAATATGTGTGTGCATGTGAGTATGTACATGAGTGTGTGTGTTTGTGTGTGTGTGTGTGTATGTATAGTAACATTAATTTAGTCAAGAGAATGAGAAAACAGAAGAAGATGAAGAGAAGAACCTGGAAGTATTTTGACGGCAGCAAAAGCCCTTTTGTATGGATTTAAGCCATTCCATTATTCAAGACTGTAGCACCTCCATTGTCTTTTATTTTCCTATTTTCTCAGGAAATATTCCCTCTCTATACTCCCTCTAGTGTTCTTAAGTTCACTTGCATTTATTCACCCCTGCTGTACTCACTTAGTATTTCACACAACATTAAGTTGTTAATTTTCCTTAGCCTTTCCATAACCTACAGGAGAATCACTTTAGTTAGACTAACTTTTATGAGTATTTTTCTCCCTGCAATGATGGAAGAAATACAGATAAAAAGACAAAAGACATAATAAAGTGCAAAGTTGATTCTGAAACATTTTGTATTTTGTCAGTAGCTAAACGGGATGGCTTGATGTTGAGAAATGAGGAAGATTTTGTTTGCAATACTTTCCATGCTTGATTCACAGGCAAGGGACAAGGGGAGAGTTGCACTAAGACATCGCTTTCCTGAGCCTCTTCCCGCTAACAAATACACAAACTCCCTTCAACACACACATACCCCGATTACTTCAAGTGTTTAAAAATAGTGAATGAGAACAAGATTCTCCTGGTCATCTCCCCATTTCATGGGATTCCCTGAAGGCACAATAATAACCCAGTTTCTGTTCATCGCATCTTATGTTTCAATAAAAGAAAGAGAACAAAGGGGAGACTGGATTAACATGTTATTTTAAAAAAAGGGAAAGAGAGATAAGTTAATTCCATCTAAAGCAATTAACTTTTTGTTTCTCGTTTATAACTGCAGTTTTACTATTTATGTTACATTACCCACGGCCACAACTGAAGAACAGAAAAAGCCTAAACAATTGTAAAAACAAAGTTAAAGCTCTATTCCCAGGGTGGAAGTTTATTTCCTGCAATAGTTTTTTCTTGATTTAAAACTGAACCTTCTAGAAACATCACAGACTTCAAACAAACAAAAAAGCCAAATATCAAAGTGAAGCTGATGAGATTCCCCCACCTTGCCACATCTTCAAAACAGGAAAAATTTAAAACAGAAAAAAACAAGTGTGCCACTTATCACATGTGATCTTCTATTCATTATATTGAATAATTGACATTACTTGTACTAAATGATGGACATTTGCTACAAACTCTTGTTCTATGGGTAATATGCAAACCAAAATATTTTACTTGGTACAAAGGAAACATAAGAAAAAGAAAACAGATAAAAATCTATTTCAGACCAACCCACAGAAGTGAAAAACCTTTACCTGCAAATCTGATGATTTACCACAAAAGCTACAAAAGTATCTCAGAGAGCTGTCACTGCATAACAAAAAGTTGTGCTTCAACTCTAATATTTCTCAAAGATGTCAAGTTAAAATTGGACTTTTATGGAAATTATTTTAGAATAACATCCATTCAATTCACTTCAAAAAGCAGAATCTTCTCAATATTCTTCCCCAAGATCTCACAGCTGACTACTAGATGTTGACCCACTTTTCTACACTGGAAACATTGGTTCTTGTCAGTCTACAGGTTTATACTGACACATTCATTGACATGTTTTAAAGTAGAGAAAAAAAAGGTTACTCAATATTATTCATTTCGGTACAATGTCCATTTTTGATGCAGGTTTGGAGGCAATAAATTTTAAAATGATTCTGTAACTCATGTTTGTTTCATTATTTTCTATGTAACTACAATGTTATAAGTATCTGCTAAAGTTCAGTAATTTTGAATTATTTGCTTGTAGCATAAAGAGATAAAGTCCTGATTCTTAGTCTGAGTTAGCACGTTCCAGCAAGAGAAATCAGATCCATAACAATTCTACCACATTTTTGTTGCTAATTCCTCGTTATTTGCCATAAGCCTTCATTAAATGCTTTACCATGCAGACTTACAGTGCTGTCAATGTATGCTTCAGTCCATACTACGTCATGCTCCTGGTCAATAACCTTTGGCCGGCTGAGAACATGGAGATATTCCATAACATTCTCTTGCACATCAGCTAAGGTAGAGATCTGCGTAAAAAACCCTGTGAAAACACACAATTCCAAGCTTTAAACCAGAGAGAACAAACTAAGGAAGATTGCAACAAGGAGTATGATGTCTGTCGTGTTTCCAGCTTGTTTATTACCAAAGAAGAAATGCAAAACAAAAGGAATGTTTCACGAGAAGCACCCTCAAAAAAGAATAATTAATGAAGACAAGTCTGTGAAACCTTTGCTCAGTCCTCAAAGACAGGGTTTCAGACATTGCTATAATCACTGCACTGTCTGGACTAAACTTCTACTTCCAGAACACTTTTGTTGTTTAAGACTTTGTGGTTTTTAATGCTGCATACTTTAAAATGTAGAACTGGTATTATCTTTGTCCAACAGTGTCTCATCCAGTTTGCCCTGTTTCAAGAAACATGATGGATTGGAACTACAGTAACACAGCAGTAGTTTCACATACTCTAAGACACTCATCTGTACAGAATGTAACTGAAAAAAAAAGCACAGCATGGTATTTACAAATATGGCAGGTCACAAAATGTGAGCTGCAACTAGAATTGCTTGGTTTAGTGATCACAGCTTGGTTAATCCTTTAAGACATCTCCTACGACCTGACAGCACTGAGAACAGCAGAGGCCTCAGCTATTTGAGCTGTCACCACTTCCTTTTCAGTGCTCAGATGTCAAGTATCTTTATACATCACAAACTTGGCATCTGGAGCCCACATCATGCAAAGGTGATGAAGGACTGACAAATTTCAAGGCTACAGTTTCATCAGGCTTTATTTAAATGCATCACTTCCCTTCTTGTACTTTCCGTTAATGAATAAAGATCAATATGAAAGAGGCCTCACTACCATTTTAATCCTTTGACAAGATCACAGCTTCTGTGGACTTGGAATATTAAGCTTTATAAAGTTAAGCTCCACCAGAAAACATGGCAGCTAAAAAGAAATTTGGAGCTGTGTTTCTGTAGCCAGGGCCAAATTTGGCAAGACTATAAGGGTGCTCCGTAGTCTGAATGCTAGAACTCTACGTACACTCTTTATATTTAGACTTTTGACAATCCTATGTTTGTAGCTATCTGTAGAAGATGTCAACCTCACAAAAATTAGCTTCTTACACTGCTAAATTTCTCTCTCTTATCTAGAGATCAGAGGTATGTCATGGAATTAAAAGCCTCACTGCTCCTATACTGAGGTTTAATCATCAGTGAGACTTGCTCAGAAGTTCTTGAGCGCAGCTGCTGAGGCCACGTAAGCAACACCAGCAAACTCAGGCTTACATGTTTGCATTCTAACACCTGCTCCTCAGCCCCCTGGTGTGTGAATTATGCCTCCTCAGAGCCCCATACAGTCAGCACTACCTTTTTTTAACTCCCCAGCAGGAAAAAACGTATGAAGGAAATGGGTAAGATTTGGTAACGACAAGCATGAGATATGTATAATACTGTGGCAAAAGACAGACACTTATGCTCTGCATGTGGGCTGCCCTTCCACATTACACACTCCTGGCAATGTTTTTTGGATGCCTTCCTTTTCTCTGAAATGCCCACCATTAGACTCATAACTTTTCGAAATGCCTCCATTTGATCTTCACGTGGAGTGCAACACTTGTCATTTTTGGGCACTGTGCAAAATAGATGCAAAATATTAGAATTAAAAAATCCTCTTTGTGCGGGGACTAAGGAGGGAATTCTTTGTTTCTCTGCAGCTGTAAGACTCCCGTGGAGCTCTCCCCCTCTCCCCCACGTCGGAGGACTCTGGAGCAGGTGAACAGGCTCGGGGACTGGCTGCCTGCCACCCCCCCAGAGCCCCCAGCGCAGGAGCTGCTGGGGTCATGCTAATAATGGCCATGGATGTGGCTGGGCTTCCTGCACGTAACTCTCCTCTGCTAATACAATAGTCTATAAACTGCTCCAGCTGGGGCACAACCTGCCTCGGGGCTCATCTGTCCTCTGCTGGAGCTGGAGCCCCTCTCAGCCCCTCCAAGATGTGAAACATTTCTCTTCTGCATTGCTTTCTCAGCCTCTGCTCCTTTGTACTGATGAATCCTGTCCTTCGTCCATTCTATAACATGCCAACCACGGTGGTGATCCATAACAAAATATTTTCAAAAATCCAAATAAGTAAAACAGGGCCTGTCAAATTATTAATGCAACAGTGAATTTTACTGAAACAAAAAAATAGAATATAATCCCCGCTGTTTTATTAGCAAGTAATGCATTAACTCCCATCTTTACAGCTTTCTGCTGGAAATGACTGCTGAGGGAAAGGTAGTGCCTGCTTCCTTCTAAGTTCTAGATGTTACTGTAACATCTGGCACATGCACACTAAGCACTAGGAAATTTTCACCTTTGTTCACTTCAGAATCTCAGTAAATATTGGTTTCTCTTAAGTGCACTTGCTTATGACACAGAAGAGTAAACCACTGCAAATTTCACAAAAGGCTCTAGAGGCATTTTGGGGATCTTGAATGTTTTAATGTATTTAAAATGGTTTGGTGTTTTGCTTCATTAAGCAAACTCCCACTAGATATGCCCTACTTATACAGAAAAATGTAACAGAAAAACATGCTTGGGGTTTTTTTAATGTTTCACCATCAGAACCCAGAAGCTAAAGAAGTTTTGGAAGGTGGTATGAATTTCCCCTGTGACCCATTTTGAAGCAAAGGACTGCTGTCCACAGTCCAGTCAGCCGGAAACCCTGCAAACAGCCCTCATCTATGTTGTGCTTCCAAGGGGAAAATCACTGCAAGGAAAATTGATTTTAGGGTCATTGACCCTCAGTGCCAACAACATATTTTGGCCCACCCATGCAAGGAGTAAACTGCAGTCCAGACATTCAGCCAATCTTTGGACCGGCTTTACTACACTCCTCATCTGTTGTGCTTTAACCCTTCATTTCACTAAAGTGAAATGGACAAGTTGTAGCTGAAAACTGTAAGAAAGAGATCTAAATTCGTACTGTATGACATAGTGACTCAGGCTGTTCCCAATTGTGGGTTTCAAAGCAAAATGAAATAATTACCGATTAGAGGTAGACGATTTTTGCATTATAAGCTATCAGAGAGCAGGTATTGTAACTATTAAACTGAGAGGGAAATAAATTTATAGGAGTAACAGTCATTAAGTTGTTTAGTTGATTCATATGAGTAAGACTCTGACTCAAAGCAACATGGCTATGAAAAGAACAAAGTAGTCCTGAAGAATGACAAAGGTGACCACTTTTCCCCCTCTGGGAACAAGGAAGACGTGGACCAGATGATCTGCTAAGCCAGTCTCCATTGCCTGCTCCTAATTTCTGGCTTGCTGTACTTAGATCTTTATGAATTTGTGGAGCTGAGCTAAAAAGTTAAAAGATTTTGTTGATTAAATTGTCTTCAAAAAAGATGCTTCAAAGGATTCTTATACTATTATTTAAACTAAATTATGGTGTAATATTAGCTGATTAAGACAAGACTTCAAACTGAGTAATTTCCATCAGCTGGACATAACAGTAGTTAAAGAAATAATGACTAAATGGATAGCACCTGATGCAATTCATCATAATGTAATGTGGTACAATGGGAAAAAAAAAAAAGTCCTTTTTTTTTTTCCAAGAGGAAAAAAAGAGGAAAACCTGAAGATTAATTAGGGTTTTGCTTTTTTTTTTTTCTCTCTCAATCAGTTTACTTATGTTAGTCAATCCTTTTTACTGTAGCATCTCAGCATCTTAAATGTTTTAATGCTCTTTCCTTAAAGGATAAAACCCAGTTTTTTTCAATTACACTGTCAGTTCCTCAAGGAACAGGATGTCTGGTGTTTTACATACCATGCCTAACACAACAGGACTTGTACCCAATGATCTTAGAAACAAAACTAACTCTTAGTAATAACAGCTTTAATAGAACAAATGCTTTGAAATTAGTTTTAATTTTGTTCTCTGAACAAAAATTAAAGACCACATCGTTTAAAAGTTTCATGCAGATTTTAAGAAAAAGACCCAAATATTTCAAATTGGCATCTTTTCTCTCTTTAAGTTGTATGTTACAAGATAATTATTTCCATTTTTTGTAGAAAAACCAACCCATCCTCTCTGACTAGTTATCAGTGATGTCGTATCTGTAGAAAGGTCAGGTATGCAGGAAGGTTACCAGGAACAGGGCTTTGAAAACAAGGCTTTCACAGATGAAGGGGAACTAACCTTTGTTAGCACAGGCCATCCACTTCAGGTTATCAGCAAAGGCTGCTTCTCTTCCAATCAGATAGGTAAAAATACGAACCTGAAAATACAGTGCAAAAGGTAAGGCGAATAATACTGTATATAAAGCATGTCCCGTAGAGCTTCAGATATAGGTGTGTCATTTGTATGGATAGACCCTTTCCGAGACAGTATTACTGGTTAAACAGCATAGTACATAAAAAGAAATCTCTTCCAGTAATGCCTTCATGACAAAAATGTGGCTTTTGTTCTATATAATAGAATGGCTGATCTTTTTGAATGTGTTTAATATCTGACATTTAACTAAAGTTATGCTTAATATATAATTGACAGGACACTAAAACCTTTGGGACACAAAGCAAAACTGCACATGTCAGACAAATCTGTTCTGCACTTATTAATTCAGAGACTCACTATGAAGTGGGGAACAGGCACTTAATTAGCAAATGCTGCTGTAGATAAAGGATCTGAAACACCAGGAAAACAAATTCCCCTCAGTTTTCAAGGTTCCTATGACACGATACCATTGTCAACTTAGAGACAGGTACCCACAGGTAGCACTTTAGTTTCATTTAATTCTCTTGCAAATAAAATATAATAAAATAATTAAATCTTATAATTTTTATTCATATTTTTCCTCATTCACAACAGATATTTTTAGAATAAACAAACTTTATACTAAGTTCTCATAGTTTTTCTTTTCCACAGAAGTAGTTTTAAAATACTTTGAAAGTTCCCATCTTCTCTCACTGCCCTTTTGTCCATTTTCTTAATGGTCACATCCTGTTTCTAGGCATCCATGGTGCTTTGCCTTATTATCATGCCTAGAGACTGAGTTTCAATCATAAAAATTTTCCAAGTCTTTCAAATATTAAATGTACCCAGGACTCAATTTATATAGTTTACAAAATCTACACACTGATTGTGTAGTGTTGCAAGTTTGAAACCAACAGTATGTATAATCCCACTCTAAGATCTAAAGAATATAGCATTAAACAGAGAATAGCACTTTTATACTGTGCTGATGCCTATGAAAAGCATTAACAAAGAAAACCTTTATTCTGCAAAGACTCATGAAAGTGTATAGTGAGATTTATACTCTCAAAATGCAGCATAAATCACTGTCACAGTTTATCTTCCTGAAAATGTTGCTCTAATATAACCTATGAGGAGACTGAATACATCTGAGAGATTTATATTTAATGATCTGCTTTAATCCATAAAGAACCAAACTAGACTGTGTTCCTAATAAAAGGACACCAGCCTTATCTAAATGGATGAGTAGTAAGCATGATAACAGGCACAGGCAGCACACTAACTCCATGGAACGTACCAAAAATAAAATTTCAACAAATCAGTAACATGGATCACCATGAGGAACGAGCTGTCTCTGCAATACTGTTGCGAGCATTTTAATGATTTTTCTCTGAGTATTATTTGCTACTTCTAGTTTACTGGGTATCTGGATTGTAGTTACCACTGAAATTGTCATTGCACATTGACTAGACATTAAGTACCAGATTTAATACCCATCCATATTCCCAGATACCACGTAAAGTATATGTTGGCAGGTAAAACTGTTAATAGTGACCATCAAATTTTCTTTGTGTATATGAAGTAACTGAATGGGAAATGCAGCAAATCACTTCTTCTCTTCAAATGGTTGCATGGAATGCTTATTTTAATGCAGCGATCCAGATATAGCACTAATATTGTATAGTCTGCTGATAAATATATATGGTACTGGGGCAGATGATAGAAATTGCAATAATTAGTAATAGAAGAGGAAGTATTAGGTGTGTCCAATTCCTATGTTGGCACTGGATCTTTAAGAAAATAATATAATAGAAACTACGAGCTTTAATAGGTATATACACTTGCTGCATACACACTGATACACCTAAACTGGTATCTTATGGTACAACATAATGTTAGGACACTGAGAATTCTTTTGAGTCCATATGGAGAGAATGTTCTAGTCAAGGCAGACTGCAAAAATTCAAAGTTATTATGGGCCAGTCCCAGAAGATCCAGTAACAACATTTACATAGTCTACATATGCTCTGGCTAACTGAGTATCAGCCAAATGAGAAAAACACCTTTGAATATCCAAACGCTGTGACTGAATCAAGAGACCATTTTCATCAGAGAAAGAATCTGCACCAGAGGGTGTAAGTACCTCCCTGGTGAAAAACGTATGACAAAAAGAGAGGCCCTTGGTTCTGGATAATTTTGAAAGCTTTGACAGATACTTGAGATACCTGACTCAAAGTATTTTTCATTTCTGGCCTGTAAATTATGATATCAACCATATTAAGGCTTATCATGACCTGTGGAGAAAGAAAATATCCTCAGGTAGAAGCACTAGAATTTTTATATCCTATCTAGAAAACTGAAAATTGTAGATGTCAGAATCACTGAACAAGAAGCAAAACTTACTATAATAACAAAAACCTTAATCTTTGGAACTATATTTGCTGTTTCTGCATTGTAAGTTTCTCCTACAGATGTGGCACAGACCTCTATTTTTGAAGCCAATGTTCACAGAAAATGGAGTGAGAGGTCCATAGTAGTACTGAAGAAACTGAAAGGACAATGGAACCAGTAACTTTAATAGAGCTTGTGACTTTCTCACTTCATATTTTTCTGAAGCAAGTGTTGAATAGCAAAGAATACCATTTGAGATTGGTGTATTTTAATTATCTTTAAAACAGCAGCTGTGGAAACCTCCCATATATTACCTTCTTCTTATGTCTCGTATCTGACCTAGAAGGGTCACCTCTGGGAAAGAGCACTCCTTTCAGTTACCCTTCTCACTAAAAGATTGCTGCAGAAGCCCAAATGACTCCAAACAGTGGAATCAAATTCACATTAGGCAACAATCTAATTCCAACAGTGCATTTTATGATGGTCAGCTTCTCTGTACAAGGCTGTGGATTCTGGTCCAAACCACCAGTCCATACTAAACTGCTGAGAAGAAGTACAACATGCCAACAGTTGTCACAAGTTACATTGGCAACTATTCCCATGTACACAGCAGAATTAATTAAGGCATTGAACCATCAAGCTCAGTAAGTCAGAAAAAACTGAACACAAATCTTACACAGAGTAAAATACCTAAATCAAAACCAGATATTTAACTGCAAACATTATCACTACTTTTAACCTGCTTGTTCACTGTTTTTTTCACATTCTTGTTACCTTACCTAGGCACAGATCATTGTTTGGGCTACACAGGTGGGTTTTCTCTACTCTGTTGCATCCCCTCAAATTTTTAAAAAATAAGAGAGTACTATTAAAAAGTTTCTTGCTTTTACAGGCAGGGAATATCCTGAAGTTTGAACCTTTAAACTCCGGACAGACTGTCTATATGGAATCTCCGACATGCATACACTCAACCATTCATGAGGAAACCTAAGAATGATGACTTAAATGACAGCTATTTCAGTGCTAACCACTTCACGTGAAATATCCACTTAGCAGTTTCATCCATTATGTGTGGGCTAATCTGCAGTCCCTGAACTGTCCTCACCTCTGATACTTCATTAAATTCATAGCACAGCGAAGAGAATAGGGACCTTCTCCCACCTGTGTTAAGTAAGACGAGTCAATCTACGAGATTCTACATACTGGAACTGTGAAGTCGTATCTTCATGCCAAACAGCTGGTAAAATAGTATTTCCATAAACCTAAAATACCATGTGGGAGGGGAAATGGGACTGACAGTGCAGATCTCTGTTTGCAGCTGCAAACTATTTCATGGACACCTTCAGCAAAATAGTCTTTCCTTTCTGGCTCAGCAAGAAATAAAAATAGTCCTGTGGCAAGAGCTGTGGAACTTCAGTTTTAAATGGGATATAGGGATGAAATTTGAGCTCCAGTTATAAGCTCTGGTGGTCCAGGAAGGTCTCATCTGGTCTCTGCATAGGTGAGCAAAAGTACTGCTTTGGAACAACGGATCAATGTGAGACTGAGTGATTGCCTGAGCTCCTAAGGAGCCTCACCAAAAAGAATTGGTGTGACTGTTACAGGAGCTCTCACCCTGAGAGCTTCCAAGACAGCTTTTCCTAGGCAACTCATGTTATGGCATTGTTTGTACACTTCAGGGTGTTAACTAGCTACTTGGATGGAGACTGGGGCCACCCCAGAGACTCTTCAAGCAATTCCTGCTGTAGAATTGATCAAACTGTAGAGAGAAAAGATACTTGAATAGTATCATAGTAGAAAGCCTGAAGAACACAGGAGAGTCTTGAACATATTTAAGACAGTTAGGATATGTTTAATACAGAATTCAAGATAATAAATACCAGTGAATTATTCCTGTGCTGCCCACAGGTCAGCTGGCAATAAACATTCAGCAGAACAACAATTCAGAGCATCTTGCCCAATACAGCTAAAGACACTCTGGCAAGAATGCTCAGCACCTAGACAGCATGTGACCATCCTGTTCAAGAGGCTTGATTCCCCACCTGAGCATCACCCTACCAAAAACACCTCTCCTGCCTCAAAAAATAGGACATTTTGGTCTTTGCAACAGTCTCAATGGTGCACTGGTCAAAGCACTTCGACTTCCATTTGATAATACCTAGGAAAATGACAGTGTGAGCAGATGATGTCAAGGCAAGTCCAGAACTGATTTACAAGCTGTAAATCAAGATTCAAAAAAGCCATTCTCAAATTGCCTGAATTTTGTGAACATAATAATGAAAAAAGTTGCCATTTATTTATGTCTCTTACACTTGTTTTCCCTCAACATATTTTAACCTGTGCCATGTACTGTCATCTGAAAAGTGAAGGGCGTCCAGGAAAAAAGGACTCATTTTTGTACTTACATTTCTTTTTCTACTCTGCCTAAACACAGTCCTGTGCTACCAAAAAAACACTGATCATCTACACATACCAGTATATTTTAAAAACCCCTATATACCATAGAGGGCACTGAGCAGGCATGCAGAAAGAGAAATAGAAATACAAGGTCACATTTGAAATTTTGCTTTATCTCTAAACGTCTTCATAGCTATGAATGGAGGGGGGAAGAAAAAAAAAAATATTTGAAGCCCCATTTGCATTGATAAGTCAGCAGGAAATTCCATGAAGACAATGCTTTAAATGAGCACACAAAATTCTGCTGCTCAGGGCTGCAAAGCCCTGTGAGATGACACAAGATAGCACTCCCTCGCTATCTTCTGTCCTATTTGAGACCTTTACCCTGTAAGGTGCTGAAAGACTCAACTTACACTGCACTCAGTGCAAGGAAGCCATGAAATTGAAGACATTACCTCATGAAATTGAATCCTTGCGCGTTAAGTTAGTCAGTAAAAGGTTCTTCATTGTTAATTTTTCTCCTGTAGTATCCAAAATACCTCTTTGGGGAAAGTCTGCATTTAGACATTTCCTCATGTCTTCTCCTTCCTGCAGTTGCACACTTTACCCAGATAATTCTACAACAGTGTTTTCTGTTATAGGGTTACCCAAAACCCCGTGCATTGTACCCTCAAGGCTGATGGGACAGCGAGCAGAAACAAGCCCCAAATAATTAATATGCCTATTTCACTGGAAAACAAGATACTATAAACAAAAATAGTAACAAACACTTAATCCTGAAGCAGCTGAGCCCTGCTTTCCCAACCATCCACATCCCCCACAGCTCTTTGCATGGACCTGCCTCACAAAAGACGTGCAGGAGAGAAGGAGCTGCTGCTGCAGTGACTGCCCTGTGCCAGGGGACAGCAGCACTGTGTCCCACTTGCCTGAGAGCAGCATTCCTAGGTCTGCTCTCCGGGTCTAGGGCTGCTGAGAGTCACTTTTGGAAAATTCAAACAAGAGACAGGTTTCACACAAGACATCAAGAGAGGATATTTCTTCTAGCCCTGAAAACGTGCTGACATACTTTGTTGATTTACAGAAAACTCTAACGCCGCTTTTCGATTCAGGCAATGTCGAGAAAGTGACATCCCAGAGACTCCTTTTCAAAAGACCTCTCAGATTACCCCAAACCAACTCGTTACCTTCACTGTGACTTTACTTTCACCACAAGTTTCAAGTTACTTCGAGACCAATGGGTTGTGCTATAAATATTTCAGATATATAAAAACTTTACACAGCATCTCTAAATGTTGTGTAAACACTACGCACTATTACTGAAGAATTATTTTAGAAGAATCTTTCAGAGGTTTAGAAAATTTTATTTATTCTACTTTTTATGTCATTCCACTGTTAAATTCAACCATAGTACAATGATTTCAACTACACAGGGTATAGGGTGAGAGGAAAATTTGAACTCACACTTTTTTACCTTTCAAAAATTACCTGATCATTTTTTATCATAATAATATTACTATTTCAAAGTGAAATAAAATAGATTTGTTGGAGCTCAGAACAAATTCTGTGCTCTCATCTGAAAAGCTGAGGAAATTTTTGATTCCACTCCTGATATGCAAGATTCCAGATCAGCCATTACAAACCATTAATAAACCAAGGCTAGATCAACTACTTAAGTATAATTCAACTATAACTAATATTACTATTCTTCAAAATTCTGGAAGATTTGCTGAAATGTAGAACATACATTTTCTTACTCAAATGCAAAATAGCAGCCTAAACAAATTAATTTGTCTGAATGGAGAGGAGGGGAAGGGATTAGAGCAGAAGCCATGACATAACCAATTTTCTTCGATCAAACTGAAGCTCCTGTGGAAAAAGCAGGCTCATACAATTTCTGCTACTACTCTACTTAACTTTCTTGCATATCAACTAAATTTTTTGCAAGACTCAATGTGAAAAGATGAAAATCAGACTACATTCTAAGTAACCAAATACTGCCAACATCTCCACTGCTGTTATTACATAGTTCCAGGATGTAACACAGAACAATGGTAACTCATTTGCAGTGTTCTTGCCTGGGCATGGTGCAGACACAGATTAGAGGATGACATAATGGATAAAGCACTGGCCTTTCACCCTTGGGATTTTGTCCAGCCTGCAGTCCTATCAGATAATGGGTTTGGCAATCTCCACTAGTCTCTTTTGGACACTAATCCCCACCACAGAATCTCTATAATTCATCATATAATTTAATACACCTGGCAACCTTACCACCAGTTCATTCTTTTGTTACATAATGGCCCAAAGTGAAGTCAAGGGTGGTAAATGCTCTGACAACTGGCTATTATCTCCCATAACAGCTGATTTTGCGGGGATTATTGCAGTCATAAACCATTTTATAAAAATTGGCAACTGGGAAAGCAGTGTAACAAAATAAGGTGATATTTAGAAGTTTTATCACTGATTTTCTACCAATCTGTAATGGAGTTTCTAGCATCCAAAAAATGCTGGAAAGGAAACTTGAGATTAAAGCTACACATCACGAGCCAAAAATCTGATGCCTGAGTGAGCTTACAGTCAGAGAAGTTTGACTATTTTGAGGTTACAGATGCTTTTTTGTCTTTTCTTCTCCTCTGTCAAACAGTATATTTATTCTTTATTTTGTCTTCTTTATTTGCTCACCTCCTTCCTTTAGTAGCATTCTTCCCTTTTGAGTTTGAAATATTTCACCACTTTTGGTACTCCAGTTTTAGATCCACAGCCTTGTTCACGAATGAACAAGGGACTCCCTTGCTATCTGGACTGATTGCTGAGGATATAAGTAAACCTTCAGGCAAGACAAAGGGGAGTTGTACTCAGTTTATGAGATAAGAAATCAGCTCCGTGGGACTGCTGGAATGGTGAGGAAGAAGGTGAGCAGTTCAGACTCCAGTTCACACAAGCTAAAAGACAATAGCACCAAGGTACCCACGGGCAGAGGAATTAGCACACATGGTTCCCACTGGAAATAACTATCAGTTCTACAAAGTTGTAAGAAGGCATCAAAATTCCATCAGCTAAAATTTAACAGAATGTAATTTTTGTCTGAGCAGTAAAGGCAAAATTATTTGGTAGACATCAAACTATAGAAGCATAATTAAAAGAGATGTAAGATCCTTCTAGGCTCTCTGGTACATCACAGCTACATGTGGGCAATGTCATTTTGTATTGTGTGGGATAGTGGTATTAGTTTGATGCTATATATCTAATGAGTAAAATTGCTTCCTAGAATAAATTTCACACAATGAAAACAAAAATCATTAAAATAAAGCCAGAAAATTTTGAACCATAACCACTCCTGCTCTAAGTGAGAGGCACTACTAAAAATGTCCAGTTGAATAAAATATGATCTGTTTCGTGGAAGCTTTACAGAATTGTGTTGAAGTGAGCTTCTGTATTGCATGACTCAGGACATCTGCCTCTTTTCCTGCAGACTTGAAAAGAGCAAAGTTTCCTTCACTGCAAGAAGATGTAAATCCTCCTGGCCTGTGCTTCAAACCAAGCAGTTTAGGAAAAAGCCAATGTGATGCTGAGCTCAACTTTGTAAGCCTACGTTTGATTCTGTACAACTGAATTTAGTGAGGTCGAGTCAGAGAATGCAAAGAATTTTGCAAATTGCAGAGGTAATAGAATCATAGACTCATAGAATATGAGTTGGAAGAGATTCACAGGGATTATTGAAGCCCCATGCCTGGCCCAGCACAGGACAAACCCAAAATCACACCACGTGCCTGAGAATAAAAGTGAAAACTTTACTTACATGAGCAGGGAAAAAGTTTGCTCATGGAATTTTAAGATTACTTTACTAGTTCATTGAGATGCAGAATCAGCCAAAGCAAAAGCTGCAAATGCAAATATTGCTGTGATGGAAAAGCAGATCCACTGTTTGTCAAACTCTGGTAGGAATGTGTGTTTATTGTTGGACTTCCCGTGAGAAGAAACACTACAATTTCTTTAAGACAATCTTTCTGAAAGTGTTGAGATAGTGGATAGAAAAATAAATGCAATTTTACATAAAAATTGTCTGCTATGCTGAAAACCATTTAACCCTTCAGACACTTTGTATTTACACCATGAATTGTTTGAACTACCAAAGTGCTACAAGAACATGAAATGGCCATCAAATTTGTTTATCTTGACATTTTAACCTACTGAAGGCAATTGCTGCTCAGATTGTCACAGTGCACCAATCAGTATGAAAACTACTATGCCTTTAAGTTTATCTTTGATTAAAAATTAAATTCACCTCTACTTTATAGTTTTTGTAGCCCTACAGCATCCATGTGTTCTCACAGTTAAGTCAAACTAAATATTTAATATGCCACTCTAATTAGCTACAAACTATTACCTGAATTAAATCTGTAGATGAATGTGAAAAGACTCTGGAGGCCTAATGCTAACCTTCATCCACTCCAGTTATATGAGAGAAATTACAGACTCTAATTAGACTCTTTAAACTGCAAAGAAATAGAATTTTCATAACCAGCTTATTAAAAAACGAAGACCCCCTTGGGACAGGGCAAATCGCTTCTACCCTGATCCGCTTATCCTTGTACAACACCATACAGAAGACTCATGTTGTCTGACTTGCAGCTCATATTTCTCCCAAATTAATGAGCACTCAAATTATTCCAGCTGCCCCCTTGGCACAGGGAAAAATTGAAAATCCATGGCTGCCAAGTGACGTGTATAACCCAGCTGCTAAATAAAATGTGCTTAAGGGGACACAGCTGTTGAGGTGACTATTTACTTTAAAATAAGTCCACGGATACAGAACAAATGCCTAAAGACAGAAAACTGTGTGTAACACTTTGTTTAACCATTGCATTAAACCAGGTCACAAAAATTTGCCCTATCATTTATAGGCTAGAGGTAAAAGCATGGTCTTTTCACCTTATGATTTATTTCTTCCAGTTTGCCTAATCTTGGAAAATTTCTGATTTTCTTTTGCAAAACTGGTAAATTCAGAGGAATTACATCAAATAGTAAGTTCACATGTCAGAAAGGGCATGGGATTAGGAACTCAGGACTTATTTAGAAAAGAATAATAGATAGATGTGTTTATATCAATAAAGTTTGGTAAAATTTCCCATGAATTGTTCAGGAAACTAATCAAATTAAACTTTAAAGAACTAGTGAATATTTTTTAAGATCGGTGCACAGCAAAGAAAATGTAAAAAAAAAAAACAAGAAAAGGGAAACATATTTTTACACATTTTCAGAACCAGGAAAAAGTAAAAAAATCTGTATAATTACTTGCTATACTTCACTACCCAAAAAGACACTAGCAAAGTGATTAAACAATTGATTCACAATCACAATAGAAAACATAATAACATGGAAAGAGACAACCAACACCAATCTAAGAGTGATTCTGTCAAACCAACCTGATTTCCTTTTAACAAGTATCTTCTGTACTAAATAGGAGAAGAGAGGAGGAGAACGATATCTCGCTTCCATTCTGCAAGTATTTTTAGAAGTAGTGTGGGGACTATACCATCCATGGGAGCTTCCAGTTGGGACTGACAGAAAAATAAGCCCCAGCATATTGTCTGCTCAGTGTTGTTGTCTACCTCTACAAAGACTACAAGCCTAATGAAATGAACACATGGTGAATGGACTTTTCAGGCAGCTGTGCTCTCAAAGTCTATTTATTACTGTCATATTAGGAAGACAATTTGGTAGAGGGAGGAATGATTACCCTGTATTAAGTCCAATTTAATACTTTGATTCAGGATGTAGGTGGCTGACTAGAGGACACTTAAATGAACATGAAGCTGGAAGTCATGCCAAGTGCTTTGGAATATAGAATTAGAGTTCAAAATGGCATTTTGGAGCAAGAGAAACAGTCTGAAGTGAACGGGATTAAATTCAGTTCAAATAAGTACATCATTAGGAGGGAAATTTCCAATGCAGTGACAGAAGATGAGGAAAAAGTTAGAAGAAAAACATAAAAATACCTAGATTTCAGAAAGAACCACAAATTTGTTTGTCAACAAAGGCAAACTACTGAAATAAAAGCAAGTATCAAACACTGGCTGTATGCGGCTGAAAGAAATGGCAATACATACTTGAAAAGAATGTAAAATGAAGGAGGTGGTTATTCAGATCTACCTGTGAAAAGGAAAAATGGAGAAAAGCTCTGGCTAGACTTTGTGTGCACTGCAAGACCTGAGACTCTTAGAAAGGTCTGTAATACAGCAGGAATCATCCATGTCCACAAGAATTACATTTTTTTTACATACCATTAGCTATCCTAGCTAATTTTAAAAGCTCTGTAACTGAGATTATCATCCAGTAGTAAAACACATTTCACATAACCCTACATACATTGTGACACAGTGGTTATCCCACTTAAATACAAAAAATAGATTTACTCCATAATAATTGTTAATTCTTCTCTGCTTCCTGAATGAGTCACTCAAGGATTTCACCTGGGGGTGACTCCAAGTACTGTGGTTAAACTTTTCATAATGTTGACAAAACATTGAGAGCTTTTACCCATCCATTTCAATTCATTCATGTTCCAATATTTCTTAAACAACAACAAGAGCAGTTGAGGTGTTTGGAAGGAAACACTTTGGCTATTTTAAACCTGGTACTAGAAAGAACAAAGAATGAGCAGCAGAACTTCTTTGGACACTGAATATGAAAAACAGCTTAGGGAGGTCCATCCTTCCAGTTCAGAATTACGATAAGCTTTTTTCTTTAACGTGACTCACGAGCTATGCTCTAAGTTCTGTAGTTAATAATAAAAACATGCTCTGTTTGCTCTCTCCATTTTCATTGCTAGTTTTGCATTGTCCAAAAGTATGCAGTGATGTCACCACATGTATCATGGACAAGAAAAACAGATGAATAGTCTATAAACACTCTTCGCTCTTAGAACACGTAGCCTAAACAAAGGGCTTCTTCCTCCTCCTTTCAGAGAAACATGGGAAGAATGAGAACTGAGAAACAAAATGAGGACATTGAAAATTAAGCATTTGACATTAAGAAGCACAGAAAAGTTAAGTCAGTGGTGAAAAAGGGGAAACTCCAAAGTTAAGGGATAAAAGTAATTTGTTTTGCTGGAGGATTTTTGACACTGAGCAACTGATTTCTTAAAAAACTCCTTGACGTGCTACATCCCTGTATTCATTTTTCCTTATGGCAATCTTTTTCAGAGAATAAATAACTGCATCTATTCAAAAAGCCCCTTTTCTGACTTTCTATTGCCTCCATCCCTACGCCCTTACAAGACCTTTAATCAGATCAGCCATTCCGAACGCTAGGACATGGAGTCGTTTTAAACATCTAAAAACCTCCTAAGCATTCTGTAACTTTTTAATACAGTGGCTTTTTGCTGAATTTCTTGTCCAAATACAAATAAAACCCATTTTTTCTCATAAGTAGAATGATAATGGTCTGCACAGAGAAAATATTTTCAGAAAGTGACTGTCCCTTCAGCACATAACAGCACCCACTGCACATGAAAAACAATAGATCTGTCTGTGAGGGGTGATTTGATAACCGATGTGGACCAAAAGACAGCCTGAATTCAGGTCTGTGTCTCAAGGAAGAGACCAGATGCAGAGGAGACGTTGTGCTCTCTGGCTGTGGCTTTCCTACACGGCAACACCTTGCAGGAAAGGGATCCTCTTCAGCAGAGGGCAGAAAGGAAGGCAAATATTACAGTCCTCAGAACACAGTGAATTGCCACATTTGCTGCTATCAGTTCTGCATTCCAGGACAGCATCAGCTAATGAGGAGGGAAATACGACTGCATTTCAAATAGGCTTTCAATATGTGAGATGAGAACCCAGGCACATCACACCTTGCATGATTTCCTGAATTAAGTGAATTTCAGCTGATCATTACAGATGAGCCTGAACAAACCACCTACAATGCTCTTGTCTCCAGTGAAATCCATTTTTGGAGAGACAGCTGTCTGTGGATCATAAATTTGTCCCTAGGATCAATTATCTTGAATTAAGGTTAAAATAAGTATCACTATAATCATATAAAAAGCATGCTTACGAAATAAAAAGGAGATTAAAATAAAATTAAATTGAACAGAAAAGAGACTATTAGAGTAAGGAAGTAAAGACAAAAGAACAAAGTAACTACCCAATGTGTCAAGACAACAGAAGCAAGAATGAAATTTGGAAGACAAGACAAAGAGTGGATTAAAGAAGAAAATAACTTACAACAGAAGAAAGACTGCACTTTTGAGAACTGTAAACGGCAGAGTTGCAAAAACTGCAAACTACACTGAGAACTAGACATTGAGAGCTCTTAGTATCATGCAATAGAATAAACATCCTTAATGCAATGTCAGGCAACAGAGGGAGAAAGTGCCCAATTGAGACACAAAGGAAATGCAATAATAATAAGGATTAGGAAGTGAAGATATGAGCCTAACACTCTAACCCATGATCTATTTTGTATATACATATATAGGAGAGGATATGAAATGTATATATAATGTAATGAATATATATATATACATGAATGCACATAAAACGAGAGCAACAAGCAAACACAAAAACACACAAGAGAGAACATGTGGGCACACAAGCTCTCTCTGTAAAAAGTATGCCTCGGGAAAGGGAAAACTAACGGGTAGCACATTAAGAGAGAGATTTTATTCAACCTTTTAATGAGACAGCCAAAAGAGAAAAGGGGGTTATTCAATCCAAGGTGGAAGTAGGTTAATTAAGACAGACAACATTGGACACATGGAATTAAATGCCTGCCCAGCTGAACCTGAGGATCCAGCAGTCGCAGGGGCCCTGCAGTAGGGACAGCTGTCACAGAGGGACGGAGCATCCCCTGCATGGATCCCACAGCCTCGCCCAGGGAGACAAGAAATGCAGGTGGGAACCAGAGGAAAAGGAATGGCCAGCTGGGGGCAATGAAACTCCAGGAATCCTGGCAGATGCCAAAGCAAGAAAACAAACTTAGCTCCACTGAAATTGCCTATCTGTCCATCATCCCCTTCCTACTCTTGTGTCCAAGTCCACGTTTCCTTTGGCTTTGCCACTGCCTTTCCCTCCACACAAAAGACATTTGGTGTCTGTACTATTTCCTCTCACCATCACACACAGCATTTAAGGATTGCTATATTGAAACTGATCTGAAATAAAGATATCTGGACTGAAACACAACAGCTATCCTTGAATAAATCCATACGTGGAAATTTAATTCAGACTAGGAATGCTGATGTTCTTATCTGTTTAATCTATTCGGAGGATATGAGAATAAAGATACCTGCATGTGGACTTCAGAAATACTCATTCAAATTCTTCTTAATAGCCACTTCTCAATATTGCCACACAGGCAATGGTGCTCCCTGTGCTACAGAAATATGAGGTATACTTGTATAATCCCCTCTATGTTCACTGGAAGGCAGAGGAAGGAAGATGAGGCTATGGATAGAAAAAGACCTTCATTATTTAGTGAAAAACACCTTCATTATTTGGTCTTTCCCTTTGTAACATTTACTCTGACATCAGTCATATTGTTGAAGTTCACAATTATGTTACCATTACAGTCACTGAAATTAGAATTTATTTTTCCAGATTTTTCTAGTAAATTAATTTTGTTTACTCAACATTAAAAAAAATATTACTTGAAGATTATCCACTCTAAGAAAACTTTATATTTCTTTAAAGTACATTCAAGAGTTCCGCCACACTGAAATCCAATAAAAGAGATACAGATATGATGGTTTTGTTTTTCTGAACCAGAACACGTATAATGACAGCTCAAGTACAGAAAACTCACAGAAAAATAAATACAACTTTCAAATAACAGCACATTCATTTGAAACAAATAGCACACAATCACCTCTCAGTTTATAGCTGCCAACCTTGACACTTCAGATTCCATTTTCAGATCAACCCAATGGCCCTACAGATGCAGTTTAGAGGGGACATGAAGCACCCACCCTGTTCAGGTAACACCTACTGCAAATACAATCTACACATCAACCTGAAAGCTCATTCCAAACCCTTTCAGGAATCAGGAGAAAACTCAAACCATGCCAGTACACTTGAAGGAAGAAGTCAGCTTGTATATTGAAAAGGGTATCTGCCCTTTTCACGCAGCCTGTATTCCTACCATTTGTTATGCACATTACTAACATGGGAGCTGCACCAGATCCCGCAGAACCAGCAGCTGAGCCCAAGAAAGCTTTCTACATGGGCAACTAGCCAGGGAATTGCAATCATTTATTTCAGATGTCACCCTTTCTACCATCACTCGTTTTCTCAAAATCAGGTTATGGCAATAGTCCACACAGAAAAGTATCTGGACTCAATTCAAAAGTGCAAGACAATAAAGAATATAATTTCTACATTAACTTCATAATGAAGGTTGAATCTTTCAATCCCAAATACTTTGAACAATGTCTATTTGAGAGTCTCATCTGGATTACCCTACTTCTAAAAGTGTTGAAGCTGCCTTGACCTTAATTTAAAGGAGGGTTGCAACAGAGCATTTTCCATTAGAAACTCCTGTTCCATCACCTGCCCAAAATTGTCCAGAATCAATGACCTTCATAAAAACATAATATAAGAGCCATCATATTCTGGAGAATTTGAGCAAAGCAAGTCCCTCAAACACACACAGACAGGAAAAGTTTGCTGTTCTGCTGGCAACTTAATATTGGTTTAGCTATTTTATGCAAGGATGCCCAAGGCATTTTACTATTACCTATATAATAAAAATGTAATAACAAATTTATAGGAGCCGCAGTAATTGCATAGGTGAGTTCATTGACATTTTGCCTCAGGAGATATTGGTTGAATTTTACATCGCTCAGAAAACCGACACCCAGACAATAAAGAATAATGCAGGGATCTGGGATTCAAAGACCTGAAATCTGTTCCTTTCTCTGCCAGTAGCAAACAGAAAGTGTCTGCACATGCCTGCCTAATACCCTATTCACGGTGTCACTGCAGTCAGTGAAGAGCCAATTTTCCCGTTTGGGACCCTTTTCATAGGCATACACATAATTATTAAACACCAGAGAAAAAAAGAATTATACGAAAAAAGCAGAATTTGTTTGTGTCGTCCAGGAGTGTTTGCGACCATGAGAGCAGCACGTTGGTATGAACGTATACCAGTTTGACATTTCAAGAGAGAGATGTATGGCACGCAGTAGTTGGTGGTATTTCTGGCTTACTCCAACCTACCATTGTCCCACTTTCATGCTTGCTAAATAAAACCAAATTAATAACTTAAAAGTTAAAATAACCATTATTTTAAAATTAATATGCTAACATTCTTCGCAGAACAATTAAAGAACAGAGTTCCACTGGAAAGGATTTAAGCAAGTGAAAATAGCCAAGGAGAAAAGCACTTGAGAGTTTGAATTTTAGTCTGACAACTTATGTCTAGACACTGATAGTGAACTCAGTAGTGACCAGTAAACCTATTTGTGCATTTGCTGTAGAAAAAACCACATTATTCTGTGTTCTATTGTTTTGCCAGCTATTTTAAGCAAACAGTCACGGTTACTTTCTTACTGAAATTTGTTTCAGCACTAATAATTTATCTGGCAAATTTTAATTCCATTGAATTTAGTAAGTCTACTTTAGACTTCAATTTGCCTAATAAAGCAGAATTGAGCCTACCATATGACTGTATGAATCTTTGGCATTTTTATAACAACATCTTAAAAAGAAAATCCTTAATTCACTCTGCTTTTGTCACATTCTCCTGCCTTTTGTTTATTTCCAGAATCTAAAAGCAGACTCTTTATCTCATCCTGATAATCACTTTACAACTTTACTTCTGTCCAGTCCATTCTACTTACATTACTACCTCTAATTTTACAACAAAGAAGGTCTTTATAATTGCTGTACTCTGATTTATGTTTATCAGGACAGACATTTTCTTCACCTTTGTTTTTGCACTATTGTTTCATCTTGCTAAAGCCTTTTGTTTCTACTGAGGTAATTCCTCTCTGTTGCCATTCACAAAATTCCTGCCAATGAGCCCTCGCTAGAAATATTTATCTGCTTAAGTGCTTGCTGTACTGATCTGGCTGGCACAACACAATACTTCACAAAAAAACAAAGTTCTAGATAGGAAAATCACAGAAGTACAATATGTCTGACATTAGAAAGCTGGAAAAGTCCTAAGGGAATTGTTCATCTGTAAGGGCTAGAGAAAATAATGTACCTACTTCTGGTTTTTCCTTTGACAGTGTCTGTCTCTTTCTTTAAATAATAAGCCCTTTCTAACCTTTAATTTTGGTTAGAAGTTTAGGAATCTGAACAGCAATATAGTATTTCTAGTAAAGATTACAGTTCAACCATGATATTTTGTCAAGATTATTTATTATATTAAAAGGATTCAAAATGTGTTTGAATTAATTAAATTGTGTCTGATTTGAAGCTGAAAGAAAAGCTACATCACCACATCTCCTTAGAGTCTCTAATTTGCAGAGGGGAAGAATGAATCTTAAATGCTCAGCCAATTCAAAAGCTACATGGCTGAAAATAAATGAATTGCTGAAGACCTGGAAGAGTCTGTTTTAATGTTGATTCCCCACCAAGAACTCACCGTGTGGATAAAACTTTGGAATCCCTTGTGATTAAAATGTTTAGGTTATGTCTTAACTTACAAACATGCATTTTAAAGCATCCTGCCCTAAAAGATTTAATTGATGTGCCCCCTGTCCAAACAGCAGTCCCCACTTTCTTGCATACTTTGGCATAGATTGGGGGTGCTAAAACTGTACCTTTCATGCTCCTCTCCTCAATCAACACATGACCTATTATAAACATCTCCAAGCCCAGCCTGGCAGTTATCCCAAACAATCCAATCAAAGAGATTTTGTTCAGGTTTATCCATTCAGTGTCAGGTTTATTTTTATTCTTTTTAATGCTGAGTTTTGTCTCTAGTAGCCATAGAGACCTCAGAATCAAGTGGGCCACTAATCTAAACTTTACAGCCAGCTGTTTATGAATTTCCATATTATATTAAAACTTATATGCAAACTTTGGCTACAGTAACATAGAGTGCATGGACCAGTTCTATAAAACAGGACACTCCAGACATCACCCATTTCAGTGGGGTACAAAGCAGTTAATTAAAATCAACTCATGCAGACAGAATTGCAAAAAATGTGAAAATCTGCTGGGTTTATTCATCCCTCCATTTGGAAAAGCCAAGATATGCAAAAGCTCTAAGGGTCTAAGCAGGCTCTTGGCCCAAAATAAAACGCAAGAATAGAATTTGGATCTCATTTCTAAGCCATGATCTTCAACATCTTTTATTTGTTCAAATATACTGTGTTTTAAGCATAGAACAGATTTCATGTATAGAGAGTTTGCAGACAGTGATCCACATGCAAAAATTTACTACATTCAGGTCAAGCCAGGGAACAGAACACACAGAAGTTACGGTGTGGAGTTTTTCATAAACAAAGTTCCTCAGCACAAACTCTCCTGACAACTGTGATGGACTTTGCAGGGCAGATCACAGTCACAATGCATCGCTGGAGAACCTGAATGGGAGTTTTCTCCAAATATCTACAGGCTGTAGTTCCAGGCTCCAGAAAAAAGCTTAGGAAAATATGTAGATAAATGTGCCCAGAACATTTTGCAGGAAACAAATTGTTAAAAAAGAAAGCTGGGAAGGTTTCTGCAAGGTAGAAACTAATTTTATAGGTGGCCACTACATATCAAGTAATTATTCCAAATATTAACCAACAGGGCTGCTCTTTTTCAGCAAAAATTCAGGGTGCTCATGAACTTTTAATAAAAGTGTGTTTTCCAGCACTCACTGCCTGGTTTGACAATTCTCATCTGTCCTCATGGTTATGTTGTTCAGATATCACTAAGCAAACAAAGGTATGAGGTGCCTCATGGAGTCTAATAAGGAAATGATAGTAAAATCACAATGTCAAATGACATCAGAATGATTAGGTACCACCGTTGCCATACTACAAAACTCTCAGATTACTCCCTACTACATATGCCTGCTACGCACCTTGTTTTTCACCCTCTTTGTAAAAGTCAGACAGAAATATTACATGTTCTTTCTGATTTTATGATTCCCGGGGAAGAACAAGCAAAGAAAGGGTTTAAGCTGGCCTCGGATATCCCATATGCCCGGCAGCTGGTGAAGCAGATCCCAGATGCTGCATCAGCTTCTGATGCAATCCCCATCCCGAGGGCATAGAGTTTCCGGGGCCTTCATCCCATCATGAGGTCAAAATGCTAGTGATACATGGCTGAATGAGAAAGTCACAGTCTCCTGACACGCAGCTTTGTCCAAAGCATTCATTCATGTCACAATATTATAAAAACTATTCGATATGGGAGATTCAAATGGTTTCCTCTATTGCTGCCCTTCAGCCATGAATATGTGATGCCAGATTTGATTTCTGGGCATTGTGAGCTCACATAAAATTTTGGCAGTTCATGAGGGCAGTGAGGTTAAAAGGTGTCAGGACTTAGGGAAACCTTCTCACAGAAGTGGCAAACTCAAATACAAGTACCCAGACAAGGTCACAAATTAAAATGCTTTTCACAGCAGACTCTCTCAGAATATTCCCAGTGCATAAAGCTAAGCACATACTTAAGCCTTTTCAGGATTACGGCTGCATCTTGATATAAAATAGAAACAATGTCAAAAGATAAATAAAAAGAAAGTTGAAACTGCAGCAATTGTACTTGGTTTTGTATGTAAGATATGCCTCATAACGGTTGTTAATAATCCTGAGTAATTAATGAACAGTAATTCCATTTCTTTCCAAATTACTTGCTAATTAATTGAATTTATTATGGACATCAATATGTGAACATTGGGTAATCTTCCACTGACTGCAGCAGTGCAGTAGTGTCTTTTAAGACAGATCTTCACCTCATTTTGGATAGAGAGCCAGGATTTTTTTGATAACATCTACTATAAAGGGTTCTTAATTTCAGAATAATGCTTTTAAAGCAAAACACACATAAATATGTAATAATTACTTAAGTACAACCTGTAACTAATGTGGATAAAAAAAAGAAATTGAAAACCAAATAAAAGTCACACAAAAGTTTAAGAGCCACCAACTATTTTTACCTTTTTCTTTGTTGGAACTCTACAGAAAAAAAAAGATTTAAAATACACATTCAAAAAAATAATATATATATAATTTGAAGGCCGAGGAGATGCTTAGTACCTACCAGCACATATCAAACCCACAAATGCTAAAAATTACCTGCCTTTACAGTCTGTAACTCTTCTCCCTACTCTGCAAATGCCCTTCACTTCTTCATCTCATATTCACAATGTAACAAAATACTATTTGTTCCATAGACAGTATTTACCTGATGATCAATTTACAGACTAAGGAATTAGCTAAAACTACTTTGTATCCAATCACAAGAGCATGACTTTTGGAAAACCTCCTACTACCTCTTTTATTATCACATAAATCTTCTGCAATTAAACCTTTTAAACAGGCTTGTGTATTTCAGGGAGCCACTAGAAAAATTAAGTGTTCCCTCCACCCTTTATAAGCAAAGCTCTTGCAGGATAAAGCTTCCCATCAACAACTGAGAAGTACTAAATGAGGCACTTCCTTCTGCCTTCTCACTCCTTCAAAATGTCAAACATGCAATGTAAAGCTTGAGCTCTATATATATGTATATGCATTTCACTCATATATGTATATGAGTGAAAAATTCTGATCTTTTATGTGCAGTTTGGGTTGTTTGCTTTCCCTCTGCCCTGTGTAAGTTTGCATTATTTTCATTTATTATCAAGGGAGCAACAACCCCTATCAATTTCTCACTCACTGTGATAGCATCATTGCCATGCACCATATATATACTTGGTAGATTACAGACATTTTGAAAGGTTTTCTCCACCAAAATAGAAATAAATTATCCAATGGGGCAGCAGACCGTAAAATCCCAATCTGGACTGTGTGCAGTTTTCTAAATGATGACAGAAAAACAGAAGCTGGAAATTATATGGTGCAATATTGCAGCACTTACAGTAGCTCGTGGAAAGTACCCAATCAATATCCTGACAGGTGGCACACTCAAGGCTGCTGAGGGAACACAATGTGCTGACTAGAGAGCATTAAAAGGTACTCCTTCATTGATCATCACATGCATGACAGTCTCCTTTCAAGTCTTGCTTGTTATTGTTTACACTGTTCACTGACATCAGCTCAGATTGGACTGTGAGGCAACAGAGCAAAAAAGATGGTAAATCAGTTGGATAGAGAAGAATTGTGTGGCTGTGGCAGGGAAAGCTCCTGGGAAAGCATGCAAAAGGAGTGAGACATCTGCCTGCTCTGGGGTCCCCTGTTAATGCTATAAATAAGTGGAATATAAAACCCTTCAAAATTTAAAAAATAAAAAAAAGCAAGCTTTGCAGAAAAGTCAAGATACTGAAAACTGACAAGAATACACTTAGTGTATCGAGCCTTTGGGCTCAATCAGAATTACAGCTATTGCTGCCCTACACGTTTTTAACAGCAGCAAACACAAAGTCACCTGCCCCTCTGTCATCTACCTGCTACAGCTACCTTCTCCGAAAGTCAAAAGTCATCCTAACCATCAAGAATAGATGAGCATATTTATGCTTCAGGCAGAGAAGAGGGAGTTGCACATTAGCAGAAATACCCAAGTACTTTTTAACAGAGTAAGGTCAAAGCCCAGTAAGAGCACAGCCTCCGGTGGGAGCATCACTTCAGAGCACGGTGTGAGTCAGCGCGGAGCCCCGCGGGGGTTGTTGCAGCTCTCCAACCCCTGCTGCAGCACAGGCAGCTCTGCCAGGGAAGGAGGCTTTTAACCTGCCCTGCCCTGCTTGTCTGCAGCACTGCCCTTGCCTGTATCCTCACAAAGCACCACAAGTGCTCCCCTAAAAATCAAGAATGCCATGGCGTGCCACAAGGCTTTTAAGTGGCACTGTTAGCACAACAGGGAAACAACTAGTAAAGTTAAATATGTGACTTTCAGCTGCATCAGACAGTGCCCCTTTCTCTCAGGCGTTTGAGAGTACTTGGCTTGCTCAGATAGGACAGCTGCTAAGCAGGATTCCTCCACAAGCACAGCTATCCCAAGGGAATGGCATATCCCAAGAGAGTTCTCTCTGCTCCCTACTTTTGTTGTAGCCACCACAGAAACAGCTTTGTGCATGTGACTAATCCTTCCATATTGAAGAGAGATTGCCGGTGTTCATGGGGTTCCATCAGGCTGCAGGGTCATCAAACACAGCAACAAAATGAGTATGTAGATTATGAAAATGGGTAAATTCTGCTGCATTCTATTCTTTCTGTAAGACAGATACCCCAAGTCCTGAGAACTTCTGTGTGTCAAAATTTCACTTGTGTCTTCTTGAATTTTTAATATAAGAAACCGCTGAAAATAATTTAGATATTCCCTCTGGTGCTCCATTTGTGGAGTTTCTGGCACCTTATTTTTTATTTTGCTTATATATACCTCAGCCTTCAGTGAGACTAGAAGGAACAGATGGATAAATTCTCATTTTCAGTAGATGGCAGATCAAAGTTACAGCAATATATTGCTGATGTAACTTTCCATAGAAACATGACAATGTCAAACCAAACGCAATACTATAGGTTATCAAATTCTGTGTCTTTGCTGCAGTACAGCATTGCATGCAAAATGAACTATTAAATCTATAGCATCACACAAAGTCTTGCTTACTTTATCAATGAAGAAATGTGATTTGCCAACATAGGAAAATGCTTTTCCCCTATTCACTTAAGCTCAATTTTTTTCCTACTAAGAAAAATTGCAGTTATGAATATGAAAATATTTGACTCTAGAAACACAAAGTATGTGAATCTAGCTACCTTTATTGCCAAAAGGAGGAAGAGAGCGGTAAGGAAACCTCTCTCAATTCTATGACAGACACTCCAGCTAATTGTGAGACAAAGGTCAAGTAGGTTTTCCTTGAAGAACTACAAATTTGTGCTGCTCCAAAGAATAGGTCCTTTACACATTATCAGCCTTTTACGTGCTCACAGTTCTTTTAAAATAACAGCCAATTATGAAAAAATACTAACAATTACTAACTGGCAATTTCTAACAAATTCCTACAGACAGTAACTTAGCAATGGCCAGCTAATGTCATTTTCTTTAAATAATTCTCTAGTTAGGAATAAAAAAATGGACACTGATGGCTTGCTTTCCATCAGTATGATATGAAGTCTGGCCATAGTAAAATGGAGAATAGACAGCAGGGAACTATTTTAAGCTGTTGGCACTGATAATATTATTGTTGCGAACCTCCTGGTTATTAAGGAACACATGAAAAGGAGCTGTACTCTGTCACATCTCTCTCAAAAAAACTGTCAAAACTTTTCGTGGTCTCACAGGTTTTTTTGTTTCATGTGGAAAGCAACAAAAAACTTTTCAAGCACCACTTTTGCACTCGTGGACTCAGTGCAGTGGCAGTACACAGAGGGCATGCAGTGCACTGATTTCCCAAGGATCACACACATCTGAGTAAAAATAAAAGCCCCTTTCTTAATGCATCTTCCTCTATGTTTCTTGCATTTTCTCCTGTTAATACTGCACAGATGTGACAGCTTGAGAGGAATTCCTTCCTGGATCTCTCATCAGTCAACACAGTGATGACTGTGTTCAATCCTTCCCTTATAGTCATGATGACTCTCATATTCCCTTTTTTGGATTCTGCTCTCCTCTTTTCACATTTCCACACTTCTCTTTCAAGTTTTGTTGCACTCCAATCAATTTCCAGCATATCTACTGACATGCATATATTTACTATTAATTTTAATACCTAGCTTCCTGCACAGTACATTGAGATAAACCCCAAACCAGACCAGAGGTCAAAGAAACTTGAATATTCAAACACATGTAGATTATTAAAACAGCATGTGATGAGGTACAGAATTTTTCTCTATAGTTTGATGCTTTTGCGAAAGGAATGGAAATACACCGTTGTCAATTAATACATTATGTTCTAAAAAATTCTAAAGTATGCAGAAATTCTCAAGTTGCAGAAACTCAAGTCATTTACAGTTACAAATATGTCAGTATCATAATTCCATGCTATGAAAAAAAAAGATTATTTTCCTTTGACTTGCAAGAGAGAGATGCAAGAGTAAGATTTCTCACTCTGAATTAACAACTGCTTTTCAAAGGTACTTAAAGGTACACATAGGTGACATTGGGACCCTAAAAAGCAGCATCTACTGTGTAGAACTCCTGAGAGCTTTTGACTAAATGCACATAGAAGGACTAATTAGTCCCTGTACAGGACTGTGTACCTGTTAAACATTCATCATTGCTAAAAAGCAGCACAACTGTTCTGCTGGGAAAGACTGCGTGGGGAACTAGCACAGGTAGGTAAGCCCATGATTCCCACAGGTCAGCGAGGAATGCTCCTCCCACAGCCACTCCTTCCTGATGCAGCAGAGGGGAATGAGCTCAGTTTAGAAAAGGGAACAGGGGTGAGTCAACACTGTGTCACAGCCTTATTGGTGTACTTTTGGCTTCTGATTCCTAAATGGCTTGACGCGCCTAAACCATGTTAAAAAGCTGTTCAAAACTTAAATCAGTAAGATGCAGCTGCTGACATCTCCATTGTATTACAGTGATATCATCCAGAAGTCTTCTACAGCTTGGAGTGAAGCTTTGCAAACTCAACAAGTAATGCACAAAAATTCTATTGCTCACTTTCTTTCAAAACTCCTCCTTGCACATTGGGAACACACTTTATGGTTAAGTCTGTGCTCTAAATTCAAAAGCCAGCCAAGCCCAGTAGAAATCAGTTCAAGGTGTAAGAAAAGACTACACACTCAGAAGCACCAACCTGCCATCCAGTTTCCAGCTCCGTACTGCACAGCAGCGCTCAGCAGCCCTGCTTAAGGTTCTCACACTGCACAGTGGCACTGCAGCACGCTGACATCTATGAGAGCTACCACTTCTGCATGCAGCCTCCACTCCAAGACTTGAGGAAAATGGAAAGAGTTTGAGGACTTCCCTATCTAGGCATTTCTTCATAAACCTTACAGATGGAAGGTAAAAGATTATGTTCTTATTTGAAGAGATCAGATACAACAAGGTTGCTGTGGTCACCTGCATTATTTCACAGCCAGTGTATTGTATTTGAAGCCCCTGGCACTGGGTCCTCCTCTGTTTTGTTTTATGACTGCAGCTAGTCCCAGTGTTGAATTAAATGCCTGTTTCTCACAGAGGATGTGATCCAAAAGAAACTGAAGCCAAATTGCTGATTTATAACAAAAACTGACTAAAATGCAAAACTTCTCGTGCATAAAATTTTCCTCAAACTTATATATGATGAGAGGGCACCACTTAAAAAGAGAAGTATCAACAGAGTGTTTTCAGAGTCTTGCTCTCTACAAAGTGCAATGACTTTAGAAGTGCTTACCTGGGCCAACATGAAAAGGAGACGGCAAGTCTCTATTTTCATTTAATATGAAGTAATCCAATAATGTTTCCAACATATTCTGACGTGGGAGGAGAAATGACGGAATTTGCACATCTGTTATTGCAGATACTTTTACATTCCTGAGAGGACCTGCCTTGGCTGCATCCCTGAGTATTTTCACTTCAGTCCCAAGAGAAACATTACCCATTTAAAGGTCACATAAAAGAAAGGCTAATGAAGTTTATACTCTAGCATGATCTTTTTTATGTACGTACCCTTATTTATTGCTCAATTTAATTTTTCACTTTAGCACGCACCATGCAGAATGATCATGAACGTCTATAAATGAAAAGCAAACAAAACCCAACTGCAAAAAAAATTCTGGAAAAAAAACGTTGGGTTTAAAAAACCGTGCAAGAGAAGAGATGTAAAAAGCCACACAAAGTATGTCTGTATAGGTAACAAGAGCAACTGTACTTCTACTGGCTAAACTAATGCTTTAATTAAATAATGATGAGATGCAGACATAGTCATCTCCTTTAACTGATGTGAAAAAAGAAAAGCTTTATAAGTGTTACTCAACAGAAAATCAAATCAACTATGAACATTAACATCTTAATATGCATGCAAAGTAATTTATTAATAGATTAAAATTTTAAAAAGCTGTTCTAATTAGATGCAGCAGTGAGCCCTCTGATATGCAAGCAGTGTATTTGCCAGAGTGTGTTAACTTCCATTAATGTTATTTGAATATATGCTTTGAACTAGAGCTCATGAGCACCAGTTCTGCAGAAAGCTTGCTTTCAGGAATATTCCTCTAGATTCCTATTTTTGTCTAATGGTAATTGCCAAGGAAACTTTTCTAGCTGAATCCACAGTACAAGACATGCACCATCTTCCTTTTTATTCCAGGTGTCTGTAGAATTGCTCTACTGATCAGGCAACTCACCCAAGAAATCCTTCACCTGTCTGAGGTGGCAGAAAGGAGCAAAAAGCCTCCTACCTGTAGTATCTTACTCAGATGTTGATAAATTATAATACAAAGGGATTTATTTAATGGTCAATGAATCTGGACATGTTTTCAGCATTTTTTAAAGATATATCTTGGGATAAAAGGATTTTTAAAAGTCATAAAATATCTCTTTGACTTGACAAAGTAAATAAAAGAAATCCAGAAAACTCATGCAGTTAAAAAGGGAAAAAAAAAAATCCAAAACTATCTAAATACCACTTCAGAAAAGTTATTGTAGTAGCATCATATACTACTAATATTAGGCAATACCTAATGATTTGGACAGTATTCCAAAGTCCAAAATTCAATTTACAAATGGAACATTTCTGCATTACAAGGCTTCCAAATTTATGAGCTCAAGGATTCCAAATGCTTTCATCAGAGAGCATGAAATAAGAGACAGTGAAAGACACTTCGTCTTTGTTCTAGCCTAGAACAAGTAGATGCAAACAAGTTCAGGTTTTTTGCAAGCAAATACAAGTTACTGAACTGTAAGCAGAGAAATCCATGTAGTAATAAGAATTAAACAGGGACAGGGAGAAATAATTTAAGTTTGCCCATATTTCAAATTAATCAAAATTGATCTTAATTAAAACTACTTCTTTACTTATTACTAATTTTTCTTCCAGCTGGAAAGTAAAATTGATAGAAGCTACTGGGTTTTTAGGTGTCTTAAGTACACCATAATGTAAAGAACCTTGCAAGCATATATTAAAGAGAGCTCTTGCCAACACACAGCTCTGAACACAGCAATTTCTCCATGATCTACTATGATTAACCTAATGCCCTCAAACCTTATTTAGAAGTTGAGTTATACCAATGCAAGTTTTAGTTGCATTTTTTGACAGGGTATTTGTTGCTAGGGGAATAGTGACATCCTGATCTCCTGAAGATGAGTGGAATGGTTTTCCTGCCAGCAGGCACTTTAAATAGGATATACAAAAATACGCTGCTGTTGTCAAAACCTTTGCATAGATTCCCAAACATTCTTATAGTGAGAGTTTTGTTAGACATCCACTTTCTAACTTGTAATAAATACAGCTAATAAAGATCCACTTAAACCCATGCATATTTAAAACAACTAAAATATTAGGACTAACTTTTCATAACAGGGATTAGTATGGTATAAACCTCTTTCAGAAGGTCATATGGTATAAATCCTACTAATTTAAATGGAAATATTATCTTTGAACGGAAAAACAATTTGGCTTGTGAAACCAGTATACACTACAGTTAGTATGTAAATCTAGTACAGCATTTACTACTAATGCTCAGCAGGGTTTGAGGCAAGTTACCAGAGACACAGCCCAGAAAAATCAGGGTTGAGTGTCTCATTAACCTAACATCTGAGAGAACCCTACTTGCACACTGACAGTTGTTTTGGCATGCACCTGGTGATGCTCAAGGACACATGTCATGTATTTCTTCTAAGGTACAAAGATGACTGTCAGTCAGCTGAGCAAAATCTTGCTTGTCTGCCAGTAGGAAATTTGTAAAGTCACTGTATCTGGGCATAATCCAGTATTTAACCTTCCTGACATGGGGCACCTTCAAGCCAGGCTGAGTTCACATCCTAAATGAGAAGGCTCTGCATGTCAGCCAAGGAAGAGAAGATCAGCCCTGGAACCCAAGTAGGCTATAATCAGGATCAATTATGTGTGTTGCCTAATAGGATGGGAATCAGCAATGAAAAGCAACTGAGGAAGGTACCTGGAACACCAGCCTTAGACCAAGACCACTCCGAGGGTGGAAACAGTCAGAGATGTGCAACTCTACTGGGTAAGTGTTAAAGGATCATGCTTTAATTTTAAATTTTAAAACACATTTTTATGACTCTGCAAGCTTTGTACTACTTTGAAGGAGCTTATCCAGTGCAATTAGTTTTCTAAGAATATGGGTACACAGGAGTTAATCAAGATACACAAAATGGAAGTACACAATCCACAGTTAAACACTTATGAATGGAACACAAATGGGAGAAAAATAAACCTTTAATGCTCTATGGCATTTTATGTTTGCTTCCACTTGATTAAGAGCAGAGAAACACAGCTATTCATGTGCAAAATGTGCTAATTGATAGACAACTGGAACCCGAGGAGGGTGTCCTAATCACCCCTACTGGTACTGTTTCTTCACTTTCTACAAGTGATGCCAGTATTACTTGGAGTGCATACATCCTGCTCTTACACTTTCCAGGCATATTTCAGCTCATTAAAGTATATCCAGGCACACATTTCTTCATGATTCTTCTCTTTTTCTCTTAATGTTAACTAACAATTAATTATTGTTAATTTAATTAATCAACATTTTTAATTATTAATTTAGTGAAACCAAGACTGCTCTAGCAGGAATGACTGAGCAAACATGATACTTTTGTAATGTCTAGACCACATTATACCTTGTTTGGAAACAGATTTTCAGTTGAAAACACCCAGGACATGAACCAGTCCCAACAGTAAAAAAAGAGTGTCTCTCCCACACATCCCTATCATTTATTCCTGCAAACACTTTCAGCTTTGATTGATTATTCTTTACCATTCCTTAATTACTTCATTAGGTAATTGCCAAACAGTTCTTTTAACATAACTGAAAATATATCTCTTGGTACCAAAAAAATTTAGGATTCTATTTTAACTTCCAAGTTTTACAGCATAAACCATCTTAATGCAACAGCCACACATAACATTTTCTTAAGTCAACATGAATGTTATCAGCCTTACCAACAGACAATTTTTCTTTTCAAAACCATACACTCCCCTTGGTAACAACATACTCAAGCTAAAGAGCATCCGTTAGACCTTAAAGAGACTCCCAAGTTATTTTGCATATTAAGGGACCAAAATGCACTTCAGCTATTATACTTCTTCAAATTTTTATATCATATTTAATTTTTAAAATGTACTCTTCAAAATGTAAGTGTCCTAATTAATCCAGGTTTATGAACGGGTAAAGCTGGGTTTGAAATAACTGCAAAGAAATGTGAAATCAAGTAAGATCAAGTTAGAGTCAATATCACTTCCACTAGAAGAATCTTCAGCATACAATGTCATGGCTTTAATTTTCTTATTTCAATGTTGCCAAGCTGTATATTTCCTCGCACATGTACTTTACTCATAAAACTAAAAATAATATATGTAATCAACACAGAAAGAAGCAAACATGAAAAATACATGGTAATAATCAGAGCATTTTGTTATATTGTTACACAGCCTAAAACATGCTGCCCCACCCTCTTCTTTTGCTGCCATTCTTTTTCTAAATTAAAATAACACTTAAAGGAGGAAATAGCAAAGATTCTAGGAAAATTTCCCCTAAACACTTTCTTATAATACTGAGTGGAATACACATATTTATCTCTGCATTAGAAAGAGGCTACCTATATATCAACAGAAGATTTTCCATAAACACTGTGGCTTTTAACCAGGAACACTCTTACTGTTACAGGTAGAACATATGACAGTAATTCTGCCAAAACATAGAATGGTTTTTGCTAGTGAACAAAAAAACCTCCCCCCACCTTTTTTAGCAACGCTGTTTCAGTAACATCCACCCTAGAAATTCTGCTGTCCTAAATCCATTAGTTCAGCTTACTTTCCCACTGAACTGTCAGTCCAACACCCTAGTTGAGTTCTGCTGACTCTGGCTCTGCTCTGACCCTCTCAGTGAGATGAGTTCAGCACTCCACAGTCCTCACTTCTTATGGTGTTTGATTACCAGCCTGTTCCCTCATCTGAACTTGCTCTCTCAGCAGCCAGAGCCAGCTCAGGAACAGGCACTTGGAGGGGGAGTGGGTGGAAGGGAAAGGAGGGGATGTCCCTCAAGGAGCAGCAGAACGCACTAGGATGCACAGGGAGCTGTCACCACCTGTTTGTCCCCTCACCACTCCCTGCTGGTGACACCTGTGGCTGGTCATGGATGCCCCTGCACTGCTAGAGCAGAACAGAGTGTACAAACAAGACAGGGCTGGTGAAGGGGATAAATTCCCACCATTGGCCTGTCTCTCTCTGCTCTTTCTTGACGCCAGACTCTTTTGGGATGGAGAATATTGGGGCATGAACAAGCGGCCCCAGGGCTGCAGTGCCACCAGCGTGCTCTGGCTGCTGGCACACACCTCCTGGGGGACTGGCCCACAGGCTGCTTTTTGCTCCTTGCCTGCTTTCTCAAGAGCCCCAGATCATTGACAGTTTTTAAGTTGGCTGAGTTGCCTCATGAAAGCTCAGTTTAACACAGTTTTAAACCATGGTGCTATGCTCTTATGCTTTTGCCATCTACCATGTGGTTTCATTCACCTTCTTGTGCTTCCTCTTTCATCTGATCACCAAGCAACCAAAGTTTTAGGGTTTTTTTTGTACTGTAGTGGGCACACAAAACATTCGTGACAGTAAAATGTAGATTATATGACCATGCTGGTTACTGATCACATTATAGTGACTGTGTTTGCAGGTGGTATCACATATAACAGTGGCACCAAAGTCTAGGATTGCTAATGAAGCCGCTAATGCCATGATGCTAATGAAAGGGTAGCTAAAGAGATCATCATTCTATCTAATAGACATAGGCATGTGGCAAAACCCCCTAAGCACAAAAAGTGCAGAATTTAAAAGAGCAAAATCTCCAGAGATCAAATTTATTCTTGCTACATCATAAGAGAGAAAGCAAAATATGTTCACCCCGATGCAAGACCAGTGATTCTGGGAGAAAAATCAGCTGGGTTAAACTACACTAAGATGCAATATGTGATAAGGAAAAGGATAAAAAAAGAGAACTGCTTTGATTTGAAATAGTTTTGAGGACAGTAAAATTTATAAGCTGTATTAAGGTCATCAACAATATGGGCTTTCTCTAAGGCAGCAGTGCCTATTTTTTAAAAATAAAAGAAACACATTTTCTCACTCAGAATTGGAGTCAACAAATGGCAAAGCTCTGGTGAAAGCCAGGAAAGATATAAGCCAAAGGAACTGATGCAATACTGGTTTTATGTACTTTCTTTGATCCTTCCTTTCAACTTTGAAAGTGAAAGAACTAAGAAAAAGAGCAACCGAATTTACATATAAACTTCATAACCAGCTTATTTCACAGCTGATGCAAAAAGCATCGCTAATTCCTTACATTTCACCCAGGCCAGCACATTAGCACTCCATGAATAAAAACACATGAAACCAGAACACCGAAACAGAGAAAAACCAGATACTGCACTACAAAAGGAAGCTTGTATATCAGCAATCAAAACTGTTGCTATGACACAAAAACTGCAAAAGTATTTTTCTTTCCCTCTATTTCACAGATGCTGCCACAAAGGTAGTGAAATTTTGTAGTGACTCCCATCACAAGACAGACAAAATAACAGCCACAGATAAATATCTGTCAAGACAGCAGTTGAAAGGCATAATCTTTCAACTTGTCAGTGTTCATGTACGGAAAGGAAAAAAAGAAAGGATAGAACAGGGAAAGCATACAAATAGCCTAGGATTTGTGCATTTCATTCTTGTTCTTAAAGAGCAAAAAGGTTGCCTGAAGCTTTTCACTGCTTGTATAAATTGGGAAAGTTTGCATGCTGTTAATAAAAAGAAACCTCATCACTTAATTTTCTTTCTGTCCTGAAAAAAATTACTTTGCTTTGGAATAAATTTGAATAAATCTGAATACAAATATGATTGTTGGAGGTTTTGAGGGGAATAAAAAAAACCCACACAACAAAAATAACAAATCCAACCAAACAAACACACCCACAGATTATTTTAGGAAAAAAAGGCAAGAAAAAGGAATTTTGATGATGGCCTGAATCAGAAAAGGCTTCCCAAATAGAAATGGAGAGACAGGGAAAAAAAATTCTTTTCTTGGAACACCAGTTCAACTTTTACAAAAGAGTTTACTGATTTCACCATCTACATCAGGAGTTTCACCACATGCAAGAGAAGCATTACAGCACTTGCTGTGCAGTCAGTCACATCTACCTTTACTCTCAATTGAATGAAACATTTTCTTTCACATTTTCATTATCTTCTGTGAGGAAATTTAGCACTTTCTCTCTGATGTGTAAATATAAATCTAACTTTCTTATTCTGAGATGTCACTATTCACAGATGTCACCCACCTGGCACCCCAATCTCATAGAAATGTACTTCTTCCTTCAAATTAATTTTTAGTATTCTTCAGCATTAACATTTCCTGGGTTACATTTCAGTTCAATATTTATTTATTTTTTTTTTACTTTCTTCAGCAAAATAATCCACTGGAATAGCACTTGTTCAAAAAGAACAATCAACAAGGGACTTGCAGTAGGACACAAGTAAGCTACAGAGGTGTTTGGCAGTCAAATTTTAAGCTTCCTACACAGAGTAATTAGCTCTTTCTCTTTCATATCTTTTTTTTTCTTTTTTTCCTGTTATTTCTCATCTAATTCTCTGAGGAATATGTCCTCTTGGTTTCCTCGGGCTCCCTGGTTCAGCTGCTGCTGAGCTGACCTGTGATTTTGTTGCTAACTAGGCTGTTGATAAGAGCAAGGACTAAGCTGAGAAACACCCACAGCACAAGCATTCCTAGAGATAATGAACCTCCTTGGTCCAGACTATGTTTTACCTGTTTTATTTTGCGTCCTCATTCAGTAAAATCCATGTGTGCACATTACTGCCACAACACCATGACAACTTCTTCAGCATTTCTGGTAAAGCATAAAACTATGACCTCTTAACAAAAGAATTAATATTAACAGCAAGATGAGTGATAATTTGGTTTTAAAATGGAGAGGTATCTCATTAGCCAAATGAAAAGCAAGCTATAAGTGCTTCTTTTAATAGGAAAAAAAGACTGTGACTGTCACATTCCGGGCTTCTGTTGGTCACTTCGAAAGGATCACTCCTTTCGAAGGCTCTATTACTATTGTCCAAGTTTCAGTGGCAGCCCATGCTACCAGTAAAGATTGGAATAGAGTACAGCAGTGCTCCCGACCAGACTAAAGAAACCCACTGAAGGTCTGGCTAGCTGATTTTACTAGATATTCTTCACAGCAGAGCTTCCTAGAGCCGCAGGGAACTGTTGCTTTCCCCTGCAGCACAGAACACTGGCTGCTTTCCTAGGATTGTTCAGATGCTTTCACCAAACTGTTCTGAGCTACAGCTAAGGCCAGAAAAAAGTTGTTTCCTCTCTCTTGCCCTCTTGCTGTGCCACACAAGCATTTCGAAATGTTCTGGCATTTCATAGCAGAGCTTTGCATTTGTCACAGCACTGCAAATGTGTGTGGAGGGAGTATCAAAGTACGTGTTCTTGTCAATTCTTCTGATGACCTTTTTGCAGTCAGACACTCAGTGACTGCTCATTCTCACCATTCCCACATTTCATCTTACTCAAAACTGCTTCCTCTGGCTCCTTTCCCTTCCCTATAACTATCCTTCCTTTTATACCAAATCCTTTTCCTTTTCCCTTCCTCTTGTGGCTCCAGCAGGAAACTCGGTCCAGTAAGCACAGAATAATTTTTTTTTTTCATTTGACCAGTATTTCACTGAAACTGTTTCTTCTAGACTTACATTCCTAACTAAAGACCAGATACAGTTTTCATGCTGTACTTTTCCAAAAATCCACCAACTTTTTGTAAGGGTAAAAATCCATAATTTTTGAGTACAAATTTGAAAGCATTAACATGATGTTTTCAGGCTGATAACAATATTAATGGAAAAATAAAAGTGAGTCCCTACTTCCCTGTGGTTTCTACAAAACACTTGGTACTTTGCACAAGAATGTCACTGTGTCTGTCCTCTGCACAGATTTGTACTCAGACAATTGCATTCCTGATGTACAACACAACCCTTGTAAAATATCAAGTGGATTGACTTTCCAAATAAACCCCCCTGTTGTGCCATGTTTTTAATAGAATGGATACTTGCATTCCTGAGGAGGTTGAGTGAGCCCTCAATATACAGCCTGTGAGTACACCTGTGCCTTACAGAACAAATGTGTATTGTAGGTGAAGGGAGCATTGCCACATGGAAATTGAAATTAATTACTTGCTGACTTATGCCTACAGAACCAATCGTATTTCAGAACTGAAGAGAAGCCAAGGCAGAGTAGTGACTGTGTGCACCTACAGACATTTGAAGTATGCTGTGTGCAAAACCAACACCCGAGCACTGAGCCATGCTGGGAAGCAGGTGACATCTCCTCGGTGACACGTATGGGCTCTGGTCAGAACGTCAGCAATGCTGTACCAGCCTTTCCTTACCACATCACATCTGCAGGACTAACATATTACTGAAAAGGAAGGAATAGGACATGAAACAGATGGGGGGGGGAAGAGATAGAAAATTAACAAATTAAAACAGTCACAAACACCTCCCCAAAAGAAGTAAACCTCTTCTCAATTCTGTTGTTTGATGCAGTGTACAAACCCCAGCCTAAGCCAGGAGAAATGCTATCTTTTTCCAAAGGAAGAAGTCAGACACAACAGTATCAGACACAAAGTCCCAAGAAGGGAGGATTTTAGACCAGGTGGAAAGATCCCCTGCTCACACATGCCAAAGGCGGGACAGAAGGGCTGGTGGATCCACTGGCCAATCTGAGATGGCATATCCTCTATTTCTGCCCTACGTCCCTAAACAGGGTGAACCTGCCTTATCTATTAGCTTTAAACTAGTATATACAGCGTCTTTTGTCAGTTTTTCTTCCTTTAAGGCAGCAAATTTGCGGAAATTATTTAAAAATTATTACTGTGAGAGACCTTAACAATACCACTTCAATGGCTGATTGAGCTGATTAAATCAATTTTATGTGCAATAACTAACCAACAGCTCTCCAAATAATCTGCAGAAATCAGTTAAGGTAGCTTTTGATGCACGAGCACACAGGCTTCGTAGAAGGGCGGGTTGAATCTTGGCAGCACAGCTAATAAATGTAATTATAATGATAAAAGCTCACAAATGGCTTCATTCTACACTGTCACTCACAGCACAACCTGCTATCGCTCACTCCTGCTGCACACAATGACCTTTGTCATGCTTGAGAAAACAGCTTCCCACTGTGATTTGACTCTTACTGAGTGGCCAGATGGGGCAGTTTTGCTTCATTATTTGTGTCTGTGAAGTGGAAATGCCAACAGAAAGATTCATTACTGTCAAGATCGTCTCTGCAAAGCTCCCTTGATTTATTAGGGCATAAACCGCTGTACTGGCTGTAATGAGACATAAATGTTCTGTAAAGCCTATGAACTCAAGAAGGAAATACACTGCCATCAAGAGGCTATGGGCCTAATTTATTAACAGCTTCTGCCACTGCTGTCACAGAAAATCATACACGCTGCACAGACTGGGGCAGTTGTAGGAAAAAATGTAAGAGATTAGCCAGTGGCATGTTTACATAAAAGAAGTTCTTCCATTTTTTTCTGAAATTTGTACAGTGCAGACAGGTGAAATATAATGGAATTGATAATTACGGTAAAATACTAGCATCTCGCAGATTCTAGTTAATTAATGTTGAAATTATGATCCAGATTTATAAATCATAGGATAAGAAAACTTACAACTCGAGTTATCCTGAGAGAGACAACTCCCTGCCCAATTTTGGAAGGTTCTAGATCATTTTAAGCCTTACATTTTTTGTTAGGCAGTCCAGATTCTCTTGTATTTTCATTTGCATCATGGATCTTGCCTGCTTTTGTAATTAGCACAGTACAACACTCCTCAAATACTACAACTTATGACAACAAACAAATGTCAAAGAAACACTGTAACTGCTTACTTGTGCCTGCCACGAAGGATACACATTCTTTGAACAGAACACGTCAGCTACTTAATCCACATTGAGAGGTATAAAGAGCACTTCAGCAACAGGAATAATTTCATACTCCATCCACAAAGGGCTTCAAACACAAGCACAAAGAGGCAAGATCCTGTCCTGACCAGGACTGAACCTTCCACAAGCCAGCCCTTAGGATTCCGTGTTTCCATCAGTGATGGATATCTCAGATAGTTAAAAAAATAAATCAATGAAACAAAAAACACCATCAAAAAATCCAACAACAATAACAACAAAACAAAATCAGAAAAAGCCCCACAAAGTTTGCACAGCACAACTTAAAACTGAGTCCAGATCTGCACCTATAGTCAACTTTCTTTTGCATGTTCAGAAAGTGTGTAACAAATTATGTTTACATTCAATCAACACGTTAGAGGATAAATGTAAACATAAAAATATAAATTTACACTGTTTAATAGAAGTTCCTTCTAAAATCTGTGTAATTGTTCATGTACCTCTTCCAAAAGTTAGGCATACACGCACAGAATCAACCAAGTTTAAAAATTTCCTTTCAGACTGCTGTTTCAGAAAACTTAATTGCAAGAAGCTGTGCCATGGAAAAAGCTTCCCTAGAGGGAAATATATCACAGTCCAAGCAGTACTACACAGGCGATTAAACCCCCAGAGCACTTTTTACTATTAAAATATCAGCAAAATTAATTGAGCAAAATAAAAGTACCGAGATATCTGCTTATGATGGTGCGGTAATCTTGTCTATACTTCTAATTTCATAATCCAGTCTCACTCAGAGGGCAAGTACACTTTGCACTGACACAGCTCCTGTGAGTAGCTCTGGCTGGTGGAGATACTGCAGTGCTGTTAGCACTTGATTAAATATTAATGTGGGAATGAACACCAGGTTCCTTTGCCACTCAACAACCCATTAATAAGTCACTTTGGAGAAAGGAGGAAAAGTCACATGTTTTGTTGAGCCAGTTTCTTTTGGAAAGGCTGAATCTGTACATCAGGAAAAAAAATAAAGTTCATTACTAGTGTTTGTATCATATCTATATGGTTGCTCTACATTAGTATTCCTGTATGGCTATTAAATGTTCCAACATTTAAAGTGCAGCAAACTAAACCAGGCATTTATTCATCTATTTTTCACTAAATGATGGAAAATTATCTAGATTGTTTTCTGCAAGCCTGTATGTTATTTCACAGTTTACTACCTGTTTTAAGGTGTGTCCTATAAAAAGTGGTGTTAATGTAAAAAAATACAAAGCATATTAACATTGAATGCTGAAATAGCTATTAAATTCCTTCTGACTCAAATCTATGTTTTTAGTGATTTAATAGAAAATAGGCCTTTTCAAAATGCTTTTTCCCTGCTATACTGCAACACACATATTTTTTGGACAGACAGCATCAACAGCTCACTGCAAACGTGAGAAAACTGCTGAATCACCTTATAAGTGAAAATCAATTGTTTGGTTCTAAAATTAGAAAATATCCTTAATCCTTTTCTTCACAACGGGGAACAAAATTATTAATATTTTTTTTTTTTACTTTTCAATTCACTTACACACTGAAGTTCAGCTCTGTTTCAGGGTCATGGCTTCCCAGAGGGAACACCAGTGAGCATTCAGCTTCAGAGCCACCAAAGCCTTCCAGTGCCCTTTGCAGCAGAGACAGAACAATTGCCATGAAACTCCTCCATAATTTATAGCCAACTACTCTCCTTCCCATGATACTCTGGAGTACTGTGCACCTGTTTCATTAGAGATGGAGGAGTTACTGTACAAATCCTACACAGAATGTATCTAGAAAGGGCCATCAATATTAGTCTTTCGCGAGTGCAGTATGGATGAATGGCAACCTTAACCTTGTCACCTGCCATTTTCCTCCTCCTGAATTGACTCTACAAAAATGCAATTCAAGGAAGACCACATTGACATCTACCAGGATAACACTCTCGGAAATAAAAAAAAAAGAAAAAAACCCCAGCAAAATAAAATTTTAAAAACCCATAGGAGTGTTCAACATTACCATCTCTTAGAGCTCAGTTCAACTTTTTCTTCCCTCTTCAGCAAAAGAGCTGTTGTTTTTTACACAACATGGGCACTGTTTCTGCTTTTCCTGATAGTCCTTGTTGGTTTACATCATATACAGAGCCTCTCCAACCCTGCTAAGCAGTTAGCCTTAAAGGTTATAATATTATATATATATTATATAACATAATTATTTGTATTTTAATATATAACTTAGAAGTCAGGAAGGTGAGCCTCTGGCACAGAAGAGCATATCTAAAAGTTGCTATGGCACAGAGCAGAGAGTTCCCTAGATGATCTGAGGAGTCTGGCAGAGGGATTCAGGGAAGGCATTAGCTAATTCCCTTAAAGATCTAATATTTATCAGCTGAGAAGCATGTTCTGACTGGCTGCCAGTGACTAATGACTGTCATCTCTTTGCCTGGGAGAAGAGACACCATGAGCAACTTCTGTGAAGGCTCTGAAGCGGCAGGGGAGGAAGAAGACATTCCCTACATCATCCTTGCTGCTATATGACCAAAAATGGCCTGACCTCAGGCTAGCCATGTCTACTAACTTGGGGAAGGTATGTGAGGATTTTAATTATGAAACAAACTCTTATTTGGAGAATTCTGAAAAAAAAATGTAAGCAGAGCACAGACAAAGACTTCGTTTGGAGTTTCACCTTTGAATACAATGGAATATTGTACATAACACTGTTAAAACCAGAGGGAGAAAACTCAATAATTATAATGATGTAATGGCTTATTAGTTGTCACTCTTGCTGCACAGAAATTCAGAGCCAAATGCATTTTTCTGTCTGAAATTGCACAAACATGATGTACCACAAAGGCATCCTCAGATGTCTGGCTCATCACTAGTTTCCATACATGGCCCTGTAAGCAGAATTTAGGTCAGCCTAAATGAAACAGTTTCTTTCAAAATGGGGTGCCATATGTCAAAATGTATTTAGCCAGTATAATTTTTAGCCAAAAATTCAGTATTATCTGATATGGTGCTAAAACCTCTGTCCTCACAGTTTTCTCATGGTGTTTGTGTACACATTTGAATATTTTGCACAAATTTGGTTTTGGTTGCTAAAATGAATCAAAATGTTTTTTTAACATTGCTATGATAGCTATTAGAATTATACTGATATCATTATTTATTAAAATCATTAGTAAGCAATACTGCTAAGTTTCCATTATGGACTAAGTTCTGTCACCCTTTTTTTAAAGTTCTAAACAGTTTCATTTGCTATATAAATACCGTGGCTACTGCTCATCATGAAATCTGTGATAAGTCAGGGAGATAGCCCTGAGATAACTCCCCTTTTGACAGGGCTGGACTGAATAACACACACGACAGTGCTATAAACTACCCCCAGCAAAGGAAAGGAAAACATATTTCACAAGGTAGCTAACAGGATCTTTTGTCTTGGCAAATATTCCCTCCTGTGGAGGAGACAAAGAGAGAAGAAAACTCCCATTGATTTTTCTAAGTAGAGTTATTTTCTAAAGAAATTCTTCTAGGAGAGGTGAACAGAGAGTATTGTTATATTGATCAAAACTCAGGCAGTGTGTGCTGCCCACGTGCCAGACTTCCAGTGTGCTGAGAGCAGAGATTTTCTGGTAAGGCAAGGTACACCCAGCTAGGATACTGCATGTCCCAAATATAGACCCAGGGGAGACAGAAACACTGTACTAAAATCACCCTGCAATCCTCTGATGAGTAGAACCCATCAAAGCTCTGAAGAGAGAATTTTAGATCCTCCTGAATCTCTGCCACACAATGGCACGATGCTGCTCTGGCCGCGTTCCCAACATGGCACAGAACAAAGGCAGGTGGTACTCACACTATGGCACAGGAACAGAGGCAGTGGGAGAATGAGGGGGAAAGAACTTATTCAGTAAAAATCCAGGTTAATTTCTGAATGGTGGGATCAGACTCAAATTCTATGCTTGAAAACAATGGGAATCTCAGCCTATCCATCCTCCTGAGCCACATTCTATGGCCCCCACTCAAAATTGCCAGCAGTACAACAGCAAAAACGTGTCTCTGACGGCGCTCCCACAAACTGGTGACTGATGAGGGACGTCTTTTCATTTGCAAGTGACAAGAAATGGATGGACAGAAAGATAATCTGACCAGAGTCATTCCTGCACAGAGAATGAAATTCATCCTCCATGAATTTTTGTGCCTATAAAACTTGAAAGCATGAATATTTTATGAAAACTCACCCCCTAAATGTGATGCAAACTTAGCCAAAGCAAATGTTTACAGTTTTCACCCATCCCTACCACAGATGTTTCAGTATTTAGACAAAACTCTCATTTAATGGGAAATCCAGCAATTTCTGTTTCACAGTAAGAGCAAACCCAATAAATGTATGCCCAGTTAATTTCACTCTTGGAGATTAAGTTAATAGAGTAGACAAACTGCCGAGGAATTTTCCCCTTAATTTTCAAAATTAATTGAAAACAACTGCACACCTACTGCAAAGCAAATGAAAGAGTCATTCTCAGGCTGGGAGATGTTTGTAGGTACTGCAAAATCTGAGGGAAGTAGCACCTTGGAAGAGGCAGATTGGAATCTTGAAGAAATGACCTGCGACTAACCTCTAACCCAGCATTATATGATGAGCACTTCATGTCTCTGGGAGCATAAGGCACACTGGAAGGGCAGGTCAGCCTCAGACCTAAATTTTATACTGTTTGTTGGAAATCATATTCAGTGACACCAGCCCACAGTCTGATAACGCTCTTCTTCCAGGCTTGTGCATGTTGGTAATTTACAGCTCTCTGTAGCCAGCCTTCCATGCAATACCATGGAAAACTCTATCCCAGAAGGGTGTTTGTGGCAATGTTTTAACTCAAACAGGGATAACTTGTTCACATTTATTTTTAAAGCAGGTGATGTGAACATAAAATGTTACCTGAAGTTGCTGAATATTTCCAGATCCTATTGAAGGATAAGAGATAAGAAACTTGACTGTACAATTAGAGAGAGAAACCATTTTCCACAAACACAAACCCTGAATGGCTTGTCTTGAATTGTCCAGGCTCTGTAGGTGTTTTATTCCATGAACCTCAATATAACATGCATTTCAAAATGTTTTATAGGTATTTGTAGCTGCTCCTATTTTCATAATAACATGCTGAACAGCAGCCATTGGCATATACACTTTACTACTACAATGGATTTTAAAGCCTTCTTCAAAACCAAGTCCCAGATGATTCAAAATCCTACATGTTTTTTTCAAGATATGAATGTCTAATGACATAAGATGGAAGAATAAAGACTTCTGCCTTCTAACAATGCACTAAACTCAGCCTCAGTGTTAAAATCCAGCAAAAACCTTTCAAGAACTCGTAAGGGGAAGCCTCTGTGACTGAAGGGAAATCTTAACAGAAGTCAGTGCACAATGTTATCCCAAAGAAAGGGAACGTATTTATTCAGATGTGCAAATCTCATTCTGCCAGTTCTGCACAGAGACAATTATGGCAGGGGCAGTAGAGAGGATTATGGGATGATGGCATTTAGAACCTCATAGAAAAGAATAGGGTGTTATCAGTTTTGCAGCAGATGTCTGCACATGGGAACAGAACACAAAAGTTAAAGTCTACAGAGACTTCCATGTTTTGCAGAAGTCTCAGAATGCAGTTAATGCAGTTATGCCAGTTTAGAAAACGTAGGTATAAATACAGTGAGATAAACAAACAGTGTGCTCTAAATGGGTATTCCATAAAATGCAGAACCACTAACAAAGTTAAAGATTCAACCGCTCAGAAAGAATCAGCAGACCCACAACAGAGTTCTAAAGATGGGATTGTTTGGATAACTTGTTTAGTTCTTAATTCAGTAAAGAGCTCTAATGTATGCCTGAATCCACTGCTTTGGTTACAGAGATGTAATAATTCACATATGTAAGAGCTTCACTGAAATGAATACTAAACTAGACATACATGAGCCCCTGCATGGAATGAATCTTTCGTACTGTCTTGATATATGTGCATTCATTGCGGAATTGTTCCACAGCCAGACACCACGAAGGATAACAGAGGTACTCTGGGAAAAGAGTATATATGAATAATAATTTCATATAAACAACGTCTGTTATACTTCCAAACCAGCAGAATTTGGCCTCTCAGACTAAAATGAGCAAGAAATACCATTCACTATGTGTAATGGGATGCCAGCAAGAGAATACTATACCAAACATTTAACTTCCTCCCTTTGTAACATTCCCTTTCCAAACATCTCTTGAGATTTGATATTTAAACACGCAATTTACCAACCTTCTCAACTTAATGTAAATATCCAACACAAGTTAGTCTCAGTGTGCAACGAAACAACACACTATGGCTTATTTTAATTCAGTGAGAGTTACATAAAATAGAAGTATATGAAGACTTCATTAAAGGAAAAGCGATACAGGAATGAGCTAAGAATGGATCACAGATAGAAATATGGTTCAGCACTCCAATGAAAATATCTGAAAGCAGTTGGGTTTTGTGCTGGTCTGTAGTTTTCCAGGGTACTTGCCAGTTGCTTATAGGCTGTGGAATTGTCAGACCTCACCAGCACTGGCCATAAGGAAAAGACACAATAACTCATTTTCCTCTTCAAGGTTCAAAATTGCACTGTCTCCTCTGCTTGTGCTTCTGCATGGAATGGAGGCTCTTCTCATAAAAGGCCTTTACTGTTATTAATGCTTGTTCACTGAATAATACTGTGTTTGATTCAAGCTCAACTTACATTAAAAAAATAATTAGAAAATCAAGATTTTATTGCAGGAAAAGCTAACAGCTAAAAGCTGTAACAGGCCTAAAACATCATAGGGACAGCTTTTTAAAACTAACTCCAAAATACATAAGAATTTTTCGCTCTTCCTTGTCTGCAAAGTCAGTGAAAAGTTATCACATATTATCTTGTGCTCTACAGAAGTGAAAGGACCTATCTACCCAAGGTGGTAGATCTGCTTATTTCCGACTCTGGGGGGAGGAAGCAGAAGTGAGTGAGCAGAACCCTACTCTTGTCACTCGCACCACCCTATTTTCACCCCAGCTCTCCTCTAACATAACCTGTAATATATTTTTTTAACTATCTGTGCTTTTTTATTACTATTAATCCAGACTAATTGACTGGAAGATTATATTATCTCTTTGTTCTCAAATGCAACCAAATAGGTTTCAAAGATGCAGCTACGGCCGCCTTCTTGCTGGTGGATCAGTCACAATTAACAATACCCGTTGCTGATGTTTTACAGAGACTGGGGAGTCATCTCAACTCGAGCAGCTCTGACAGCCTTCAACATCTCTTTTCTGGCTGTTGTGTCTAAGATGCACACACTGTGGGGAGAAGTAATTAAAAACAAGCAGTCTATGAGCAGAATCTTGGCTTTTAGTGCAATTGCAGCATTGCTCAGTTTAAACCACACAGCCTAAAATACAGTTTTTATCATGCTGTTGAAGACCTTTGAGAAATAAATGATCTCACCATTTCCTTAAGCGAATGACATAATTCTTCATAAAAAACTCTATCTCAGGAATGGACGCAGTCCACAAAACAAAATAGGCATAGCTGTGCAATTACTGTGCCTACTTTAACTGTCTTGCTTCTGGAATAGTGACTTCACAAAAATAAAGTTTTTTTAAGATTAAGGCCTTACAACAAGTAAAATATCAGGAGAGGGTTTTCTGAACACATACTAATTATTTTAAAATAGTAAACAGAATACATAATATATCAGCTTCTTATTATGCTATTTAGGGATTATATTCTGGTCTCCCGTGAATAATGGCTGTCAGCCACATATTTCAGTGATAAGGAGTTTGATGCCAGATGCAAATAGTGATTACTTGTAGTCATCTAGGGACATTTTATGGACACATATTTTATCTTAAATTTTGGAACTCTGTCTACATACTACCTAAAAACTATCTTCTTTTTTACAAGGAAAAGGAATTATTTTTGTGTTACTGATACCCATGAGTTCCAAAAGAGTACCTTGGACAATCCATTTCAGATTTTGGATTATTCTCCGCTTTCACTGCCTGTTTATAAGGTATTCCGTAAGACCCACAGCTAATTTACTGTTGTATCTATTTCTGATTATATGACAAACATTAGCATGGTAATGGCACTTTGGGTATGCATTTACATTGTGCATAAATTATCATTCCATCTAAAATTCTTCAAACATTCAGAAAGCAGTAGCCACTCTGATTCTAGCCAAGCACAGGACTCTGTACACAAGAGGCAGTAGTCCTTCCTCTGGCAATCCACACATACCCTGAGGATAATATTTAATTACCCTTATCTTCACAAAAAAACATCTCCCCATCTTTGGGGTTTAAACAATACAGAAAAAGTTTCCTCATGGCAAATTAAACTGGAACTGGACTAGAAAAAAGGTCTTAACTGCTCTGAGTGTCATATTAAAGAAGGCAAGTAAAAATACTAGTGACAAACTTGTAGACAACATTATGGTAGATAAAAAAAAACAAAACAAAAAAACCACCACCAAAAAAAACCATTCACTGAAACAGGAACCCGCCAGCCTAATTTTCCCTTTAAAAGGGAGAAGTAGTAATGCAGAATAAAACCTTTTTTAAACTTTTTTTCCCCAAAAAGACAATGCAGATGGGGCAGGAAACTACGACTACAGGATTTGTGTGTGGAGTTTTTTCTCTTTATCCCAAAATCAAAAACTTCTGTTTGATCTCATACCCCATCTTTCATCATACTACAGGAGTGCCTAAAAGGATAGGTAATTACTGTAAGTTATGTCATAGCTTGAAAGGCCTATAAAGTGTCTGGACCTTCTTTTGTTCTTGAGATAAGCAGTAATAAAGCATACAGCTTGTGCAGCAGTAATAACATCCACCTCTGAAGTATGTCAGTCCTTTTAGGGAAAAAACCCCCAATTTAATAACATCCAGACAACATTGCACACGAGACACTCAATTTGCTGTACTAATGCTCCTTGTTGCCAACATCAGCAGGTTGCTCAGGTACAGGCTTGGTTAAAAGTTTGCAGAAAGGTTGGTGACCTTGTGGACACAAAGAAGAAGATGATTTGCCACCCACTCTCTTGTAGCCTCTTTCCATGGTATCCACTGATTTCCTTAGAGAGTTTTCAGACAAAGGAAATGAAAATGTACCATGTTTTCACCTTTCTTTGTTAAAGGAGGGTAAGGAAAGCATTCTTTCCTGTCCTGTAGCAGAATCTAAATGTTTGAGGAATTTCACATCTACTCAAAGCTCAGACTTCCATTTCATACACAGCAGTTGGAGCCAAAAGATTGTTGATCACAAAATAAACTAAACAGACTTGTATTTTTTTTTAAAAGGCAGAGCTATTAAATATTTATTTCATAGACCTCTAATATAAATGAGCAGGCTGAAATTCAGATCTGTAGTGACCAGGTGACCAGGTCTCACCAGCAATGACCAAGAATTTTCTTAAATATTTCAGAAAGCCATATATTATTAAATGTACTATAAATATTGATCCTGTATGCATGAAACTCACACATAATAAGGAGTTACCAACTGATTATTATTGTCTGCAAATACAGCATGCTATTATGAACTCAAATCTAAATCTGGCAAATTTTGAGGTGCTGCCTTCTGGATTCAATTATAATTCTAACTATTGTGTATAGATCCAGAGACCTGCCAGACTGCGAAATTTTTCCTAAGAAGCAGATGTAAGAGCAGGTATAAACACTTAAAAGTCATGGAACTATTTATATTGTAATTTCCAAAGTTCCATTCAGACACAGGCAGCATTAGCTGTCAGGTCTTTCTGTATCACAATCGTTTAGCAGTCAGAATAAAGATGTTATTGCAGTTATACTTTCTAATCACCCTACTTGAAGCCTTAGAAATGATAGAAACCATCTTAAGTCTCTGGCTTGTCATAATGGTTCAGAAGCATAAAGAAAATATTTCTGTGTCATGCAAAATTAATTCTACCCAGAGCCCTCAGAATAACAGGACCGAGGCAGATGAAGTTCTATTCCCTGTTACTTGCCCAGAAAGTGAAAGGCTGCAGAATAACTAACAGGGTAACTGAATACAGAGGTATTTTTATCCCAGGTTCTCTAGCTGGATTTGTTTCTAGAAAATGAGGAAATTTCGGTGGGGCTTTGGTTTCCATTGAACTTGACTAAGCAGTGAGGGATTAGTGCTTCTGGTTCTGCATCTCTCTACCATAGCATACAGCTGTTCCAGATAATTATGAAAGCAAATGCTTCTCAGACTCAAAGACAAACCAAAAGAGAAGGACATAGTTCAACTGGTTCAGTGATTCTTTTGCTTTCTTTTCCAGACTTTGCATGTGGGACAATATCATGAAGCAAAGAGCTCTCAGGCTCAGGGAACAGAACATCTATTTCTGGATGTTGTAAGTCAGGAAGGGTCACAAAGTTGACCTTCTGTCTTCCTTGACCTCTTGAGTGCTCTATCAACCCATGTGAAAAAGGAATGCCAGAAGACTCTATCCAAACTGAAACATGCACTTATTTCCCCTTGATCTCAATGTGGGTTTAGACTCTGCTCTGCATCTTGGCTATGGAGGAAATGCTTTTGGGCTCCTCTAAAACAATGAGTAGAGAGGCTTTATAGAAGGATAGAACTTGATGGCCACATAAAAGCAGTGGGGAAATGGAGGAGAGAAAAAGACCTGCAACATATGCAGGCACTGGGTCATTTTAACCAGTGAAGGAAAAGGATGATGAGACTTCATGAAGTTGCTGGTGAGTTAATAGGGTTTTTAAATGTTTCCTCACACATTTAGACAAAAGGATTTACTGTATTATTTTCCTTTGCAATATCACAACATACTGAGAACAGTCTTGCTGTACTTAAACTTTCAACTGAGAACATGAAGCTTTGGAATATCTCTGATCTCACTGTAATTTCATTTTTTGATGTGCTATTCAGCATTTCAGCAACATTTGCAAGATTAACCTTCACAGAATTTTCCATTAGTTACTTGATGGAATTTTCCAATAGGGAGGAAGTGGGACTGTGTTCTTTAAGAAAAGGAATTAGTGGTACTACTTTCTGGGAGCAAACCTGAAGGGTTATCTTTTCCTGTAGTCTTGTCTATCTGCCTGCCTCACCCTGCATGTCTTTTCACCCTTTTAAATTCAAATAAGGTACTTAGCTAAATATCAAAGTGCAGTATTTTGCTTGGTTTCCAATAGTGCATTTGGATAACAGTAGAAGCAATAATGTAGAGTAAAAGCATGAATGTGTTCCAACTGACATTAAAAAGATATTTTGAGACTTAAAGGCTTTCTCCTGAAATAGGACATCTTAAAAACAAATTATTGTGACTGCATCATAGGTGCAATTGTAAACAAATGCTTGGTACTATTCTTTTTAAATACTCATTTCTGCTACATGCTGAAAATCTGGGCTTTTCTATGACAGGGTGGATGTATTTACCCTTGCAGATTAATTGTTCCCTTTTTGGTACTTCATGTGACAGAGTTGCCATGAATGAATTATAGAAACTTACTGAATATAAGTTTCATGATTGAGAAAAATTATGTATATAACACAAACTCATTTATAATGTGTGAGAATCAGCTCCTTGAGGTGCAAGATTGCATGTAAGGACCGATAAAAAGAATAAATAGACATCAGCAACTTAGAGACTTAGTCATATAAATAAAATATAGTATGTTATAAAAATAGCATCGACTAGATTTACATTTTAAGTAGCAGAAGATATTAGGAAAACATGGGGAAATGGGTTTTTTTCTACTGAGGGAGATGGAGACTCATAAAAAATCAGTAAAATGAAAGCATTCCTTCTTTCAAGGAAACAGTCCAGAAGATAATTTTAAATAGTCTTTTGATGGTCATAATTCTTTAGCTCATACACAACATCAGGCTGATTTCCCAAAAAAAAACCTCAATAGCTTAATTAAAGCTACTTTGGGGATTTAGCAGGAGCCATTTTATTCCATTTAAAAATCATTGCAACACAATTTTAATTTAATGCATTATCAGAAGGAAGATGATTTCTAATCAGTTGTCAGGCAGAATACATCTACAATAATATGTAATGAAGTGCTCTTATCCTTGTTTACATAGTATCTTTTAAAAAAAATACTATCTTTTGCAGAGATACAAATGGTTTGGGAAAAGGAAGAAAATATGGATTATTATTTACATCCTGACAGTTTATATTCACTCTCCATGTTTAGAGATTGTCTCCAACAAACTGGTAAAGCCTTCAGAGCTATATAAAGAATTTCTTCCTTTCTATAAGAAAACAAGATGCTTCTGTTGCAACTAATGATAACATTTAATATTATCTAACATTAGATAACTTATAACTGGAATTGGTGCTTTGCTGACAGGGTAATTGACGTAAACAGAAACTTAGTAACTTACCTCAATTAGACATATTACCTTTTCCATCAATGTCCACCCAGTATCAAAATGCACAGAAAACACAAATTATAAGAAAGATGGCAAGGCAATATATGAATAGAGAACAAACAATGTAGGTAAAAAACCTGTTAAGCAGTTCAAAGGTGTGATTTGAAAATATAAAAAACCAGCCTTGGAGAGAATAAAGATGGTGTAACATAAAAGCAGTGAATGTGAAGTGCACAGGATGAATAATTTTTAGGCACAATGGCATTGCAAATATGTAGGATATTGCATTTTCAATAAGCGTTTCTTTCTAAAACAACAAATCCCACAGACATTGAAAGCTCTAATGCATTAAAGCATACATATGGAAATCTTTTACATTTTTCATACTGAAACATTTCAGGCTGAAAAGACAACAAAATGATTTGATTTCCCACACACACACACATATTTTTAATATACATTTTAGAAGACTGTATTAATACATTAAATATTTTTATAAGAGTCATGCATAATATTGCACATTCTGCTAAACCCAAGGTAGGATTCTTCACGCCAGGGCTTTGCAGAAATATTCCCAAAGGGAAGCCTGTCCTGCTGTTTCTCGGTCAGCTGTGCTGAGCATTGTCAGCTCAGAGCGAGCTGTGGATTTGCACAGGAAGGACATACAACACATGGCCTTCTGAGAACACTCAGCTGACTCTCTGTGTCAGACAATTCTGTTCTTACTGATTTCTTCTGAGAGACAGAGTTTCCCCATGGTCTCTTCTTCTTAAGAGAGGAACTAACTCCATAATGCAAGAAAATACAGCCCATCAGAGGCACACCCTTCCAAGAGACCCTGTGAATCTCCTTAGACATCAGTGTTGGAGAGATAAAGCAAAATGTTCTCAAGGAATATTTGAGAAGTCAGCAACTTCAATTAGATAGCACCCCATTGAATAAGAGAGGAAGGAGTGGACACAAGACTTTTAACTTTCAAGCTTTCTTTCCAGTGGAACAGCATTGTGTTTTCATAAAACAGAGCCAATAAAGACACAATCACATGAAAAACTGGAAAGGGATAAAATTGGTAGGATCAAAAAGGTGCCAGGAAATACTGACTGAAATTCCAAAGATAATTTAGATGTAGTTATATTCCTCATATGCTCTATTTAATCTGTTTAAATTTATATACTGCTTAATGAAAATTCTTCATACATCATCTGACCGTGGAAATCCTACACCATGACAAGAATTAACTGACCAAAGCTTTAAGAGTAAATACTGAAGCCTATAGTTGAAATTAACACTTCTCAGACCACTTCTCAGACTTTAGTTCAGGAAAACAGAGAACAGAAAACTTTGTAAAAGAGAAGCACGACTAAAAGCCACAAATTAAAACTGCTACCTTTTTTCCACAGAACACAGAACCCCCCATGCAGCACACTCAGCTGAATCAATGACTTGCTCAAATTGCACTTCAAGGGGTTGGTTGTTGCTCTCAGAGATATCTCAAACTACAAAAACTTCCTAAAACAGTTCCAATACTTGCTTTAGCAGAAGATAAAGTGTAGAGGGAAATTATTTCATGTACAGATACAAGGCCTACTAGAGCTCCTCATCAAGAAAGTTCAGGGTGTTTCTGCACTACTGCGAAACTTCACGTTACATAACAAGGCCATTTAATTCTGGGAAAATTTCTTTATACAGACGAATAGAACCAAATAAATATTTTATAATATATTACCAAATGCAAACTCTATCCCTCACCCTGTCAAATTAAGAAATTAAAAATACTGAGTAGTACGTCTGGTCTTTCTCCAGTCATAGTAAGCTGTTCACTGTCCACAGTACATACCCATACTTAGCATGAAAAAGCAATGAATTATTAATGTGTATTTGGGGAGAAAGAAAAATTTTTTTTTTTAATGTTTAATGATGTCTCAGGGGAAGGATTATATAATGCTCAAAAATGGACCCTGGAGGGAAATAGTGCCTTAATATCTTATTAACCTAAGTTCATTACTACAGTAAAAGGCCATCTCTATCCTCAAGCAATATCATATAAACATCATTTTTGTCATTAGTGAAACATCCAGTTACCCAAAATCATTTTTAGATCATTAGAAATATTGTTACTGACTTTTCAATAGAACATATGGGTTTTCCATCCAGAAAAGGTGATAATAACATACTCACTTTTCTGTCTGGCCAATTATATTTTGCAAATATGGTATCATATGTGTCCACAGCTCCATCAGTAATCAACATTATGGCTTGGCTGCAAATGCTGCCTTGTCCTGTGTGATTGAACTGCAAAAGGAAACCATCATTAGGCACAGCACATTCCTGTTAAATGAAGGTAGGTAGGATCACTCTGGATAAACATGCATTTTGTCAAATCTCAAGCATCCTTAGTAGTAAACAAAAATATTCAGGCTGAAAACATTTTATCATAGACATCATGTTCTTACTGAATTGAAAAATAAGAAACATACCCAAATACAGCACTTCCCAAATTAAAATTGTATTCCCTTGTTTTAGGTAGATAGAAAGTTTTGATGCATCTGGATAGGGTTTGCTTTGGTTTAAATGTCATTTGAAAAGAACGAGTTAAAAAGGAAGTAATGAATGACTGGTGATTTTTCTGCAAAGCCCCAAAGAAGATACACAACTCATAGAGAGACATATGACTATTCATATGGCATTCATATTCACTCAGGATTACATTCCATATGTTATTTTTCATCAAATATTTATCTGGGAGAACCAAGCTCATATTTATGTATTTTGAGATTCTCCTATTACTCAAAATGAATATATATAAGCAATTCAAGCTGCTGAACAGCAACACTTGAGCACAGGTACTCAGACAGCAATCAGCATATCCTCTGGCATATGCAAAGGAAGTTTCATCATTATACAAATGGGATGTTATCCTGTCAAAGAGCAAGCATGTTGGACTGAGTCATAACAGGAGCTTTGATCTGTGGATTCTGGATTTGGTGCTCTGATTTCGAATCCATTTTCTCCATTTGTTTTGGTTTTGCAGAGTAAGTTCTTACTTGTCTGTGTATTTATACATTTAAAGATTTTAGGTGAAACATCTGGCTTTTAGCAAAAAATAAACTCCAAGGTTGGAAAATTATTTCATTTTTAATTGCTATGTACGAACACTTCCAAAAATGTCTGCGAAAAGATCAATAAACTGGGATATTACAAACAACTCTATAGACTGGGCTAAAAGTTGAATACATGTTCTTGCCCCATGTAGTTTTCATGTACATTATCAATTTCCAGGCCAGGCAGTGCCTCATCCTATTACCTTTCTCTTGATGCTGAGAAAGCCAAGCAACAATTACCTAGTCCGACCTTACCAGCCTAGCTGTGCCCAAAACAGGGTGGTCGCATTTCGGAAGCAGTACCCACAATACAAGGTGAATTACCTTGCAGGGTCACTGCCTGCTTCTCAATTCATCAAAACTTATTCAGATTATTCTGCTCTGATTTGGTGTAGCAACTGCTCTGTCTTTAGGCTTTCTTCAGTCTACTCACCCTTAGATATTTACTGTTTTTCCAAAACTCTAAACCTCACTTCTAAAAAAAAAGTTCTGAGATTCTAAAAATGTCATCTTTGTAGAAATGCCTGCAGTAGCAAAGGGTGGGTGGTGGGTTCCAGAGTGCTCTGTTCTCTTTTCTTCTGCCTTCACATTTCTGCATCTGAGTAATCACACCCACATTCAACAACCATTTCTACCACCTGCATCTCTCCCCAAGATGTTTCTTTTTAATCAAACAGGGATCTCAGCAAAGAATAACAGAAACATGTTGTTTAAGGGCAGCTAATGTGTGATTACAGAGTTAGGTATATTCTGGTCAGTGACTGGGTGAAAACTCCTGTCTGTGATCCTTGCAAGGCAGACTCTCCACAAAATTCTTCAGCCATGATGGTTTTTCCAGTCTTAATTAGAACTAGAATTATTAAAGTGGGATTCCTGCGTGATCTCAGATTCAATATTTTCTCATAAAATTGAAGTTACTTTGTCAAGGGATATATTCCTCATACAGACAATGTATTTTAAAATTGACACGGTATCTTAAAAGAAAAATTAATGAAGGTGGAATGCCTACAGATATATTTATTTTAAAACATCACTCTGTGTGCATCTGCATTATTCTACAGAGTTATCTGAATATTTTGAAGAATGAGATTAAATTCAATACTTTGATGAGCAATATCTTCTCATATTTGTCTAAAACTTTAATTTTATTGAATAGCAAGAGTGATGAAAGTGTTTTCCATAATAATAACAATGACAAGGGCCTTATGATGAACTACAATTAACTCAGTGATTCATCAGTTAGCATAAAAAATTTCAATGCACCCTGACATTTACAGCATTTGGTTGTGATTAACAGTCTTTGAAATGTCACAGAATTTTATTTAATTGGCTATGGTTTTTTTAAAGGTAATCACTGCAGAGTGCATTTGTCACCCAAAGAGATAATTGCAGCTGTCACATGACAGAGAAGGTGCCTCACTACAGTCCCAGCACGCTGTGTCCCTGCACTGGGCAATGCACTGCAGAAACTGATGGTGGCAAAGAATTTGGCAGTGTATTTTGAAACGTGCTTTTCAAAGACATCGCTATCAACCATCTCCAAATCTTAACAACCGTAGCAAATACTGAAAGGTAATTGCAAGGTAAAATTAATTGAGTTCAATTAGTGTAGCCCCTGAACCATTCTAAAACCCAACCTGAATGTTAATAGACTATTTGTGTAACACAAAGCTTTCTCTTTCTTCTCCTTTCCTACCCACTCCCCTTTCCAACTTGTTTTTTACTTTTTTTAATGTAGAAAAGACATCCTTAGCTAACCTATAGTTTACAAGAATACATTTCTGATACATAAAGGTCACATCCTGTAGAAAAAAGTGGAAAATGGCTTTCTGTACTCTTTTAAGGAGAGACTTAGGAGCTTTTTCCCTGGTCTAGGCTGCTTAATGGAAACTGCCAGAGACTTTGCTGATATGCCTTTATATAATAGAATAGATTTTTGGAAGTTTATATCCAAGAAGGATTTAACCAATTATATTTCCTTTTGTAGTATAAATAGAAACAATCAGCACCTTGCATAGATCTGAACATACAAGTAGCATGATCCACCCTGACCTTACAGATCTCTCACTCATCATGGGCACAGTTCAGCACACAGGATGTCAGCTCCCCTTATTTACAAAACTATGAGTTTATCTAATGAGATTTTTATACCACATTTATAAGTTCAGTCGCCTCACAGATTTTAAAACAAAATAAAACAAATCTCATTTCAGGTCCTCTTGGTCACTGTCCATAATGTGAGGGTTTTTTTCAGTTTACACAGATTTGGAAGACCAGCATAGAATACCTCTTGCATTGAGGCTGGCTGCTATTTACTGCTGAGTTTCTGATTTCCTAAGACTATATTTGGTGTCCACAATTCTTAATTCTTAATAAACCTTATAAAACAGCCTAGAGTGTTCTTTACTTCGTGCACCTTTTCCCACTGTCATTTTTGGTATGCACCACATGAAGGCATTAGTTCCACACTGTCTAGCTGAACACAGGAGCAGTGGGTGGAAGAAAATACTCCTTTTTTCATTTTAGGATTTTATGCCTGGAAAGGAACTGATCAATATTGTCCTTCAAGATGAATACAAAGGCATTAGAACCATTAATTATTCTATAAACGTACGGTATAAAGGCAGGCACACTTGTCAAGACAAAACTTCAGGAGAATATTCTGGTTTGAGATCTCCTTGGCGAGGTACATCTTTCAATCAAAAGACAGTTTGCTACTTAGTTTAGATGAGATTGTTCATCTTCCAGCAGGCTAACGTATTTTAACAGTTTTTCCCCAAAATAACTGATTATACTTATTCTGTAATCTCTTAGTTCGTGAGTTATGACTAGCTTTTCTGAATTCTGAAAATCCAGATGAGGTTAGTTAGGACACATATTTGTACTAAAGGTAGACCATTTTTAAGATAAAGAATTCATTACTCCTCCTATTCACTTCCCTCCTTTCTTTCCTTGCTTTTTTCCTCTGTACATTCCCAAGAAAATAGATAGCCAACTGAGTTAAAATACTGCTAAAAGTTTTCTTTGCTGAAATTTGCAGACTGACAATATATTTTTTTTGTCAGAAATGACAGAAAAGTATCTCTGAAATCCACTAAATAAAATCACAATAAGCACTAAAACTGATGTGTGCCTTGTGAGGAATGGCAGGCCCTGCACTAGATTATGTCCATGATCAGGATGTTCATCTCCTAGAGACTGCACTCCCATTTACAGGCATTATTCACAGGATGCTAGCAGAAAGTTAGCCTCAGCTTTTTGGCAGAAAAACAGTTAAAATAATACCTCTGAGCTGCTTAGACAAAGCTTTATATTTTTCCCTCTATCTGAGAGCATTTTCAGTAAGTACAAAAGTGTTCAAGTAACTTCTTTTATACAAGCAAGAAGAGATAATTGTCACACCAAAAGACAAACCTATAAACAATAATTTCACAACTGTAATAACAGTGTGTTCACAGTGTTTATGAACATACAAATCCGTGTCATTCCCCAAACATTAGCTCTTTCAAACTAAAAAGAACAAACTGGGATATTTGCAGGGTACCCTCATGGTTTTTAGCATATAGAACAGCTGTTGAAATAAACCTTATTTAATGTACATATGTATGTATAGGTGTATATATAGACACAAAATACATTGATATAAAATGTACACATACAAAAATGTAAATTTGTTTATATAGTCCACCACAGATAGATTACATTGAATTCCTGTTCTATAGATAATATCCTACTATCATCACGTTTTTGAGTTCTAATTTGTTAAAGGTGTCCCCAGTGTAAATCTGAAAAGCACGAACTTACCTCATTAAGCATATTGAAAGCTTCATTTAAAGCAATGTCCAACATTCCAATTCCTTTTGCAAAAAGTTTGTCAAGGTGTTCCCTGAAATGCTGAAACACAAACAAGGTTTTACGTGTCAGTGAGTTGTCACAATATACATGCTGATATCAATGATTAGTTCTGAATACTTTAGACCTGTTTCTCAGGCTTAAACAACTGAATACACTAATTCACAAACCAAAGTAATTCCCCGTTAACCCTTTTGGACTCTTGAAGCAACACTAAACTAAGGATGTGCCAAAACAATAATAATGCAAAGCTGTCACAAGAGACATTTTGGCTACTTACTCAATCCAATAATTTTCCCTTGGCTGTTTTTGTTTGATCACTTTTGTTTCTATTTAGTGATATCTATATCTTCTTGTTACTTCATATAGGAATTTTCATATTATTTCCAACTATTATCCCTCTGGGTTTTTGGAATCTGCCACTTAAGAAAAATTTAGCTTTGAGAGTCTATTTTTTTATGATCCCTCCATAAAAGTTGGTAGACCCTACTCATTAGGTCATTGCACTTTATCAGTCTCGATATAATACTTGAATTAGTCAAAAACTGCTGTACACAAGAAGACAGGGCTAACCACTTGTTAGCTAATTGTGACTCTTCAGTATTACATTGTGGATCACACATCCATTTTTTCAGTTTAAATGGCTCATCACTTAAGCACTGGCCATGAGCATGGGTAAAATTTTATAACAAGCAGTTCTTACAGGTTAATAGGTCATCCCATATTTCCTCTTTCTAAACATGTCATTTCTCTGGATAGGTAAGAAGTTTGACAGATTTCACAAGTTTTGCACTCAAAAATACAGGACTACTGTATAATATGTATATTTTTCAAACAATGTTAGCACTACTTTCTGAAAATAGAATGTTCAGAAGAGAAACAAATTCTCTTCGGTTTATAAAAAAGAACAATCCATCAGTAAAAGCAATATATCACCAAAAGCAGCCCCATGCACCGTGCTATCATAAAGGAACTCTCTGATACGTCAATAAACAAGTACTTCACTCCCCTGATTTCCTGTGTTGGAAGCATTTTTTTTCCTTATTTATTAAAATAAAAAGATATTACAGCAGTATATTGGAAGGTAGAGAACTCCCTATATCATTATTAAATTTCAGTAAATTGGAACAGGAAAATTTGCATCCTAGCCTCTAGGCAATTCAGAAGCCACAAAAGCACTGCTTTTTAAAAACAATTACTTCAGAGGGACCCAATAATGTGGTTCATGGCAGCTCAACACTCGGAAGAGCCCAAAGGCAAAGCCTTGTTCATCTAAATAAGGCAGAACTGAGTGAACACCCATACAGATACACTGCAAAATGGCTCTTTTTTCCCCAAAATTAAACATGGCTAATTTAAGCAAATACTAGTCAGTGTCTTCACAGTACTAGTAATTACTATTTAAAATGCATTTTAAAATAGAAATATTAATTTGTAAAGAAATGAAGACATATGGTGGGAAACAGCAGGGGAGGCAATGCTTTTGTGAAGTGTTATTTCAGTCTTCACAACTGGATAAAAAAGTTACCTCAATAGGTTAATAAGAGAAATGTTCTTATTTATCAGCCAGATCTTAAGTTCTCTGAAAGTCAGCAAAGCCAAGTTTTTACACTGGAAATAAGTTTCTAATACTATCTTTTCATCAAGCAGATATGTTAAAATAAATATTTATTAGAAACCATATTTCTGCTTGGAATACATTACCATTTCATAATTCAATTACAACTATTTGGTGTTAGAAAAAAATAATTTAGAAAATCTCTGAACGTTTCAGACAAGTACTGTGGAGTGTTTATTAGAACGCCTATGCATTATCAAGAATGAACGTGCAGCATAAACAGATTATCTAAAATTAATACTAAATTATATAATCTCTAGTGTATAATTCAGTTCACATGATCAGTCAGAAGAACAGATATTGTCTCTTGTTATAGCTCTATTTATACAAGTTCTGAAAAGTATCCTGGTGATACGTGAAGAAATATAACAGTGCTATCTGACACAACATAGTAAAAGAGGTAAAAATTATTTCATGCTCTATGAATTTTTAAAAAATTAATGTTTTCTGCCTCCAGGCTTCCTAGTGAACAGATGCTACAAAGTGATTCTGCAAAAGGATTAAAAAAAAAAAAACCCCAAATGCATGTGTGGTTTGGTCTTTGTCTGAAGGGGCTTATAGGTTTTCAGTTGTTTTTTAAACCAACTCCCTTCTCTGTCTTGTCTTACTTTTTTTGAGAATTTCAGCACTTTATATCCACTGGAAAAAACCTCAATACATGCAAGTGAACATTTCTTTCTTTGCCTCCCTCATCATACAGATGCCCTCGACGTGTGGCATTAAGTGGGTCCACGCCAAAACAGCCCAGGCTCGGGCTGTTCATTTGCAAACAATCAAAACACTGTTGTGCTTTCAGAGAAGCTGCTTTTTACCCTCTCAAAGAGTGGCACCTTATTGTGACTTCAAAGCGTGTGCTGTTTACACAAATATGACCTGCCAGGCTGCTGTTTTAAGGAAAAATAGTAAGGAAAAAAGCACCAAATTTCAAACACTCCCCTTTTTCCCCATTTCTGACATGTCCAAGCAGTACAACAATGCTCTGCCAGTCATGTTATAGTGCCCTCTTTGGTACTGGAAAAGGCATTTTAAAAAGCATTGCATTATTTGTGTATGAGAAAAGCAAAGTTTCAAACTAATATTCTTGTCAAAATTTCTCTACAGCTTGGCCATGTGTCTCCAACTCCCATTCAGTAATTTCATCCCTTACAAAAGAACTGCAAAACAGAGAATTAAATCTCAACCCTGCTAGTAGTGAGAAGATGTCAGGACAGGACATAACCCACTGAAACATGAGTTGAAAGAAAAAGAGCAAGTGATTCCAGAATAAGATAAAAAACACCTGAATTCCACTTTCAATAACTTTCTGAAACCAAAGCCAAGAGTTCCCTGCTCTTAACAAGTCAAAAAGTATATTTTAAACTTTTCATCATAAAGAGCTCTTTTTATTACTAAACTGCACAAGAAACAATGCTGGTTCATGTCAGCTTCTCTTTGCTATCCTACTGGAGCCTTTACAGAATAACACCTGAATTTATCAAGAGTCTGACTTGGATATCTGTCCAACCGTGGGCACAAACATTCCTGGGCAACTGTATGCTTAATTTCCATGTACAAATACCAGAATGTGCAATACCTAATTGTGGACTCACATAACTAATTGAAATGCATAATCTTGGTAATTCTGAATGCAAATTGGGCACACAATTATGACAATCAGACGCTGATGTCTGATTACAAAATTATAGGGTCAGAGCTCAGCAGAAGCTGTGTCTTACTGCAGCGGGGAAGCACGGACAAGCTGTGAAGCTGTGAAGGTATTGATGATGATCTAGAAAGGGTGCAAAAACATGAGCTGAAGAGAATGAGGAGACAAAGCCACTTGTGCACGTCAGTCTTTGCATGTTCCTACCAGAGCTCAAAGCAGAACAGCAGCACTGCTGCACACACCTGGTCCTCTATCAGTGTGCTGCTGTTTGTGTCTACACACCCTCCACTCTTACAACTCCAAGTCCCAGTGAGCCCAACATCTGATAATAATCCAAGAATGAAAACCTCTTTGATTTGGTGCTCACCTTTTCTTTTTAAACTGTGCGAGCTTTGTTAAGACACTCTAAGTCAGAAACAAACCAACAAATACATCCCATGGACCTGGACTCAGGAAACAGGTTCCTGTCCTAGGGGAGTTCCAAATGTGCCTATTTGAAGGAAAATGGGTTTGACTGAATGGGGGATGCTCACTTTTTCTAAAGCTGAAAAATCATACTCTCACACCTATTTCTGCTTAAAATCAGATGGCTCAACTTGACTTGGTGTATTTCAGAACTTAAATGAGAAGGAGCACAGGCGGGTTTTTAATAGTCTTCATATTCTATGGGTCATGGGACAGTTATACAGAATATTAAAATCACACCACTGTTGCATATGGCTTTGGCATGACCAAATAAGAGGATTAATTTGTAACTATTTATCATGATTGAACTTAGAATTTCCCTTATAATAAGATTATTAAACACATTTTTTTGTACATCCTGGTGTACTCCCCTTTTCTAGCCACACAGTTCAATGACCAACTGCACAGATTTGGGATCACACTTGGTTAGATGCTTACATTAAATATTCATACTTCAGGGGTGAGGTAAAATTGTCTCACAAAATATGATAGCAACTTGCATTTTTGTTACCTCTTTTGCCAGTTTTATACTTTTAGTTTATTAGAATGCAGTAGTTAATGAAATCCTAATATGTTTCTAAATTTTGGTAAATTTAAATTAAAAAAATCCAAGCTGAGCAATTTATTCCAAAAAATTTGCATTTGGGAGTTGACATGATTGTACAAAGATTAAGAGCACTTGTTATGATTCAGCAAATTTAGAGAGGTAGAGGGGGCTCTCTGAATAAAGGTGACAATTTGATGTTCCTTTCTTAATCTCAGGTCAAAGCAGACAATTTAAAAATTCCCCTGAGATGAAGCTCAAAAATTGTGAAACTGAGTATTTCCTTCGTGACAGAAGCTGTCAAATTTGTAGCCAAAATGAGACACTGATTTCTCTAGCCCATAGAAATCCTGAGGAATAATTTACTGATCTGGTGGCAATTCTGAGGGAAAAAGCCAGATAAAACCCCAAATGCCTGGCAAGCACGTTTTGGTACAGCCTTTTTTTAACCACAGCAAACCTTGGCAGAGTTACACTGATGGCTTTTTCCCCAGCAATCCTCAGCAACAAAGCCTGTCCCCACAGAGATGTGCCTGGCTCTCCTTTTGACTGGTACACACTCTGCAGGACCTCACAGGCTCTTTGAATGCACTTTGAAAGCCTCACAAATAGAGATACATCTCTCAGTAAGTTGAGCTTGTTATGGCTTAGAGCAGATCACTCCTCTGTGACAGACAGAAGTACACCAGTGCTAGTTTACTGGTGTAAGCTGTCCAAACCAATGCCCATCACTAATCTTTCTACTCACCTCAAAATCAGTCCTTTTGTTTTTAATTTTTATTATTTGGGGCTTCTGAATTAGTTAATTGAGTTATGCCCAATTTCCAATTTATACAGTTTTCAGCATTTTTATTACAATGAACAAAGATTTGATTTCATTCCTGTTGAGGTAATATTTATGATTACCAAAAATAAGGTACCGTTTATGATGAGTAGGAATACTCAGATGGGTTTACAGGACTATTGATTCAAGCCTAGGGATAAAGCACTTTCCACTGGATCCAAAAAGGTAACAGTTCACAACGGGTATGTGCAGCTGAGATTATACAGTTACGCTGGAAGACCATAATATATTAATTGCCTGACAGGGGTGAGGTTCCTACAGAAAAGCATCAAAATGGGTTCAACATTGCTCCAGGTTTCCTTGTCAGCTTTACTGCAAGCCTTTGCTACCAGTTCCCATACTCTCCATGCATGCTGTAGCTCCAAATGTTCCTGAGACACACTTGGCAAAGATTTATCAGATTTTAGAAGGTGGGCTACCTCAGCATATAAGCCAGGAAATAAAAACCAATCCCAAGGCACGTGTGAGGTGGGACAGTGATGCTTACTGGTGTGTCACAGGCAAGTTTACCCACATGTACTCACAGAGAAGTGTGCACCACATCTGTAAAGTGCGTTCAAGTATCATGCTGTTTAAAATCCATTGTCTGGGCAATCCCAGGTTGGCTGGCTGATGATACTTATCCAACCACTTCTGTTTCCTAACATGTTTTGTTGGGAAACAGGATTTTTCTTTTTTCCAGAAAAACAATAATAAATAGAATGCTAAACAAAGAGTTCAAGATTCAATTTACTCAGATTAAAAACAAATTCTTCTTCGGTAAATTAGTTGCTGCAATAGAAGACTTCAGACCTAATTTCAGTGGTCTGGTACTAACAAAGTTTTGGAGATCCATAATGGCTAGACAGTTTTAAAAAAAGAGTCAGCTTCAGTGAGACTTTACTGGTTTGCGTTTTTTAACAGCTAAGCAATGCTGTGGACAACCTTTTCTTGAGAGCTGACAGACACAGATAGATAAATATGCAAAAGTAATTTGCTTAAATGAAATTCAATATGCAAAATTTGTATTTACCAACCTCTTATTGGCAATTTCACTCAGTTTCTTTGCTAAATCTGTCTTCTGGTTATTTAATTTCTGGTAGTTGCATAGAAAAATGCTTTTTGGAAGTTCTACTCTACATCTGTCTATTTTTGTCATTCAAATTTACGCTGGGGTAAGTTCTTGATTTAGTTTGGAGTTACTGTGCCTATCTGTGCATCTAGAAGATGATATATTTCATCTGGAAACGTTTACAGAGAAATGTCCTCAACCCATATATAGTACATTAAAAAAACATATAAAAGAGGAATGTATATTGTAATATTGTTACTTTAAATCTGGAGTTACATTAAATCAGATTGTCATCCGATTCCTTTGGGGTAGGTAAATTGTAACATGGAGTTTCTCAAAGATGAAAACCTCTTGGCCCAAGAAAACTAGTATTAAAATAGGCAGTTCCACATGTTTGTAATTTGTGGAGAAAGTGCAGACGGTGACAGAATAGTGTCTGAACTATTTCCCACTCTTTTTTAAATTTGTCTATAGCAAATTGATATACTTCAAGGCAGCAGCTGTTTAACACTGGTGCCAAATTATAAAATAGTCTGGTAAAATTCTAATATACCTTACATATTCTATATTGCTAAACCACATTCAGGTTCACAGATTAATTTCAACCTCAGTTATGCTACCCAATA
>JAWWMP010000023.1:13642175-13673625 GCA_035047865.1 Dendrocincla tyrannina
TAAATGAAACTTCAAGCAAGTTGTGCAAATTAGGGATAGCTCACAGTATCCACATTTCTGAACTAAACCTTCATGGTAGGTTGTGCCAACACAGAAATTTGTGACTATTGGTAAGCTGTAAAGAATTTCAGAAATAAGTGGAGAAACTGTGACACCTGCTATCACCTGACATTTTAATTGTTTTTAAAACAAATTACTGCATTCTCTAATTGTAAAATGCAAGTGGAAAGATTTTATCTTGGAAAAAACCTAGTACTGGGATGCCTACTTTGTATTTTAGAATCTTTGGCTAACTTGGGCTCCTTTGTCATATAAATTAAAAAGTAAATCTCACTTTTCACCCCTTACTACTACAGTTGTGAGAAGAGAGTTCAGTTCACACATTCCAGCTGAATCTTAGCTCTTAATTAAGTTGTAACTGGAATACAGACTGCACATTGTACAGTAAAAGAATGAAGGAGTGCAGCTTCATCAGTAACAACTGGGATGTCACTCAAAGAGAAATGCAACTTCCTTGCTCTGTGTGGACTTTGTAGAGATTTATTTTCATGACAGGTGTATGTTCTTACCTGAAAGGCAGAGAAAAATGAAGGGATGAGGGGAAAAGGGCAGAAGTGGGCTTTTTAAGAGTGGACCCAGGAAGGCTACAATGCTTTAAATGTTTTCTCATACTTTAAAGAGTGCATTTTTTTCTTTTAGGTAAGTATTTCCCACACTGTGGTCCAGAAAATAATGGTAAGTGGTCTAGAGCCAATGTGTGGAATTAACACTGTGTTTACAATAGCGTTTCCATCCCAAAAGAGAAGAGATGGGGAGGGGAGCAAGAATGACAGTGTTTCACTGAGAAATATGCAAACCAGACACCAGATAGCTTTTTTTTTCTTTTTAAGACTAATTGGATTTTATGGAAGTCTGGCTCTTTGGAAGCCTGTCACATTCCCTGCACTTTATGGATAAAAATTTTTGCAACTCATCCCTGGATGTGAAAGATGATGTTCATTTGCTACCCATAATCCCACTGAACATTCAGCTCCAACATCATCGAGAAAGGCTCCTTTCCCAGGCTGTTCTAAGCCCTGAGGCTGAAGCTGTTTCCCATAGCCTACCACAGAAAATCCTTACACTCCAATCCCTGAAGATGCTCCCAGGTTTCATCTTACCTCGACAGGCTGTGCCTGGGAACAGTCCCGGCTCTGGCTGCAGGGAGTGGCAAACACAGGGGGCACTTAAGGCTGAGCCTTGGAAAGCCGGGCTGTGGCTGGGCTTGGGCTCAAGACGAGTGGGCAGAGCCTGTGCTGGTACATGGGCACCCTCTGGGCAGAGGCAAACACCACGCTGGGCTCTCCCAAAGCCAGAGCACTGGGCTCTCCCAGCGCCCAGCCCCACGGTAGAGTCAATTAACCGTGTTCGTTCGGCTGAGAACTTTGGCTTGCCCTTTAGACAGCTAATCTTCCAGCCCTTCTATCTCTTTGTTTTGTTAGAGATTAAACTCAACTCCAACAAGGACATTCAACTTGTTAAAGTGACATACTCAGAGTAGAAAGATTTCATTGGAAAATATCTGAGCCCTAAAGAAAGACAGCAAAGTAGTTCTTCAATAAATACTTTCAAGACAAATGTAGAGTGGGGTACTGATCCTGTGACAGCAATTTTTATTTGGCGTTATTGAAACAGCTGCTTTCCTCATGAGATTAAAAGCTCCAGTCAAACATCTCAAAGTAATTTCTTATCTCTGCTTCTAAGAACTGTCTTTATTTGCCACAAGTGATGTCAGATGAATCTAGCAAGATGCAGTTAGCAAGAACTGGGGTGTGCATCTGTGTATGTTGGGGGGATTTTTTTTTGTAAAGGGTCACGTAATGGGATTTTTTTGTATTGGCACTCATGTATTATGGTTTAAAGAGAAAAAAAGAGAGACAGAGAGAGAAAAATGTACTGCCAAAACAGTAGAAATTAAAGGTTACTCAGCATAAACTAATACATCAGTAAAACTGATAAACAAACAAATAAATATAATTTAGATCACAAGACATTATATCAAAGCTTACTCTGAGTAAGAAAATATGAAATTGTACTTCTTTCCAAACAATTGAGCACTGTTCATGAAATCTGAGCATCATCTGGGTGGCATGAAACCTTTTTATCAATTAAATTAAAATTAATCTGATGCTAAATAACATATGGGTGTATGGTAATCTGCATTTTGATCAGTTGCAGAGTGATGGAAAGGTTAACAGGGGGATTAATTCCAGACAGGACATCTGGGCACTACATATGAATCTCTAGGTTTGCGTCTAGAACTTGCACAGAACTCATGGCTCATCAGACACGGCCACCATAAAGAGCTCCTTTAGAAAACTGCATCACAGTTCACAAAACACTTCACCACCAAATTCCCATAAACAATTCGTGTCAGTCCACACAGCAACCAAATGATATTTAAATAACTACAGTGAAAAACATCAAGTATATCAGGAAGCAGCCCATGACGAATAATTTCTGTCGAACATAGGTGTATGTGTTGATAAAATGCAAAGAACTCATGTGAATACTGCAATGCAGTAAAGAGCAAAATCACAAGATCAAAATCATGTGGTCTTGGTATACAGAAGACCCAGCACTGACAAAGTTCATCTGTAACATCTCACTGACTACCTCAGCAAAAATGAGCTACCACACTGGATGTCAAGCACAATTTAATGTTGAGCTGGAACTCTTCTGATTTTCCTTTAATAAAAACAAAGAGCTAATTAAAGAAATTTATGACTGCTGCCCTCTCCAGCCATAAGCAGGACTCAGTATAAGTAGACAAATGACTTCGAGAAGAGAGGAAGCCTCAGCAAGGAAGAAGTTCTACATACAAGTGGCTTCTTTTAACAGGCCTTGCCCTCTGCAAGAATCACAGAACCTTTCAACTACCTTATTTCATAATTGACATGGCATAAACAATCTCACCTTACCCTCTTAGAGCAATGCCTGCACAGAGCAACTGCACTTGGATGGTATGCACTAAAATAAATTCAAGCTGCAGATTCAGACTACGATCTCTCTTCAAATAACATTTTCACTGAAATCACTGTAATATTTTTTCCTGAAAAATTCCAGCAGGATGTAACTGATTTGATCATTTTCACAGAATATTCTTGAATGAGTGCATTATTACACTGGCAGACCTTCTTGGAATACTAAATTCTCTTATTGTATACATTTGTTTTCATTTGCTTTGAGAGTGTGTTTCAACTTTACTGTTAGTTGGATTTAAGGATGCAATCTCCACCTCAGTAATTTTTGGTAACAGAATGATAGTTCAATTTAAAGAAGCTGAAATATTTTACTTAAAATAATTACCAAATTTTATTACGAGTATATTTTCACAGATTTCTTTAATTCTCCATGAAGTTTATTCAACCAAATTGACAAGGAAGTTATTTCTTTTTCTTCCTACTGAGTCACATAACACTCCTTTGAAACAGCATGAGGAGAATAATTAATAAATTCTAACAATGGAGTTCATTGTACTGGGCAAAGATCTTTATGGCACATTGTTCCACACTGCATCCCATCTCGCCACTGTGTTGGTACTTTCATTCCTTACCTCTTTGTTGGCTCTGTCTGCTTGAACCAATGTTCCGTTCAGACACGGCTCTACATAGTGGAGTTCTTCATTATACTACAGAGAGAAGATTTTAATTAAAAGCTTGGAAGATACAATTTAATTCAATGATTCAGAACTACACTGAAACATGCACAGAAAGCAAGAACAAAAGGATTTTGTTCATTTCCAAAAACTAGCTGTGGTATCTTTTTTTTCCCTTTTACATGATGCTTTACTTTTCAGAGGTTTATACTTCTAAAGGAGCATTTAATTGAATGGATGCCAAAACTCAGGTAGACTTAAGGGTACTATATACACTAGCTGGCAAAAATATCCTTTGACTTGAAATCTGGGCAGTATTAAGAGGTCATGTGTGATACGGCACAATCACAACTACCAATTCTTTGCTACTTATGAAAAAAGCCCTGAAAAATATTTGTGCACTGGTTATCTTTTCGGAAACTTAATACAGGAACGACTACACCAAAAAAATCGGTAAACTTGAATCAATCCTGGAAGTGTTTGACAACTGTCAGAATTTCAGTCAAGCAGAGCAGCTTATTATACACTAAGTCATGAAGATGTGGCAGATCTTGAAGGAATGATGTGCTCATCTTGCAAAGTCTAAGTTAGATAGCCCAGCCTGACTTTCAGAAGCAGCTTAAGCATTAAAACAAAGTCTTATCTGCAGTCAGTAGATCTTGCAGGCTTATGGATGCCTGATATGGGCTTGATCGTTTAAGTCTTTTAAACATTTCAACACAGGTCACATTAATAAAGCAGTACCTTCAAGAGGCTACATATAGTTGCCTAGGTAGGGCTTTATCTTAATTCCTCCTCCCATTAATTTAATCCGCTTTAGAATTTATCACCAATCAAAATGTAAGGGTTTACTTCCAGGCTTTAAGAAGTTTCACCCTTTCATAAGGCACTGAGTTCATAGTAAACAAAAAAAGACAATTTATTAACTCAAAAAATAATCAGGGAAATATTTCCTTAGATTATATTTCACTAGACTCTGTTTCCTTAGATTAAGATATGCATTTACTCCCTTTTTCCAACACCTCAGTGCGAGTAAGAAAACCCTTCAATGAATGACTCCTCACAGACACCGCTTAGACAGGTGTCACTGCAAGCTCTCACTGTCTCAGTCTGCCTGGAGCTCCCAGTTTGTTCTGCTCTCTCCAGTTTAACACCACTCCTTTCTCTCCACCATAAACCCTTGCAACCCCACCCACCCTGGCCACCTGTCGTCACCATTCATTTTAGCAGTGCACTACTCACCACACTCATCATTACAGAATTACTCCTGCACAAGGAAGAGTATTTAATTTGAACTGCATGAAGTTATTCTTGAGGCACCGTGCCAGACTCAACCCTCAGCTACAAGGAAATACAGACCCCAAGGACCTTGCTATTGCTGGATATACAGATGAGTTACAACAGCATCAACATGCTAAGTGGCTGTAGAGAAACAAGGAAAAATGCTTGAAATTTACACAATTTCTGCAGCAGATTTGCATGCTTCCCTGATTACTTGATTCCTATCAAGGTTATTTCAATAGATAAGAGCATGTGGACATAAGAGCATGTTGTTCCAAAGGTAATACAAAATACAAGGCAAAGCCTTCTGGAACACTTTAGAGTCACTGAGTGTCCCACGTGCATCTCAGTTATAACGGTTTATTGATCTGATAAACGATGTACTTTGCCCTGTAGTTTCTCCCTTCAGACTGCCTTCCAATCTATCTCCTGAGAGTCATTGCAAAATAATAATGCCAAATCTACCCAGCATCTCCTATTAAAGTCCAAAGTCAAGACTATATTCCATTCTATTACAAAAAAAATACTGAAAATCCATAACAGACTCTGATAGAGCAGCCCCTTCTCCCAAGTCTCTCATTCTCTTCACACAGGTTTTTCTCAGCGTGTCCTTTAATCAAGATGCTTTGCAGTCAAGCCAGTTTGTAGCTTGATTTCTGTAGCTGTCATTATACATTTCTTTATATGACCCCAAGTACAGCGTCTGCAATTGGCCAACACACAATAAAATGCTGCAATCTATCTGTCTCTCAGTCACTGTCTCCATTTCAAATACGTGAGTGCAACCAAACTCAGGAGTTTCTCCTGCTGTAGTAGCACCCCATTTTATTTTACAGGCCTATCACCAGCAGCAAATAGATAAAAGAACTTCCTACTCCAGAACCCTCACAGTCCTATTTTACAGAGAAAACCTTCTTCCAAAAAAAAGTAAATAAAAAAATGTTAATTCTCACATAGACAGCACAAACGGATGGAAAATGGAGATGTGGATCCTTCTGAAACCCAGATAAATTGTGACATTATTTCCATTTGTGGCATCTAATTCACCTTGAGATTATTCCTATCAAAAATACTTTAAGTAGTGTGGTATGTAGGGCAAAGGAAACTGGGCAATGCCAACATGTGTAAAGGAGTATTTTATAAATGTTCTATGAAAAACAAGCATAAGTTAGATGTGTACTCTTTGTTATGTATCTTTGTTGTGTGCAGATACAAATGAAAGCATAGTAAAAAAAAACATTTATATTAAAATTTCTGGTTTGAATTCTTACAAAGGTGCATTTTAATGATCTGGTTTCATTTTTATCTCTTTTAAATTTGGATACACTTTCTAATATTTTTTTTTTAAAATCCCAACTATAAAGAGATGGAAAAATTCACTGAATAAAATTATTTCAGTTCCTGAAGAAATTCCCAAAAGAGCAAACATCTAAGTCCATGAAAACTGTAGAATGATGATGTATCCTGTGAAAGCATTTGAGCAGTATTTGCTTCTTAAACTAACATATCCACTTGATAAAATCTTTAGTACAACTGTCAGTTTCTAGTAAAATACCTGACTTGTGCTTCCTAGCATATATTGGATTTCTTTGCCCTTGTCGTAGGGTATTTTACAGTAATATTGGTGATGCCTTTCTTTTAACTGTGTCAAATCTTTAAAGTGCAAAAAAAGGGAAGAAATTCCTCCCCTCTCCCCTCCCTCCCTACCTCATCAGCAATTTGGTCTTAGTTCTGCAGTTTTTCTATGACATTTAAAATTTTAGTGAAACAGCTTCCTGGCCTTGAAGCAAAAGGCTGATTAGCAACTGCTGACTTCACCCGCAACACCCAGCAGAGACGTGGTGTTGCTTTCCCTCAGTGAAAACCTGCATTTGAGTTTTCAAGAGTCTTGCATTACCCTGTTTACTTATATTTGCCAGTGTTCCACAGTCCCATTCCCTATACCCTGAGATGGGACATCTTTGCAAGTGACAGTTGGGACAGCAAAAGCTGCGAGAGCTCCTACATGCACAAGAGCTGGGAACAGCCTGTGATTTGCTGAGGGAGGGAGGGAGGTAAAAATGAATTCCCTTCCTTTCTGAGCTCTTCTTCTACAACTTCCATCTACTTTCATCTCTCTTGCAATTCAAGCATGTGATTACGTGGATAGTTATTATTTTGTTTACTTAGTTACATTTATCTGGTTTATTAGCTCACATTATATTATCATTCTACTTATTTCTTTGCACAACAGACTTAAAAAAGTGACTTAAAATCTGAACAAAGAGAAACAATATAGCCAGTTAGACAGCTGCTGCCATACAATCTATGATAAGATACTATTCTTGTTCTGAAAATTATATATAGATATAGATGGTTCTAGCCTTCTTCATACGCATCCTTTGTCATACTCAAGCTATCTGGAGCAAGGTCCAGAGAAATAAATTCACATTTTGTTGTTCAAAATTAGTAGTTGTTTTATGATAATATTGTTAGCTGAATGCTTGACTTAGCATTACACTTCAAAGCAAATAGGGAAAATATGCCTTTTCTCTTGTTGTTGCAGGCATCTCTATTCATGCACCAGAGAGCTGACCTTAAATTTTAACATCGGCAGCACAAAATCACTCTTGTATTTCAAGAATTTTTTGCAATTCAATCATCTAGTCCATCAATTTCAGATGGATTTTGCAATAACCTACCCAGAAAGCTAAAATGATTTTAACATCATCCTTTTATGTTTATTCTCTGGAAATACCTGCACTGCATTCTGCTTTCTGCTATACATACATTTATATATCTATACGTATATACACAGATACATACAAGTATTTCTTGCATTAGTCACTGTGCATAATAAAACCATTCTGACAGTCACTCAGGCTCAAAACTTCTGCTTCATCTAATAAGTATATTGTTTCTCCAGATTTTCCACGCTAATAACACTCTTATTCCACCTCAGAGTTTGGTCTGGGAAGAGAAGGAGGTTCTTGGCCTTTTGTCTGAGGCTTCCAGATGTCCAGCAGTCCCCACAGAGAACAATTTGGCCAGGCCTTTCCGAGCAATCACTCTGAGCTGTGTGAAGGGAAAGCCTTCACCATCTGGGCACAGAGGATCTATTTTTGCACACACTGCACAGCTGGCCAGTTCCAGACACAGAGGCTTGCTGTACGAGCCCAGATCTAAGTTACAAAGGGGGCTTCTTATACGGACACGTGTGCGTCTTCTTTTCAAATGAAACTGCTGTCACATCACCAGGCTACACCGAAATTACAAAGAGTAAGATCTAATCTCACTCAAACGCTTGTCTACAGATAAAAGCTGTATGGAATTTTCAGTGCTTTCACACCAAGCAGCAGCCTCTTGTGTGGGCTTTGTTGTCTCACGTTTTGATCCCTGAAACATCTTTAGTCTTGACAAAGTTCGTTTGCCCTGCTGGCACTTGGTCAAAGCAAAGCTTCAGAAGCAATTTTTGCTGATAATGTACATCACAGTGACTCTGGCTTTACTGTGCGGCCTCACTATGTGTTTAACACACCACATTTGAAAGGGTTCCTGATTCAGCCTCAGCCTACCTGTGCCATTCCTTACTGAAAGATCCACTCCCTTCCCCACAGCGCAGGTCTTTGTTCTAGTTAGTTACGTTCCCAAGCAAATTAATTTTGCGGTTTCGATACACTGCTATTTTTTTGCCTTGTGAGACAACAAACCATGAAGTTTGTCATGCATGGTTTAGGTTAGATATCAGGAAAAAGTTTTCCCCAAGAGGTGGTCGGGCACTGGAAGAGGCTCCCTGGGGAAGTGGACACAGCTCCAAGCCTGACTGAGTTCAAGGAATGCTTGGACAACACTGCCAGGCACAGGGTGTGGTTCTTGGGGTATCCTGTGTAGGGCCAGGAGCTGGACTCGAAGATGCTGGTCTCTTCCAACTCAGCATATTCCATCACTCTTTGACTTAGTCCAAAACAGCTCCCTACAAACTCTTCCTGCAGGAGGACTCCAAGGCAGCACTTTACCTCCTCACTGCCAGTCCTGTCTTGCTTGTTCTCCCTGTGTTTATGTGGTACTACTTTCAATGCAGTGAATAAATTCAGGTTCATATTTGCACAATCACTAAACCACCGGTGACCTAATGAAATTAAACAGCTGAGCTGGTAAGCATAAAAACAATTCTCAGCTGCCGTTTCCACTTATTTGAACAAACAAACACACATCCATCCTAAAAGATTTTATGGAGATGAGAGAATCTACAGGGGAAAAAAATACCTCAAACAAATGCTGTAACTACCACAGTAATTACATTTCTCTCCAAATATTCAGAATTTCTGATAGTAGCCAAGAACTACAGGGGAGGGCTGGAGCCAAAGCCTTTGTGGGACAGTCAGGAACTGTCACAGCCAGCTCCAGTCAGCACTAGCTCTGGCTGGAGCAACCTGTGAGGTGCCCAAATGGCAGCAGCAGCAGCAGCAGGGGGAGGCTGGGGGGGTTCTGCAGTGCCCTTTCACAGGCAGCCCATGGAGAAAGTCATTAGGGGCTGGAAACACATGGAAGCACAGCTGGAAAAGTGTCATGGTGAAAGGGGGGTGCTGCTGGACCCACCCATGTTGGGGACATCCCTGTGGGACCACAGCCATGGGCGAGCCAGGCTGAAGAGAAAAACAAAGAGCAGAGACTGGTGAGCAGTGAGGAGGAACAGAGAGGAACTGCTGAGCCCAGAACTGCTGATGGAACCAACGCAGGGCCCGGGGCCATCGGTGTCCCTGCAGCTCATGCAGGAGAGGGCAGGGGTTGGCACTACAGCAGCACTGCTGGGACCAGGGCACGGGGAGAGGTGTGGGACAGGAGGCCAGCCTGGGAAAGAGGCAGCAAAAGCTCTCTTAGGTGCCTCCTGCCTTTTCTTAACACCCAAAGCAATGATCACAAGTTTGTGTAGCTGGCAGTAAGTTATGTTAAAATTCTGTGACTCCATGCTGTTTTACACACAGCTCAGTTCAGTTTCAATTAAACTTTAAACTGGAAGAAATTGGAATTAGTGTTTTCATACTTGCTCTTTTTAAAGTATTTACACAGTATTTCTGCTGTACTACTTTGACAAAAATCATTAGTTTTGATTCAAGCTACCTATGTTTTTACTTTTTTTAGATATAGATGAGCCTTTTGATTTTCCCAAAGTAAAAAACTTCACTTGAAAAGCACATTTCTTTTTAATTCCTACATCCTTTACAGTAGCTATCACAGCTACTGATAAACACAGATATTATACACCAAAAAATGGCTGGTCAGGCATCTTAATAATTACTTAGTTGAAACATTCTTTCAACTTCCAGAAGTTATTTCCATTACAGTTAATCACAATTTTTTTGAAGGACAGTAAACCTTTTTTTGATACAGTATGTAATTATAGCTTTATACTACATGAGTTTCTGCTAATTATGCAATTATCATGCAAGGAGATTAATATGCAAGATATTCTGAGCTGCTTGCTATCTGTTACAAATACACATGCACATATACTTCATGCCTATATAGTTCATTCTCCATGCAGTCTCCATTTGCACTGCTGTCACTGGTGTAGTTTTTTTAGTACACAAAGGGCAAAAAAAAAAGCTTATCTGAATTTATTAATTCTTACATATTAACTGTTCTGCAATTTGCACCGTAGTGCAGTAGCTGAAGAGAGGGCTAGAAGACAGGGGGGAACGAGCACACAACTGAATTTAAAAATTAAAGTAATATAGAAAGTTTGAGCAACTAAAGAAAAAAACCCCATATTATAACCCCCAAAATCAAGGCAAATTGTTTCAGGAGTTTCAGATTGCAAGTAACAGGCAAACCGTCTGAAATCTCTGTCACCTGAAGAATCCTGCACTGGAGAAACAGTGTCTGTCCAGTGGGTTCAGATGTCATGCTATTCATCACCTGTCTGCAGCATTTTTCAAGTGGCTCGTGTGATGTAAAATGTGACAGATAGCAAGAAATGATGGAAGGAAAAGAACAAAACACTCACAGCAATTATATTGAAGAAGTCATCATCTCCAAGGGTATCCAAAATAGATGAAACTGTCTGTTTTGCAATAGTCAAGCGAAGCCCTTTCATACTGCCACTGACATCCACTAAAATTACCACATCTTTTGGGGAAGTTGCTGCCTGGATGTACCTGAGACAGAAGACAAAACAACTCCTTTTAAATAAGAACCTTTTATCCTTTCAAATTTCTTAAACACTGGTAGTCATCTCTTGCCCACCATTTTCTGTTTCTGCAGTCAAATGCAATGACTCCATTCTCATCAGGCTCCCATTTAATTCCTGTTTAAAAAAGAGAGAGAATAAAAGATTAAGTTACGTTTTCACAGTACCTGTTCAAAACGTATCTGTGGTATTCAGGCCAAATAGGGGTTAATGGAGTTTCATACTTTAATCTAACAGACAGAGCCATTATAACATAGGAAATACTGGCAAAAAATAAAATTAATAAAATAAGGCCACCACAACTAAGTGAGTTTTTTCCTCACTCCTTTTGAGCCTTCTGTAAGGTGAAACCTCTTAAGACCTATTATGTTCACTGCACTATTTTCACAGAAGTATTTTCATACTTGGCCTTTGGTGCTGGCAAGATTTATCACGTGCTTGCCAAGTCCCTTCCGAACCTTGAACCCTTCCTACCCGTGGCTGATCTGAGCTGCCCCTGTTACACCACCTGCTTCGTACTCCTGATGTTTCGCTCACATCACTCTGAAGGGGTAATATCTCCTGGCTGTGGGTCAAAAGGAATAGGATAAAAACGTTTCCAAGAAACTAAAATTGACACGGCAATTCTGCCTGTTTTTTGTGCTCGTTTTCTAACACAAAACAAGAAGCAGCCTCTAAAACACGGCCTAAAATTTCTTCTACTCTTGGAATATCATGGGGCTTGGGAACTGAAACACAATCTGACACTAACACAGATGAAGCAGCCGCAACTTTCAGTCACTTTCAGACATACAGGCTTAGAGTAAACTTGCTTAAACTCAGGACTTAAAAAACCATGGGTTGCTAAACCACGTCAGCCAAAGGAATAGTTCCCACTATGGTTCTGACCCAAAGTTACAGAAGCTTAGAACCAGTTTAACTTTTTGATTTATTATAAGGTGGTAAATTTGTTATGAGACTAAATGCAAAACTTAATACGTAACAATATGTTTTAACCTACTTCTATAGTAGTGATGTAATTTTACACGTGATGGAATTTTATTACAACTGGTGTGAAAATAAACTTTAAGACAAGTTTTAGTTTTTAAATGTAAATATGTCAGGTTAAGTGGAAGTCTAAAAGCTGAACAACAAATTATAATAAAGTCTAACTGCATGCATTGATAAAGCACATTATTTAAATTCAATACTGCATGAAGGGTCTAATCCTTTTGCCCTCCTTCTTCATAGTCTTTTAGAAGATACTTTTCATATGTGTGTATATGCCTATGTGAATAAGAATATTTATGAGTACATGAGTTATCATGAGGGCTTCACCTCCAAATGCAAATTGGTAGAAAAAGCTCAGAATGTTGAAAATGTTGATTAGAAATCTCTCTCTCTCTGAAAACTAGACACAGTAAAACCAAACCTGCAAGTATCCTGAAGTCAGGATTTGTGAAAACACTCAATGGAAATTTTCAGCCATAGCATTCTTTTCTTCTTACCTGGATATTGCCTGAAAAATCCTTTTGCACTTCCAAAGTACTGCCAGATGAGAGAAGGGTCACGATCAAAATTATCAACAAACACCTTATTTAGAGATTCTGACCAATAAACTCCATTTACAATGGCTGGATCTGGGAAAACAAACAAACACACACAAAGAAAAATTATCTAAGTACAATCCCTGGAACTCCATCATCTTCAGCTTATTCAATACCCAAAAATCTATTGATGGCAAATTATTGTAGAACATCTTTAGTTTCCTATGTCAAATAAGTAATTAAAAATAAATAATTGACTAAATAAGGGAAGTATGGTTAAAATAGAGCAGACACACCAGGTTAATTTTTTAGGTAAGTTAGAATTGCTCATTACACCATATATCTTGGACTACTGTGTTACTTGTTCTGAAGAACATTTATAAGTCAGTTTAACAGTAGATTATATACTCAATTTACCTACCCTAAATGCACAGAATGTCTCATGGAAACACTGTTTTTGTTAACCTTCAACATGGTCAGATCATTCTCACTAAATCTTAAAGATTCCATACCGGAACAGAAAGTGAAACATCTTTTATTTCACACTTGAATTATGACATACATACAAGCACAAAATCTCATGACAAATAACACTAATTGTTATTTGGAAAACACTGAACCCACATTTCACAACATTTACCCAATTAGTTTTTATTCCCATAGAAAGAAAACTACCAAGCAAATCCTTGATGTTGAAACTGTTATGTTTAAAATGTCCCCATCTATCAATCCATAAAAACCCAGCCTGCCCAAGCGTGTTTTTAAGCTGCAAATTTGGTTCAATAGTGGGAAATGAGAAATCAATGAACATGTCTTAAAAACTTACTGAATTTCAAACCGTGAATTTTGAAAGATGAGAAACAATTAAGATGCACTATATTCCCAATTCAATCTGCCTGTGAAGTCAGCAGAATAGAAAGGAAAAAAACGAACTGAAATCACAGATGCATTATTTAATTGCCAAAGTGTGCATACATGAATACACAGTAACATTTGCTGAAGCGTTTGAAATAAAGCATCCATTAACTTGCAAAATAGTGTCGCTGTACTGATTTCAGAAGACTGCTTGGAATGTGATTTTAATGGAGTGGAAAAACGGTGAATTCTTATCTTCCCTCGCATTCATCAAGAAAAACAGCAGAAGAAGGGAAATGTCTCAGCTACACAACTTTGCATGTTGCTTTCACCTAAATATTTAGGTTTATATAGATGGAATCTGGAAAAGCAAGGCCAACAAAACAGATGTTGTTTTTAAAACATGTCAAGTATAGTTACTTGTTGCTCTGGAGGATGAAATATACCCTAAAAATCTGTCCTGCCAGACACATCTCAAACAAACCCACATCCCTAGTCCAAGGGTGCCACTGCAGTTTAGCCTTTCTGGCAAAATCCATCGCCCAGTTGTTTCCCAGACTGCAGTTACCCCAATAACAGGCTGTGACCAAGACAGCACAAATTATCCACCATCAGTGTGTAAAAAAATGCTCCAATTTCAGCACTTCAAAATATCCATCCATTGCTCAGCATTTAGACGTTACCTGAGAAGTGAAGCACTAAGATGAGAATCCTCTCCTCAGTCCACTGGAACATCCCAGTACTGGTTCAAACACTGATGTTCTGATTCTGCCCCTATATGCAAGTTCTAGTGGAGTATCCAAATCACTAAAAATTGCAGTGCCAGTACTGACTCAGCATTATATACTGAGATAAGGTGATAAGTTTAATTCATCTTTGAAAAGAGCAACAAAGTTCAGAGGGTTGGCATTTTTGTTTGTATTGTTTTTCTAGTATTGCTAGAAAAGCCTGTTCAGAGGAAAAAAGAAGGAACCATTTCTCAAACGTCTAGAGGGCTGTAAGCTCTTCATATGCCTTTCAGTCATCAGGATTAGTGAAAAGCCAAACAAATCGAACAGAATAATTCTATCTTAATTTATATTTAAAATAAACTGCAGTGGTTCTTAACAATTTACATTTGGATTTCATTCCAAGCCTGCCTGTTGTACCTTAGTGTTTTACAGTCTCATCAACCATCAGATGTGTCCCATTGTGGATCCCTCACAGGGCTAATGTTTAATGCCCATTGCCTATATGTGCCTATATGGCCTCTAGATTGCCACTCCTGTGAGCAGGACCTTCCCCCTGCCTCCCAACCAATGATAACTGTCTCTGAGGTCTATAAACACTCCAACTCCATAAGGTCATGGAACAACTTTAGGTGTTCACCTCATAAGCTCTAAACCAAATGTGAAGTCCTTCCAGTGGCATTTGAAAAAATCTATTTCTGTATTAAAAAAAATACAAAAATATATCACTTTAAAAAAAATCATATTAAAATATCTGTGGATATTTTGGACTACTTTTCTTAGCCCATGTATGAAGTGCCGCTTAACACATTCATCTATCCACATATTAGAGAACTCCATGGAAATAAAATCAGGAAATTTTCCTGGAGCGTGACTGGTGGAGTCTATATTCTGCATGAGGTTGACAGCACTAATCATCCAAATGCTGATCACCATAAACATTAATCCAGTGACTCTGAAACTAATAGGAATTTTTTAGCTGAAAGGAGCATAAAGGAGGGATTTTAAATAAAAGGGCAAAATTAAAATGTGACCTGTGCTGACTGGGTTCCTTCAAAACGAAAGCTGGTGACAATTCCCTGCCTTCCCACACCCTGCATGTCTAGTGTGCTGGCTGTTCTTTTTAGAATATCTCAAGTTACATTTTATGCATCGACCATTTTTACAAAAAAAAGCAAATAGAGCCATAATCAGTTTAATCCTTAGAATACAAAATAAAGTGAAGTGGGGAAAAAAATGTACCTGCAGCATGAAACAGCAGGACTGCATGGAAATTGGGGGTCTTCTGGCTACTGAACCTTCAGGCAGAAGGGTTTCATACTGGAGCTCCTTGTTCTAAATTTGGTAATGCTGTTGTGTGGATGCATCTCTGGCCTCATGCACCATCCTAAAGGCAACGGAGTTTCTGACCATATGTCCTCATTAAACTTTTATAGTCTCATCATCTAATAACCTGTATGTTAAACTTGCAGTTCTGGGCAATTTCCAATTTTTGTAATTACACTAAATTGTTTAAATTGCTCCCAGTGCTTCATTTAAAAACAGTATTCTTCAGTTTTTAAATTACTGGGGGACATCATCTGCACACCCAAGACAATTATAGGCCAATAGTTGTACATAAATGCTTGTGAATATTCAGAAATTTGGGAGGGAGAAAAAGAATAAAAGGTAAAGCTTAATATAAATGCAAAATCCTTAATTTAATGTTATGGGGGTCAAAGATAATAAATGTAAATTACTTTCACCACAGTTCTTGAAATATAATTTCTGCTTTTACTTCCTGGCAGCTAAAATATAATTATTTCCCTCTCTTTGTCTTTCAGATGAGCTGGCTTGCAATTATAAGGGATTCTGCTCTAGCATTGTTTGTATAGATGTTACCTGTTTTTACTGATATTTAACATAAACCCACCCCCCAGGCAAACAGGTACAGTGACATGGAACTGAAACGGAATTGCCAAAGAACAGCACAAATGCATGTAGCAATTAAGTTGCTGCCATAAATCCTGCTGACCTGAAGAAAGAGGTCTGAAGTCTCAACAAAGGCACCCGTGCTGTGCAGTCGGAAAGATGTGCAACAGCATGCCAAGGGGAATGAGTTCTTCTTTTTTTCAGTCAGAGAATCCATAAAAATATCTAGACTATAAAAAGTCTATGGAACGAATCTAATACATACACAACTCATTTTGCATTTTAATTATTCCAGCAACTTTTATAGAAAATAAGAGAGACCACTGAAGAATTCAGTGACCATGAAGAAAGTGCAGAATACTTCTCTTTTTTGCCATACTTTGCTTTAATATCAAGACAAGAAGTTACTTATGACCCTGAGTTTTTTCTCCCTCTTATATTCCTTTTGTGATATAATCGTTATTTTCTCTGTCAAAGCTATCAAAGATGCTGGCATTGGGCATGGTGTTCCTCCTTGTAATATCTGGCAGCCTCGAGGGCAGCCCTTAGCATTGCCCAGCAGTTCTGTCACACAATAAAGCAGCACAAGCACAAGCCCACGGGGCCAAGCCCTGCAAATGGAATGCAGAATCCAGCACTTCTCTGGCTCAGAGATAGCAACAATATTAGCTTAGTTTTTATGACACTGACAACATATTTAGTCTGGTCATATTTTAAAGAATAACAAAATCACATACTTTACTGGGACATATACCAACAATCGAATAATTACACTACTCAACACTAATATGAATGCTTTTCAGGGTGGTCCAGCAGATTCAAGAGCTGGGGCTGGATGCCAATTTTGGCAACTGCCTTCACTTTTTGCTCTCTCTTCTCCTCCCTCTGACTCCACTGGGTTATGTGGATGCATCATCTCCCAGATCAAAGCATCTGGCCATCTGTAGACAAAAATAAGGTGTTTGTCCGCTCTGTTTCATGTGCTGGGAATGATTCACCAGTGTCAGAAATCACGTTCCCTCCTTGTAAGTACATGGGATGGTAAGGACCCCAAGCACATGACTGTATAAAGGCATGGTAAAGGCATACCAAATAGGTATTTGGTGCCTTCATCTTCCAACATTGCCCTAATAACTTTCCCCTTCTCCTCTGAAGTGGCAAGCAGAAGAACTGAAGTATGGCCAGATGTGTTTATTTTCATGCTGAGTTTCACGAGTGCATTTGGGTGTTGGTTTGGGTTGGTTTATGGTGGTTTTGTTTTTTTGGGGTTTGGGTTTTTTTGGATAAACAAATGGCCTGAGATTCAGCTTTGAAAGCCAGAATTACAGCTGCAAACTCCTCACTGACACCATGTTGGGACAGAGATACATTTCTGTCCCTGCTAAGAGCTTGCCATCTAATGAGTTACAAAAAACGTCTCACCGCAAATCAGGTCACCCATTCAGCCACTGACCTGGCTGGACCTGTCTTAACTTATTAGATGTAACAGCTAAAAGCAACCAAGCATATGAGCTGAGCTGTAAGTTAGAACAAAGCTCTGAAAGCATTTAGGCATCAGCTAGGAACACAGAACATTACCTTTTTTTTTATTTTTAAATTAAAGGAGGAAGTTAGAGCAAAAGTCAAAGGCATCCCAGGAAGAACTAGAAAGATGTTTCTTTAACAGAGCTGTTGTCCAAGGAGCCAGGCATATGAGGCAGTCAGAGCTATCTCTGACATAATCTAAAGAAATGGCATTGCCTATCCAGCAACGGCCTCGAGCTGAGGAGAACTAAACTCAAAATCCAGTAATCCTGACAGACAATCCTCCATAAATTACTGTGACTGCAGATACCAGGATATTTCTGTATTTTCACTAAAACATACTCATTTCCCCACTTTTGCATGATACAAGTTGAATACTGTGAAATCTGAAATGTTGGTAAGAAAATATCACACCACTGAGCTCAAGGATGCCAGGTGTGACCAAGACAAGGGGAACAACATGAAAGACCACTGTCAGAAACAGTTTTCCAAGTGGGAAAGAGAAAACAAATGCTCAGAACATAGGAATTAAGCAAACTGAACAGACACCTTGTATCCACTGCATTTTCATCACAGAAGCAAAATTAGCCATGAATACTGCAAAAAAGGCTCCAGTTCTGACACATGGCAAGAAGAAATTTCTGTGCAGGTTGATGGAACAGTGACTTTCAACAGCCAGGAAATTTAAACCTCTGCAAGTGGCAGGGCAGAAAAAGTGTCATGGCAAAAAATACAGGAAGTCAGTGGAATGCACTGCAAATTAGGGGAAAAGAAAGCAAACGTGACTTTTGCCAAATCAAGCCAACTGTGCAGCAAAATATTTAATGCACAACATAGCAAAAGGAACAATTTTATCAAAGCTGTTGTCAAAGTGATAGATGACAAAGGCAAGGCACAGCTTTGGAAATAAAAGTCATCCCTATGGCAATTTCTCAAGGACAGACCTGTTCACAAATCTTTACAAAAGCCATTTCAAACATAAGATCACGCAAAGCTGTAAACTAGCATTTCACAATAAATGCCTGATTCCTATTGCACAGATACTCAGAGATATGGAGTTACAGAAACAGGCCAATTTAGCTCCACAGCACAGTGCAGTAAGGACCAACAAATAGTGCTTGGAACAGGAGATGTTAAAGGCATCCTATGTTTATCAACACATCATACCTCTTGCATACAACAAATGGAGTCACGAACCTTCACAGAGAAATGTTTCAGCATGTAAAATGCATTACAGACATGCTGGGCTACAATAAACTAAACCTCTATGGCTACATTCCTGGGAGCATCAACACAGTATGACAGCACTATCTATTACCCTGACAAGTCAGCATGTCTTATCTTCTCAAATCAACAGGCCCTTACTGCTGTAGTGCTTTTATAATCCTTGTGTAGCACTTCTTCCTTGCAGAAATGACTGTCTGCACAATCAGAATAAAATGGAACTTTTACTCATATAAGATATGAAAACGTTCAGCTGACTCTAAAACCTCTGTAGACAGTATGAAAACACACCAAAAACACTGAGCAGATGCACGAATGCATCTTGGGATGAGTACATTACTAAACTAGTTATGGATTCTGGAACACTATTTGCTCCTTCAGGAATGTGCCAAATAAAAGCTGCAAGACACCTAAATAAACAAAGTACAGCGTAAAAATGTCTTTCCAAGTTTTTAGCCAAACAACATTTTGAAACAGTTTATATTCTAGCCAAGCACACTAATACTTAACCAGAAGAGCAAAGCCCCTTTTCTGCTCTTCACACAGCACAGGACCAGGAAAATTCAAAGGGTCTGTGTTACATAGCGGGATGGAGAGACAAATTATTATTGTGTTCTAAAACAGTAGACAGAGTGAATAAAATGCATCTGTAGATAAACATCTATGACTCTTTGTCAAGTATCAATCTTCTCCACTCTGTGCTAAGCAAAAGTTAGTTTTTGCTTTGCTATTTAATTACAACAATTTAATGAAATGGTTTTGCATATTCAGTCCTAAAGGTTTTCAGGAACCCAGGATTATTGTCACTTTCTTGCCCCTGGCAGCACCAAGGCAGCAGGGGAGGCATCATGATTGACAGAGGTGTGTCAGGTCAAAAAGCCTCTTAATATTGTACCTGAGACAGAGTTCATTAACAAACCTCCACTGGCTCACCCTTGTCAAAAGGCAAAGCCCAGCTGGGAGTAACTAAGCAACAGCTGCTCAATAGGAAGGGGTAGAGAGCAGGGCTTTTTAGAGGAAATACTTGATGTTACCACGTAGCCCGTATCTGACATCTAGTTGCCATGGTGATGTGGATGTATTAGAAATATCCCGATTAGATCCACAGCCAGGGTTAGACTAGAACACAAGAAAGATAAAGCACAGTGTACATCTCGTGTGGTGATGCCAACATTTCCAAAATCCTTGCTTTTAAAGACAGAGAATTGGGGGGAAAATAAAAAAAAAAAAAAAATCTGTGAAGCTAAAGCCCTTTGCAAGAACAAAGCAGCAGCCTGAGGAAACTCTGGGAGTCAGATTTGAGGCAGAATCTGAGCAAAACCAGATGGAATAAGTGGAGAAGCCTGTACATCTTTATCCAATAGACAACAAGAGTTAAAACAAAGAAATATGGGAAGATAGGACTTTCTCTGCAACCCTGAATAAATCAGACTTAAAAAGTACCTTTTACATTAAACAATGCCCAGAGTTAGAAAGACGATGCAAACAGTGTCCCAGAGATCTTAAAATGTGAAGACAAACAATTCAGGGGAAGGATTTCAAAATATAAATATAGTGGCCCAGGACAGTATGTGGCCATGACTATTTAAAAAACAACTCCAGGATGTTGAATTTTCAGAAGCAAAGTCCATAAAACCACATACAACAGTGACAGACAAGATTTTATTTCTTAATTTCACACCTTACAGGAAAAAGGTTTTGCATATGTGCTAGCTGCAGATTATAATCTTTCTGCGTCCCTTGAGAAAAGATTTTTTTTATTTTGGTTTTAATATTCTAGAAAATAGGTAATCTCGATTTTGGCAGCCAGTTGGAAGGCATTGATAGGAAAGGATGACTGAATGATATTCATAGCTCTTTTTAAGTATCAAATTGAAAAAACCTCACTTCATCAAAAAATGGTTGTGGTTCATCACATTTCAATATCTTTTAGAGAAGGCTCTATTACATGCAGCAGATTTTTTTTCCCATGCAAGCAAAACTTTTGATTAGAGTCTGCATTTATTGACTTGTAGTGCATAAACTCATCTTTTAACATGCAGTGAACATCATGCAGTGGAAATGCCATTTGACACAGGTAATATTCTTTACCACTCTCTAAACTGTTCAAGCAAAACTTAAAGACAATTTGTGAAGTCTGAGTCCAAGATCTCCTTTTGCAATATTTTCAGTGTTCAAGAAGTAAATATGGTAAGCAGAGAGACTAGGCCTGATGTTTTAGTTACTAAAGACTGTGAGGTCAGAGTTATTCAAAGCTGTATTGCATTCATAGTGTTTGCAAATAATTTCTTAAAGTATTGGGGACTACAAAGGTAGAAAGATAGGAAGGTTGGAAATAATCGCAAGAAAATAAAGAAAACATCTTGCAACAGAACAAGGGGTAAAGGTTTTAAATTAAAAGAGGGGAGGCTCAGACTAGATGTAAGGGAGAAGTCTTTTACAATGAGGTTGTGAGGCACTGGAACAGGTTGCCCGGAGAGGTGGCTGATGCTCCTTCCCTGGAAACATTCCAGGTGTGGCAGGACAGAGATCCCAGAAACCCAATCCCATTGCAGATGTCCCTGCTTGTTGAAGGGGAATTGGAGTAGGTGACTTTTAAAGGTCCCTTCCACCCAAACTATTCTGCATCCTACAATCCACAAAACAATATGAGAGCACACAAGTAATTGATTGCCATCTCTCCATAGTAGTAATAACAACAATCATAACACAAAGCTTTTAAAGAAAGGTTGAAGCCACATGATAAAATCTATACTTTCAACAGCCAGTAAAATGACAGATGACAAGAGAGGCAAAGAAGGGCACAAAAGACAGTACAGATGTGCAGCAGAGACTGGTGTCACAAGCAAAGCTGCAAGACAGAGATAAAGCCCATTTCTGTGAAACAGTATTACAACCTTGCAAAAAAAATAAACGAAAAGGAATTGAATTTTGAAAATGAGAACAACTAAAAAAATTGAATTTAAATCCATGGGAAAATATTTATAGTCATCTTGTCTCTGAAACGAGTGAATATGCTTCAAGACCTGTAAGATACTTTTAATCACTTCTTTTATAAATCCATATTTACTCAGAGTGATCATTTTTGCAGTCAAAATGGTTGTTAACATTTGAATATATTTCAAATCCAATGAAATGGAATTAATCTCAGTGGCATTAATTTAAGGAAAAATGAATTTAGACTATTATTAATGAAGGTTTATTTATTTTTTACTTATTGTTGAACCTTAAATTGTATTTTACATTCATGAACCAGTTTTTAAAAATGCTGATTTTTAGAGCTTGATACTTGATTTACACAGCTTGAGACTCTCAGCAACATATTGTGTGCCTTATGATTGTTCATTGAGTTGACATAAACCATATCTCCTGTTGACAGAAAGGCTTGAAAATATTCATGGACTTCAGCATCCATCAGAGAAAAGCTCTGCAGTTATGGAAAGCACTGATAAAATTGCTTCCTGTACTTCAAAAACACCAGAACAACAGCTCTATCACAGCATCAGGATGGGAAGAACAGACGGAAGACAGTCAGACAGACTACTCTAAGCTAAAATTTATACTAATGTTTTTGTTTTTCAAAGCAACAGATTAACTTTAGACAGTATAACTGATCATCAAATATTATTTTCTAACTAGATTCTTCTGCTCTCTCAGTAAAGACACAGCAACATCTTGCACTAAGGCTACTACTTCATTATCTAAATATACCTGCATAGATACCTGACAATCTGAAATTCAAAGGAATACTTTTCTCTTTCTTTAACCTCAGTCAAAAAGGATTTGGAAAAATTAGTTTTTCATCTGACCGTGCACTGACTGTTCTCCGCCTTCCTTCAAATCTTCCCTGTAACATGCCTGTATTTCCTAACTGAAGAGAGAGTCAGGCCTGGTGATGCAATAATGTAAAAGTGATTTGCTAAGGCACCTGGCAGTTTCTGATAGCAGAGATTTGACCAGCTAACCCAGGCTCTTGAGAGGTATTTGCCAAAGAGCAGCCAATCTGATAATAACAAAAAGTCCTTAGTGCCAAAACATCAGCCAGCAGAATGCACATATTGCAGCCCAATGTCAGAGGCAGAAAAGAGGGAACTGTTACTAAGGAGAGATTTTTAGAAGTCAATTATGATTATTTGATTTAAACCATATTCCCCTCTCATTATAGTAGGGAATGAAGACTTAATTACAAAATTTGCAAAAACATGACTGTGAACCCAAACTACATTACCAAATCACACGGCAGTATTAGGAAATATAACTTATTTGATGTATCAAAGGATGTGAAAATCCACTCTTTTGTACTGCTAGACATCATGAAATGTCATAAAGAGTTGTAGGTAAATGCTGAGAAATGTGTTCAGTATAAACCATGTCAACATTAAAAAGAAATCAGTATAAGCACTGTGCTAAAAGTTCATGTAACTTCCTGAGTTGAAAATGTATTCATATAATGAAAAAGTTGAAACATGGTTCATTAGTATAAGCCCCATTCTCCCTATAAATAAAAGCTGGAGAATAACTTTCCAGACCCAGCACTTTTGGGGAAATTTTATGCTTAATTTTGTTTGACATATTGTTAATAAAATCAGTAATTGATTCTAACATATTTTCCTCTCCCTGCAAAGAGCACACATCCTCCCTAAAGCAGAGCCCATCACCTTTTAGGTGAGGCAGTTATTGATATCAAGTTACTAACAATAAGAAAACATGAATAACTCTTTGCACATGCTCAGACACTTTATAATTCAGCTTGAGCAAAAAGTGGGAAAGCAGGAAGGTACTTCCATATGTTCTGGTGTATCAGAAAGCCCTTTATGAAAGACAGTTCTCACTGTAGACTTCACTATATGTAGACAAGTTCATATGGTCCTTTTGTGAGTTACCCACCACATCCTGCTTTACTTCATACGAATCAACACTTCACCCTGGGCACTTCAAGACAGTAATCAATTCTTTTCACAGAGCCTAAGAATTCTTCCAAGTCAACAGTACATTTCCCTGTTCAACGTAATTTGGACAGACATCACTGTAAATCAACCCAGGAAAAAGAGTTTCTAAAACTAAGTCTGTTCAGAACAAGCCCATTCATTTGGACCAGCATGGTGCTGATGTGGCTGTGTATCTAGAATGACTGGCACTTCAGTGTTTATGGGATATTCACCCCAGGGCTCTACAGGAGTAAAGGGCAAGAAGCCCAGGCTAAAAGCTGTAGGCGTGAGTTCCACATGAGGCATTGGCTTCAACCTCCCCACACTGAGCACAGCAGCGCAGCAAGTGCTGAATTTTAGGGCCATGGGAATCAACGGACCGTAACTCTTTGTGGGACTTGGTGCTGTGCTGAAGAGCACAAGACTGCTGAGCCAGGTCTGAAACTCTTCAAGAAGTGCAGAGTTTAAATTGAGAAACTCTGCCCCAGGCTATCCTATGGAATCTCACTGGAAACAATCCATGAGAAAACAGGCAAGCACCAAACGCCTGGTGTGCAATGTTACCATGGCTCTCCCAGGCTGAGTGCTGGGCACTGCAGAGCTGAGCCTTCCTGGCTCTGGATGGGAAGGCAAACAGAGACATCAACCTTGTGCTGCACCTTAAAGTAAAATTCTTCTGATGCAGGACTTGACAAGTTAGTTGCAGAACTGTGGTCACAAAACTATCTTATATCCATAATATTTCCTGCAATACTTCAGTGAATCACATATATATGCCAACAGCCTTTGGTGTGAGAACAGATTGCGCCACTCTCCATCATGCTGGAGATATATATATATATATGTATATATTTTATATATGCCTAAATATATGTCTATTCCTCACATTCTCTAGTGATAAAAAAATACACTTAAAATAATTAAGAAATTTGAAAATCTGGGGGTTTATCTGGTGGAAAACTTGGACTCTTTGCCCAATAATTTTTAATAAGTACAAAAAATTCAAGGGCTAACTAAGTCTTGCAAAGCTGTAGAATGAACTTAATTGCACTGTCAGCTGTGTTAATGGGATGAAGGTTTATCCTCTAGGAAATATTTCTCCATTATAAAACTTAGCAAGTAAAACAAGATTATATATATATAGCAAACCAGAAATGACAACAAAGGAAAAACCTCCCATTACTTTAAATCAACTTATATAAGCCTACTTCCCTTCTATTGCCAAGATAAATTATTTTACTTAGTTCTCTCTTTTTTTCTTTTTTTTTAAGGCAAAACTAAACATATTTTTCAAGCTGCATCTGATCTGACCTGATCCAAACAGGGAGATTATCCTTTCCCCAATCCACCTCTACCGGCACATGTCTACCTCCTCCACCCCATCTCAGAGACTGCTGGCCAGGACTGGCAGACAGGTTCTCATACAGTCACACCCACCCCACCTCTGCCAAAATGATTCTATTTTCAAACACTCTGCTAAGAAAAAATGCTGATCTAATTCCTTTTCCCACGCCAGTTTTGGGAAGAGCTTCCCGAGCAGCTTATGACAGCTGGATTGAATGGGGCAGTAATACCCAGCAAGTACAAGTGGCAAGGAGCAGTATTTTGTCATCTCCCAATAACCTCACATATCCAATTGCCTGGAGACTGCACAACTTCTTCATATGCAATTCATCTCAAAAAAAGGCACATGTCATACTCTTAAGCACAAAAGAGATCAAGCAAGAATAGTTCATACAGAAAATAGAGATCTAAGTTCAGGACTGAAAATAAGAGGAAATGTTATGCACTAAGTAGGGGGGGAAATACTGGGATGAGGGAATTAACATAATGTGCAGCTGTCAAAGTGTTGTACAGGCCTAAACAGGAACAAATGGAACTGTCAGTGTGAGGATAAAACTATGCAAGTTCACCTAAGAGCCAGCACGAGACTAGGCCTGAATAACCACTTTAATTTTTGTGTCTTCTTGGGACTGTAAACAGAAATGGAGGCAGCAGATACCCAGCGAGGAAAATAAAACCTCATTCTGAAAGGCATTTTTAAGAACATTTAGAAAGGTTGTCTTTGAGTGGGTAATATTTTAGTCCAGACCAAATCTAGAGGCAGAGTTACAGCAAAGATTTTATGGGACATAAGGGGGTTAGAAATAAATAATATTTCTATACATGAAAAAGCTCTCAGGCACAGAAGTCTCTCTTTAGTTCTAAATTTCTTACAGGGAAGAAATTATTACACTGAGCACATTTTATCTAAACAGATTCAGTAAGGAGAGTGTGTTATTTTATCCAGCTGTGATTAAAACCCATTTAGTTTTGTTATTCTGTTTCAACTGTAAAAGGCCTGCATCACTTCACTTTTCATTGCATTCATTTCTATGTAGAGGGCTGAGATATTCTTTACACATGTAAAACCCAAATTATTCAAGGCAATCCAATTATAAAGGCATACACCTAAAAATCTTACAAGCTACCACTGATTCTCAACCACCAAATTTCTTAAAATGCAAAATTCCAACTATTTAACTTTTAGCAACAACAACAGGTAGCAAAAAGACAACACTTTTTGAGAAAACGTACAGTGCACCAACTTACAAATCCTTATAAATCGCTATGGATTCTTACACTTTGCAGTTACTCTGAAATTATTTGGCAAGTTAAGTTCCAGAAACATTCCAGAAACACTGGAGAAATTCCCCAGAAATGGAAAAGGATTAAAAGTCCTCCAGATGGGCAGGTGCCTGCTGTGATGTATCTAAGTCGTTGCCCATTTGTATTCCCAGGGATGGAAGAGGCAATTGCAATCTGATACTGATTCTGCAACACTAATGTAATTACTTCTAGCAGTCCAACCCTCTTGCTTGCACCAGCACTTGATAAAGGAGAATTAAGTGCCAGTTAAATTAGTTAGTCAATAATGTTAGTTAGTGAATTAGGCTGACTCTTTTTAATGACTAAAAGGAGAATGAGAGAGTAAATTTCGTGAAATATAAATGCCCACAATTCTGAGGACCTAAGGGAAAAAATAGAAAGGTACAAGGGAAAGACAGTTTAAAGGGCAAGGAGAAGGGCTTCGGTCTAGAAAATGAAGCACTGTAAAGAAGAGAACCCGGGTCTTTCCCCTTTCTGCAAACTACAGCTGTAAAGTTTGCCTTATCATATAAACACAGATCAACTGCAAAAGCTCAAAACCGGGAGCTGTTTTCAGGTGATATTGAGATTTCCCTCTCGTGTTCCCTACATTTCACGCAGTGCTAACACAAGCAGATGAGATCCTGCTGTGTGTCACTCCTGGTCCTGTGCTTTGCTTTTCCACAGGTGCCATATCTTAGAACTGTCTGAGACTATGTCACCAAGACACATTCACCTTGGCTTTGCTTTTCATTAGAAAAGACCTTATTGCTGTCCTAACTATGGCAAAATATGAGGTGCCAAAGACTTAGGGGAAAAAACTGGAGCACATACTCTGGGAATAGAATGTAGGGTCTTGGCTACCTATATTCTCATAGTAACAAAAGGTAAAATGCTACTCTATTTTTCTTTTATATGCAAGTCTTCTGAACAGTTTCAAGTCTCCTTTTATCATCTCCTCGTGTACATAAAGCCATTACAGAATCCTACTCTTCCCACTGGCAATCCTACTGCCATGCTCCCCGTGGATGGTTGCCAGAAAGCCTAGCCCACATTCCAACTGCTACTTTTTAATTATATGTCACATTCCCAGGTTCTTCCTTTAGTTCTGTTGCTCTCCCCAAGTGCTCAGGTCAGTTTGCTTCTCCAGAAAAACATGTTAGCCTGGCCTCTATATCCTTTTGCAACCATGATTTTTCTTTTCTTTTTTTTTTGTCTCCTTAGCAATTCTGGAATGAATTAATGTATACACAGGCTTGATTAAACAAATATTAGTACTTGCACAAAAGAGTGGCGTGATATCTTTAGAAACTTCAAGTATTTTCCAAATCTTTTAAAAATATCCTGCATTTCAAATAATCTCCAGGAAGCTTTGTTATTTTTTAGTCCCTAGTTTAAGATATTACTGTATGATTTTTGGCTTCTCAACTGTCAGGTCAGACTCCTAACTTTGAAGAGAAGGTGTCGTATCAACTGCTTCCCTTACCAGCACAGCCTAGCCGAATTAATTCTCTTTCCATTTGTGATTACACAATATCCTTGCATGAATTACCACAATCACTAGCCTGGAATGTATTAATAGGAAAGCATTTAATATCTTTTTAACTGTCTTTTAGCATAGTTAAAACAGGAAAGAGGTACCAGATTCAGAGATTAAGCAGCTCTCTACAGACCAATGACAAATATACAGTGCACATCATTGGGAAACTTTGGCACTTTCCTTCTTAATTTTTCTTTTGTTACTGGCTTGAGAAAAATAAACAGATGGGTGCTGCATAAGCACTGTAAAAACACAAAGTTCTGCTGTGCCACCAAAGGGAAGTGGCAAAAGGAGAACGAGTGTGAGTTCAGTTTGTATTCACGATTTTTGGACTTAAGTCCATCCCTTCTAATCTGTTTGATAGTGCTACAAGCAATGCAGCACCTATGGCAAAGAGTCAGGGGACTAGAAACTCTTATGCAGTTTTTATTCCTTCTAAGTATTGTGTGAAAACTTCCAGCAGCTGTGTATACAGCCAGAAGAGAACAAATACAGCTAGAAATATTCCCAGAAGCTTGAAAGCATAAATCTAATAAAATATTCCCCTCCCACCTACCCTGTATCTTTCACATACACTTCTAGATCTCAGCAAAGATAGAATGCAACTGGTAAGTGACAATGTAAACTCTGTTCAAATGTTTTGAAGGTTCTAGAAAATAATTAATAATGAATGCCTTCTGCCATACTCTATGGCAGAATTCATGCAAGTCTAATATGCAAATCATTGACCATAATAAATTGCTAAATTGCCACAGAACAAAAGACATTACAGAACTGTCACACTTTAAACATTCTTCCACTGAAATTTCAGTTTTATTGCCAGCTGGAAAACACAGATAATACACAGTTAATCAACTGCTTCACTTTTAAAGCAAGGATGTTCCTAAGTTCAGCCAGTAGAATGATGAAATAAAACAGCTTTTTTTCTTACCCTTATTGTACATATTGGTTGGTACTTGGACATCACTCAGACTGATGTTCACAGGCAAGTTATTGAAGTGGTCATTTGGCACTAGAATGAACTCCTTCCCCAGCTCCAGATAGTTTCCTTCTTCATCTCGTTCATTTATGAGCACAGCATTGAAGTATTCATACTACAACAGAAACCCACAGTCTGTATTCAGAATACACAGTCAGCTTAAAAATGAGGCTTGAATAGTTTAACGTATCTATCAATCCACTGATTAACCTTTACATGTATCTCCACCTAGAATAACAGCAAAAGAAATTTTTAGTATCCCTCAGATTGCCTTTATAGTCCCAGTACAGACACATTTCTGAAAAGAGATCTATCAATACATTTCAAGCAAACCCCTCGATACTACCTCAATTCTGGCTGCCCTGGAAATATTAAGGGCAGTCCAACAAAAACTCTGATCATAAACAACATATGCACTATTTTTAATACAAAGCTTTCTAGATTTAAATATTTTCCTGGGTGACTATTTAATGATGATCTCTCTGTTGAGCTCATTTCCACCAGTTAAAAGCCTTCTATCAGTGCTGAACTGAGGGCTTGATGAACTGGAAGAGTTTTTACTTCACAGGAATATTAACTATGGCTGGAGTTGCTCAGCCGATGTGTACTGACTGACAGTTCCTAAAATTATTTGCTTTATGCTGAATTTTAGAAATGCATATCATAGTTGGTTTTGTAAAATTATGCACAATTTAATGTGGACATATAAACATAGTAGTGACTTATTTTGAACATGAAATTATTGTCTGCCTGTTGAAAGATTCCTGAAGAGCATTTGGCCTATTTTGTGCAGAACTATAACCAGATAAGCAAAAGCAATTTAGATAAAATTATTGATTTCTTTATGACCTAGTTTAACCAGAAATTCCAGCAAGCTTTGAAGGCAACAAACTGTGCACACTACTTTTTAACCTCTTAAGTACCCTTAACCCTTTGCAACAGTTTGTGATGTTTTTCTTAAAGAGACCAAAGCTTAGCATCTTTGAAGAATCACATTAATTTAAATACTAGTTTCTGCCCTAGCTATCCATTTGAGAGTAAATGTATATAATATTTAAGCATAAATCTATGCAATCTTAGATGATATGTATTTATACAATCTGTACAAGGATAAATACACTTTCTGCAAAGCTAAAACAGACCAGCAAGTACAAAAACTTACAAAGTTTTTCACAGCACTCTTTCTTAGTGTGATACACAATTCATTCTACTAAACAAGAACCAGTTAAGACCTCACAAGTGTATACACTCCCATTAAAAGGCTTAATTATTTAAACAGTATCTTAAATGGCAGCTGGGGGAGTAGCTTTCCTTATCCTGCTCTTTTAGCTTTTTCCGGTTTTTTAAAACGGCCAACCCATCATTTGGATTTTAAATGAAAGTGGAGTACAAAGGAGCTCAGTGTATGTCAAGTTTTGAGGACCTTCTGTGTATGGCAGAAATATTCAGACAAACTCGCGTTCCACACACCATTAATCACATATAACAGAGACCGAGGCACAGCAGTATTTGAAAGTCAATTTAACGGAAATTAATCTGACATGATTAAACATCTGACTTTAAAGTTATTCAACTGGTTTATACTGAGATGAGGCAGATAGTCTGCTGCATACATCTCATGAATACACACAGCCACTGAATCCTAAAGTTCTAGAAAAAAAACCACACACAATTGTACTGCCATTCACTAATTAATTCCAAAACTTATTAGAATTATCCAACATCCCTCCAGATGCTTCACTTCTCTCTACCCTTTGGCAGATTGTCACTGTTATAGATTTGATTCCTGTCATACCAGAACCAAAAGGATGAAGATATATGATCATTCCCAAGAAATACCAGCTCTCATCTACCAGCTCTCATCCTATTTGAGAGAAACCTTCTCCATCTCCCCTTATTATCCAGGTTTATCATGGCTCATGAACTGCACTGCCTGCCTGTCACCCCCAGGGACTGCAGCTTGTTCGATTATCTCTTCTGCAAAAGCCAGAGAGACATGGCAGAAGACTTCAAAGTCCAAATCATATTTCCCTTCTTAGTAAGGAATAGAATATTCTTTCCACCATTAAGCATTGCAATTCTACTCCAATTTCAAGCAGGGGAGAAGTAAGCTGTGTAGCTTTCCATGATATGTCAGATACTAAGTCTGGAATAAAGGCTGATATTCCACTCCCCGGGAGTACAATGATAAATAATATTATATATTTCTTGCTTCTTTCTTGCCACGCACCTCTCCCTTCACAACCCCTGGACAGATAAGTTCCATTAAGGTGAGGATGATTGTTTCATCTTTCCAAACTGCTTGTTTTCTTGCCCTTAAGACCATGGGTTTGTTTCCCTTTCTCTCTGTTGGACATGATAGCACCTCCACAACCTCTGGAGCCACAGATAAGCCACTGTCTTGTGTTCATGATGCTTCTTGGCTTTATAAATCTTATCAAGATTGTCACAGAGAAATGAAAGGGGTCTGGGTTTTTTTTTCTTTTCTTCTTAAAGAACACTGCTTAAAGCATTCACAAC
>JAWWMP010000023.1:13673725-13717336 GCA_035047865.1 Dendrocincla tyrannina
TCTGGGTTTTTTTTTCTTTTCTTATTAAAGAACACTGCTTAAAGCATTCACAACACCTGTCAAGTTTTAAGACAAAGACTGCATTCAAATATTACACTTTAGATGAAAGATGATTAGGTTTGATAAAAGATTCTGTACTGAAATACTCAGCAATATACTGTTGTCCTTTAACTGAACTTAAGCTACGTATCGTGGAATAATCTCTACAGGAACTCATATTCAAACTTAGTCATTTCAAGGACGTAAATTTTACTTGTCCACAGGTTTTATAATAATTTGCAAAATGAAGAAAAAATGAACAAATTTCAAAGAAGGGTGTCAGAATACACATGAAAACACCCATAAGAGAGCAATATTTTTTATTTCTTTCAGTGGGTTACTTCTTTTTCCAAAGTTAATTAGTAGATATCCTTCTTCACCAAACTCTGTAAGGCTAGTCAAGTACTAAAATCTGCTCTATATTAAAAAAAAAAAAAAGCCAAAAACCCACTTATTTTATAATTAAGAGTATTTAGGACTGATTGTTTCTTCAGTTGATTTAGTATTAATTGATTTATTAGTCTGAGTCTGTATTTTCTCTTTTCAATTCCACAACTGCATATGCAATAATATGATTTATGGAGTTTATTTAAAGCAAATTGTAGCATAAAATAGTCCTTATAGTATTGCAGATAATTAATATTTTTTTTGGGGGGGGGGAGAAGGGGACAGGGAGGAGAGGGGTATTTGAGATAGTCCTGCAAGTTCCAAGAGTTAAACATCACGTAACACATCCAGCTCAAAAATACTACTGAAAAAGATCAGCATTTAAAGGAGAGCTGTTATACAGTGGCTTCTTTTGGGCACTTCCTTTCCAAGGAAATTATTGAGTGTGACAGCTGAAAGGTGATAGAAGGAATATTAAAAATTGGAGAAAAAATATTAAAGCAAATCCATCTGGCATTCTGACACTGCATTCGAGATAATGCCCAGGGGAAAGAGGATAAAGTCCGGATGCTGACAACACAAATACTCCACCTAAGCTCTTAGAGAAAATGACTTCAATTTAATCTTGTCCATGAAGGTCAGTCTTTGATGTAACCTCAACTAGGTGAGTTCTGAGTGCACACAGTATAACATGCCAAAAAGTTATTAGTCTAATAAATAACAAGGTAATTATCTGGGTTGGGAGCAGAGCCAGGCTCTGCTGTGACTTGTCCAGCAGGTGAGTGTACACTAACCTTATATATAAAGTTGCAGGTGAGCAAGGAAATCTCATTCATGTTATCTGAATCTCTAGATCTAAGCATCAACTTTTATACTTTTTGAAAGGCCACGCTGCATCATAACAAAGACGACAAAGTTAGGCCATAAAAGCTGAGGCCAAATAAGAACCTCAGCTTTTATTTTTACCCTTGTAAAGCAAGTCTTTCCAATGCAAATATAAATGGATCAATGCTCAGCAGAATAAGCACTGGCCCATTCTGCCCCAGCAAGGAGCTGACTGTATTTGAGCCATCCCACAGAATCCCACTGCTAATAGTCTGTAGAACCCTGGGCTGCTCTGACATCCTGCTGGAATCAGAGCAGACAGAGACTTATGGGGCTGTTAGGAAATGCATCACAAAATTGTTTTACAGGATCACTCACACTGACAGGCACAGGCAAGTTCATTTTCAAACAAAAGATGGCTTCAGCCACAGGAAAACAGTGTGTGCTGTATGATCTCTTAGGGTGGCTGCCACAGACATATGTTAACGGCAATAGAAATTAATTCATTCCAAATATATCAGAGAAACAGTGGGGAAGTGCAAAGTTTGTGGCCTGCAAGGAGCACCACGGCAGGGGGTGGTTACAGGGGAGAAACGATCTGCAAGGTAAGAAGGAAAATTTCTATGCCAGTTTAGCCAATTCCTTTGGCATAATGTCTCAACTAAATGAGAACCTTGATTACAATGGAGACTTGGCTGAAATAAGACTTCAGTAATTTAGATACAATATTGAAAGGTATTGCACATTCCTTGCATAACTGCGGTATTGTACAAACTGTGGCAGACAAGTGACATTCTATATCGCCATTTACATTTATCTTTTTGTAAACAGATATCTCATGATGCTTAAATTATTTATCAAATATTTGTTAAGACTGTAAACAGCATATTTATTTAAATATAAATATTTACTGTTCAATTTAAGATTGCCTTTGCAACTTAGAGAACACTTTGCACCTTAGAGAACACTTTGCACATAAGAGCAAACACATATCAGCCCATCTCATTGGATTTTAGGATGAAGTATTGGGTTTTATTAGCAGGAAAGAATGCAAGCCACAGTTTTATTCTGATAATTTTTTTTTCTATGCTATAGAAATTATTTTTACCAAGATAGCATAAAAAAATGTCTCATTCACAGAGCTATGGGGGCTGGAAAGGTGTAAGAAGGCAATTAGGAATGATTTCACTAATGGCTCAGCACTGGAGCAGTACTGGGGTTACACTGATAGTTCTTAACTGTTCAAGAACCATTTTCACAGTGTTTCTGCAGCCTTATAGCTCATCTGTAGAGAAAGCTGAATGTATTTGAAAGACACAAAATTAAGGAAAGTTTATGGCATTTGAATTGAACCTCAAAATGCTGGAGCATCAGAGAGAAATGAAGTAGCAGCAAATAACATGGAAAATTAAAGGGAAAGCAAAACCAAGCACTAAATAGTGCACACAGTTAGAAATGAACAATAATTGAAATATCTATGACAGTTTCAACAAAATAGCTATTATCATCAGTGAGTTAGAAAAAGGTTTATTTTCTCAAGACTCTGACAAGTAGGGCACGTCTCTAAAGGGGGTAGAAAAGTTCATATGAAAAAGAAAAATGAGAGATGTTATCCACTCTGAGAGAGGCTTCCCACTACAGAACACATTGACAACAGTCTCCGCTCTGGTACTTGTGTGTTAAAGAAGAGGCAGGTGTCTGAATGCATATCAGCTTCTAAGGCTCAAAAAAGTCACTTCTGACAGTTGTCCAGCAAGGAGAATTCATGTTTTGAAGCCTATCACTAAAGCTCTTGTATTCAAGAACTTAGTGTGTTTAGTGAGCAAGTATAAAAGTTCATAAAAACAAACTACCTCACTCAACACAAATTTTTGAATTTTTAAAAGCTTTAAATTTGAGAAAACAGCATCTCTTGTTGTAAAATACAATCTCTATAATTTCCAATTACTCTCTGAAAGTTTATCCTTGCTTCTCTGTAAGAACATCCAAGATTTTTTTTCTCCCCCTTTTTCATGTCTTTGTTTAATAGCGAGGCTCAAAAAGCCCATGGGATTTGAGGTGTTTCCATCAGACCCTCTTTAATTATAGAAGTTGTGCAGAAACTTTACTTGCATCCTTGATAAACAACTAATGTGTTTCATACACAATCAAACCAAGATGACCTTTCCCCAGGCTATATATTCCTTCCCAATATGATTGCCCTATTAAAATTGCCATAAAAGAGAATAAATAAAAAATACATTACAGTATAAAATCTATTATAGCAGCACGTAAATTGATAACACATCAAGGTCTCAGAGGCCCTGCAAAGATTAACTGATTAACTGAATGGAGCAAGTAATAGGTGATCATGACGGCTATTTTAAATCACCCACTGCTTTTAAAGTTAAAAAGCATCACTTTAGGTTACAAGTTTCAGATGAAGCCTCCTTTTCCTTTAAAGATAAATAGCTTCAAAAAAGACAATTTTATATACAAAAGCTCTAGAGAGTCTCTTCCTCGTCACAAGATGGAACAAAAACTCTTTGGTCACTCTTAAATTTAGTAAATAGAGCAAGGAAGGAGAAAAGGCTTCCATAAGAGGCTTTTAGTTTGACATTTTGGACACCCTGATGAGCCTAACTGGACATCTAAAGATTTTGCTGTGTCTAGAAATGCACGTGTTCTCTGTTTTCGTTTTCATACACATAAAAACCTTCACAGAATACTTTCTGCTAAAGAACAAAACAAACTCCCAACTCCTGTGATGCTGCAATTTTTCCCTTCTCCCTGTGGGTGTCTGTTAGGAAGACACCAGTGGCACGGATGAGTTCAGAGCCAGGGATCATGGCCCTACAGAGCTGGAGTAAACCATGGAAGCAATTTCTAGTGCAACTTTAATCAAGACTTTTGTGACTTAAATTAATCCTCTCGTAGCCAGAACCCAGCAGTGGCACAGTGTGTGCATTGGGGAAGGCTGAGCCTTGCACACCCACATAATTACCAGCAATCCCAGAAGGGCTGTGGCCCAGTCACCGAGCTTACACTCCAACGCTGGGAAACAATGAAAAGGCAAAAATCCCCACCCTGCAAAAACTGCCAGTGGGGCCCTTTGATAAGGCTTATCATGTCTTGGGGCAGCCCCTTCTCAGCTCCATCCAAAAGGCTCCCTCCTGCATTCCCACTCTGGCCTTGGCACTGCCAGTTTCCCCTGGCTCTGCCCCTCTGCTGAGGATGCTCCTCCCCAACTCCCTCCTCATGGACATGGTAGAGAACTCCACACTTAAGGCTTCCACCTCAGAAATATACTCATTGAAGAGGCTTGTTTTCCTTGTTAATAAGCATGAGAGGTTCTTTGGGCTTTATTTAAACAACACTTTGGAAGTAGTAGCAATTAGCCTAAAACTTTTCACTCCAAAAGGACAAGCTCTATGCCAGATCAAAGAAAACAAGGGAAAACTAATAAGTACTTCTGAACACTTGAGGATGCTAAAACAGTTTTGAACACACTTGCATCAAGCTTGCCATTACTTCCATCCTGTATCAGGGGTGAGCCTCCCTTTTCAGAGTAGAAAAACTGAGATAAAACATTACACAGTAAGCCATGACCAGATTAATAATATTTCAGAGCATTAAAACCTCTCACTATGTCTCATTTTGTTTTTAGGTTAGAAGGGTTACCCCAATGTGGCCAAATTACAGCTGCAAAATACATACAGCAAAACATGCCAACAGGTTGTCAGGATGTCTTTCTTCTAAATTCCACTAACTCAAATATATCCCAAACCAGTTTTATGGGCTTGATCTTTTAAAACAAATTATACCATTTATGTATCACTATAGATGCAAAAAACCTGCAAGATTTTGACTCATTTTCATACCATTTTTATTGCTACCTGGAACCACAGGATTCCTTCATTTCTCTTTAAATCCTACAGCTAATACCAAGCTAGTAGGATGCCAAGCAGGGTCAACAACTTCTACAAAGCAATTCTGTAAAAGAAAATGGCAAAATGACAGACTTGCTTCAAAATAAATGCACTGATATTTTCTGAAATTTTTCATCTCACCACTGCAAAGTAACCAGGGAATGGTGTTCAATATAGAACATTAAAAAACTCAAAACCATCCATACAGTTTAAAAATGTGCTATAGAAAGAGAAAAGCAAACTATATCACACACAGATAAGATGAAAACTTCTAAAGTGAAATCAGTGCTGTTCGTGCATGTTCAGCTCATCTGACACATTCAGGTTGACGACAACCTCAAGGCTGCTGCTAATTATCACTGGAGACGGATCCGACTTCTCTGTGCCTTTTACAATCGTATGCCCTGGGTGCCTCATTCCCACTTCCAAGCAGGAAGAAAAAACATTTCTCAAGCTCTGCATCTTCACTGTCTCCCATGAGAAGCAACTTTAACCCAGCCTCTTCAGTCTAAAGCAGCAAATAATGCTGCTCTGGACTCAGCAAGAGCTCTACTGCCTCGTCAGTGAGATATGCTCAGGGACAGGACACAGACTATGCAGAGCATAGGGCTGGGCTGGGGGTTAATAACTGTGCCCAAAAATAAAAAAAGTAACAAGAAGTTCCTCTCCAGCAGTCAACATTTGAACACTAACCATGGCTCTGAATGATGAATTAAACATGCACTTGACCAGACTTTTTTTTTCAACTCAATGGGGGATAATCAAAATAATTAAATAGTGAAGAATTAGAACAAAATTTCATGGTGCTCACTGCAATCCCATGTTTGTTTTGCTACTCCCAACCACCCACCAACACACAGGAGGTTAAATTAATATTATTGACTACACAAAGGAAAGCAAAAGAACACGTGCAACATTATTGAATTTATTTGAGAGTAAAGTGAGAGATGAGATGTTGAGCAACTGAACATATACAAATCCTCTTCAAATGATTAATGACTCTCTTAAGCAATATAGAAATTTGGTCAGCTAAGCCCGCAGTTGAAATAACAAAACCATGATGATGAGTTAATTTAATAAAAGAAACACATGTCTCCAGAGTGAGGGGGAGCGGGAGGAAAGACAATGGCATCTATTTTATTCATAAAATAAATCTGAAGTGTTTAAAAACATCTCATATGCATGCAAGGATAATTTCTCTGATTCTTTACAATTTTGCTCTGTGCTGATTGTATGAGGTTTTAAAAAAGACACAAAGAAAATACTTTCTCATGTCACACACTCAATCTTTTCTTGACTTCATTCAGCAAGCATGAGTCCTAGATACAGAACCCCAGAATCCACATAAAGCAGCTGAGGCAGATTTGCATCAAATACCAGTTTGTATTTGCCCTGAGAGCAAGCTGGGGGAAAGGGGAGGGTGAGAAAGGGGCAGGGTAAGAACTTGGATATTGCAAAATATCTGTGTGGTTAAAATGAACACCTGCACACAGTTCCCATCCTGAACTTGTGAATAAATGAGTGGCAGAGTCCAAGAGTTAAGTTTTTGAAATATGGAAATGGTTTCTTTATGCTTTCAACTTTGAACCATTTTTCACATCAAGCAAAGACAGGCTAACACTGATAAATATAACAGCAGCAATAGTAGAAGACATTATATAAGCTGAACTTGTCAGAGCAACATCATGAAACTATCTGGAGTCTGGACAATTATTTCTTTACTATACTAACATCTCAGACCACAGAACAATTTCCTAGTACACTCACCGAGCTGTACACTGTGTTGCTATTGTACTCCTACACATCACTTCAGAGTTATGGTCAAACCAGAGCAGAGTGTGAGACTCCCTGAGTGCAGCTGAAGAAACACTCAACCATTTCCATGTTCCAGCTCTAGTTTGTGTGGCAGATTTATCTATTCTAAACTAAAACAGATAAATACTTTAAGAAAGCTGATCAGGTAAATCAAAGCAACCAAAGACAAAGTTCTAGTTTGAAATCCATCTAGGGGATGGGATAACTGGTCGTTTTGTGAATCATCTACCCACAGTCCAGCTTCTTCTCTGTCTTGTTTACAAGCTTTAGAAGCTTATATTAAAGAAGTGGGAGAGATAGTATCTCCAAAAGACTGAAGAATCCAAGAACCATTGCTTGGATGGGCCTTGTGTGGAGCATCTGCCGAGCTCTGAGGAAGTCCCCAGGACAGTGGCAGCCCCAGCTGGGGGCAGTCTCTGTGCTTTCCCCTCAGCTCAGCAGGAAAGATCACTCACCAAGGGGCCTCTCAGCCATCTAAACAAATTAAAAAACACTTTGCAGCTCCCTTTAGTTACTTTCTCTAAACATCCTAATTTCCTTGTCCGTTGTTCACTTCCTGTCTCTGGTAAATAAATGAAAAATAACAAGAGAATGCAGTATCATCCAGTCACAAATGAGTCTGAAATGCTCATCTAGTAATAACTATGAAGAACCCTTCATTCCTAACAGATGTTTATCTAAGATCCTGCATCTTTTGTTACCAGAATATCATCTGAAGAATTACATTTTTAAGGACACTCACATGTAGCATTTTTTCTTAATTACTGCTTCTTCTTAATGGAAAACATAATATACAGGTATATAAATTCCCCTGCATGTGTCTACGTTGAAGGAGAAAGCTGAATGTAAAAAGATTACATAAATTGTTAATTTTGGTTGGCAGGGAAATGCTACATTGCCTTTAAACATTTATTGCAGAAATAAAGATTAGTGCAAATATAATATACTCCCTTATAGAAAAGATTTATCAGTTTTGAATATGTTGGCTCCAAGCTTATTGTCAGAGCTAAAACAATATTCATAAAAAGATAATTATATTTACTGTTTTAATTGTTATTTTCATGGATAATTACTCTATTACTCTAAATTACACTATTTAATGTCCACGCTTCCTTCATTTTAAGTCTGTGACAAAAATTACTTGTAGCATCAATAGCCCTTCCCAAAAATACAGGTCATAAGCCATGCAACCACTGCAATTCAGTGTTGTCTTGAACAAAAGGCTTAACCAACAGGAAAAGGTACTTGAAATAATGAAAAATCTGTGAGGCTGACCCAGAGGTTATTAATTCAGGTTTCCTGGACCTAAGTTTACTACACAAATGACTTACTGTATGTAGATTCCAAGAGGGAAATTACACCAGATATTGTTACATTAGCCTTCAACTGCCAGAAAAAGATCCTCCCCCCTAAATAAGGTGCCACGAAATCACTTCATTAAGCAACCAGCTCGTCATTAACTACTTTCTTGAAATAATATATGGCCTGACTAGACCACACAGGGACCTGAACAATAAATACAATATATCATGAAGAAACCCTGAAATGTAATGCACATCTCAGCCATTTACTGATGTGTAGTTTAAACAAACACAGAGACCTAAAACAGACTTACAAACTTTAGTGATGAAAATATTTTCAAAGACAGCAGGTCTTATGCTAATGGATACCATTCAAAATGCCTAATGTAGCACACATCATCCTAAACCAGAAGTATGGCATGGATAACTCCTTAGCAAACATTCAGGTACTCAGAGGACAAATATGAGCTTAGTTTTGCCTGAGCTATATGCTGACACTGAAAATTTGCAGTTTGTTTATAGTAAAGCTGATTGGGAATAATGAAATGTCATCCCTGAAATATCTCTAATTTCCATTTGAAATATTACTGTATTTAGAAAGAATTTTACAACAGGAAGACTTATTATTAATATAAGATTATTTTCTCATCAGCAGAATGTCTCTACTTATATATATCCTGTACTTTAACTGCTTTAAAAATGACTTGCATATTTGTCAGCATCTTGGGTTCAGTTAGACAGTGACAAGCCCTAAATACATCAAGGAAATGAGACATATTCAATTAAAAAAAGCTTCTCATCTCTGTTACAGCTATGCAGAGACTTTGATGTGAATGGTGGGTGCTGCAGCTGAAAACAATAGCTGTCCCTTTATCTTGGAACTTCTACATGACTAAGAAGTTAATCCGATACAATACCACTTTTATATATAGAAGAATTAAGAGGGTTTGCAATCACACATTTTAATACCCTCTCCCCAAATCCTCTGTGTGACTGTGCCTGACTTTTAGTGCTCCTCTGCAGCAGCAGCTCTGGCCGAGTTCAGCTCCCAGGGATTCATGGCAGCAGTGGCCAAAGAGCAAACTGCCTGATCAGTTTGCCTGATCAGTGATGGTTCAAGACCCACACACTCAGTGCACCTTCCTGTGCTCCCAGCTCCAAGCATTAATGCACAGCAGTGGCATCTTCCACACAAAGTTCAAGTTCAGTTGGGGTTTCTCCTACTTGAGCCTCACAGTAATGACTGAAGGGCAGGATGTGTCAGCCAAGTATTAACAAATAGGAAAAGAGAAAACAGCCCTCAAAATACCCCCAGCCCTCTACAGTTCTCCATGGAAAGCAGCAAGATTAGCTCACCAGTGTTATTCTCATGACTAGCTCCAATATTGCTGCTTCTCTGACCTTCAGAGTATTTCCAATGGTAGCCCATGTAAATCCCCTCACACTGCTGCCCATTGTTACTGCACTGGCTGAAGAGCTTCACCCTTTGTTTCTTTCATGTTCTATTCATTCTTTGTTTCTTTCTACTCTTCCTAAATCTAGTTTATAAGAAATACAGATGAAACTGAAGCAGCAAATGTATCTGCCACTAGGCTGCTAGAAATAAAAAGTTGAGCAAATAAAACAACATAATTTACACTGGCATCTGACTAATTGAAGCTCTGCTATTAACTGCAAATTAGTAAGTTAATGAAGTTGGTAGATTTTAATGTTGTTGCTGAAATTCAAAATTCTTCATCCTCCTTCAAGACAGCAATTTCTTTTACTTCAAATCAGGCAACTCAAGCATATCAACATATTTCCACAGCAGAATCTTGCTGAAACTTGATTCTTCAATAGATACTGTTCTTTAACCACTTTAATGCAGAAAAAAACCCCAAAACAACAAAATAAACATTTTTCTTATCTCAGGGGAAAGATCAGGCTTTATTTTCAGGCTCTAAGATAGGAATTATCATAGATGTCATATTTGTCATACTTGCAGGACTGAAAGTGCCTGCTGAAAAATGCCCCGCAGCATTACCAGCCCCTCAGAGCATCCCTGGTACTTCTTTACCCACAGATGCTCTATGTAATAAACCACCAGAACAATCCAGAGCAGCACTGCAGGGTCCCTGGTTGAGCTCCTAACAGGCCATACTGAAACATCCTGCTCCAACTTGCCATTGCTGAATGCAGCACCTACACCTCATGGTCACACCAATTCAGCTCCCTAACAGGTTCCCTCTGGGTGGAATCTTCACACCGTGGCTTGCAGAACACTGTCTAACTCCAGGCAAGAGTAGCAACACAAAGAACTTAACTCCTTCCCAGATTTACCTCCTGAAATAATTCCACCTCTGTAGACAGGCCACACTTCTGTTTCTAGAAGCAACTAAATAACTACCTGCCTGTATCCCAAAGCCTCGAGGAAACTCATTTGACCCAGGGATTACAGGCAAGGTAATCAGGGCACAATTAATTCAGAATAACTAATAAGACAGTTTCCTAATCTGTTGCTAGTATGTATGAATCTGCCCCATTTGTATGGATGGAGACCAGACAACATCTTAGAACAGCTTAAAAAAAACACCTTACGTTTTACATTTTCTGTCAAGCCAATAGCTGAAGCATCACCATGAGTCACAGAGGTTGAGTAGCTGGTGACAATCATGTGTTGAAATTACACACGTCAAAAGGCTGTGATTCACTGAAATCAAGCGCCTGTGTTCAATTTATTTATATTAGGCTTCCACATTTCTGAGACATGGTTTCACCCAACTGCTTCCCTCGGAGTGTAAATCACCATCGAAGTCCAGAAGAGTAAATGTGCAGAACATAACTGGGTTTGAATATGACGCACAGCAAACAATTGCAAAAGCACACAGACAGACTCATTGTTAGAGCTGCTCCAGTCTTGGAAACATCCTCACATTTTTCCACAGTTTATGCAGGAATTCAGAATGTTGCAAGTATATAATTGGTATTAGATGTGATTAATTCATACTGTGGGAAAACAGAGAAAGAACTGAAATAGAGCTCTGTGAATCTCTCTTCTCTCCACCCAAACTGCAATCAAGCATATGCCTATACAACTCTCTGAACATACTGCCAGAACTCAATTTTGGGAAGCTGGCTTTTTTCTCCTCTGGCTGTAATATTGAATGTTTCATTTTTCAATGTCACACTATTTACCATGCACATATTTTAGTCATATCATTTCACAGTATGGTTCTGGGGGTGGTTGGCTCACAGCTCCTTTGTACCTATTTTCCTTCTTTCTCTTCCTCATTTCTTTCTCACAAGGCTGTTTGCCAACTCTTATTTGCCTATATTTGTAAAATAAGAACGAATTAGTATCAATCCTTTGAAAGGCATATAATACAGAGTGCTAAAAAAACAAAACTGCAGGTTTCAGCTGCATGGTTTGAGAAGAATCAGTTTTGATTTCTCCTCTGGCTCACTCTGGATTTTGTGCTGAGCTATGCGTCAGGATCAGATCTTAAAACCTTCCAAGTTTACTTGTTGCAATGTTGAAAACATGAAAGCCAAACCACTTTAGAATTTGAGACAGAACAATAAATCAGTCCTCAGATTACTCAAAGGGGATCAAATCTGTTTGAAGAGTTCTGTGAACCTTAGGAAAAATCTCATGGAAATTTAACTTTTGATGATAACTGAATGCATCAGTGCCTGGCACAGTTCCACAAGTTTTAACACAAGGTTTGCAAAGCACTGGCAAGCACATGCCCCCACTGGTGTTTACTTACCTGCAATAAGCAAGAGTAAAAATGTTGCTGCATTTGGTGTGTATTTCACCATGCTAAAATTAAGTGAAAGCAAGATGGCAAAGAAAAAAACTATATAGGGAATAAGACATTGGGAAAAAAATTATGACTTCAGTCCTACTCTGCCCAAAATGCCACCTCCTGAAAAGATAAGTGAAACAGAAAAAAAAAAAGCCTGAGTGACTTAAATATTTATATTTCATTTTCAAATCTTGTATTTGGCTTTAAATTTGGCATGACCTCTGCTGTGATTAAGGATAACTACGCTGTACAGCATGGCCCAAGGTAGAAACTCTGCTAATTCAGAGACTAAAAAAGGTGAGCTGGAAGCTGTAGTACCTTGCCTACCCTGTACTGTGCCCCTGGTAATTAGCATCATTAAGAGAAGAACCTAGAAGGTCAGAGGCAGCCTCGTACTACACTGACCACCTGCCATCAAGACTCCAGCTAACAACCTCCTCGTGGCCCTGCACTGACCACACAGACCAGCATCTTATGCTGCAGCATCACAGAGGATGTCAAAGAAAAACTGGACTCAGGTGAAACCAGAAAAAATCAATAAACTATATTCTAAATGGCATATCATAATGCTAAAATTTCTATTATAACACATTCCTAATTCTAATCACAACTTCCTACCTTGATAATAAGTATAACTGTGTTGACATTAATATAAATATTCCCTAATCTTTTTTTTCTACATCGTTGCTTGTGAGAGCTAAAAAGCATATAGATCATTGATTATATTCATAAGCTCATCAATTATTATATTGTTGTCATTCTGTAGGAATTATTTTTAATGAGGTTCAAAAGATGAAGTGGGCGTAAAATCTCTGAAAATAAAATCTGAGTCTTAACCATTTTTGTTTATATTTTTATTCCATGTTTATCTGGCACTTACTGGTCTCTGAGTTATATACCTTAACTCAAGGGGAAAAACCTCCTTATTTATCACAAAAACATTTCGTTATGTACTCTGCAGCCTTCTCTTAAATTCACTGTGTTGTGCAATATTCAGCTTTATTTAGAAAAGGTTATGCTTACTGCAAATTCTGTCTTGGAACAAACTTTATTAGATTAAAACTAATTTCCTTCAAAATGTCTGCCTTCTACATCTGAGGAAAACATCCTGACTTAATATTTGAGGGGAAGGGAAAAAACCCAGTTAATTAGGGGGAAGACTATGCACAGAGCCCCCACTATGCCAACAGACACACTTTCATCCCTGTACAGCACAGTGTTCGCCCACCCTGGTGCTCTGCCCGAAGTTTCCCACAAGGAACAGCCCAGGGCTGGCCTGGCTCCTGCTGCAGGTTCAGCTGCAACACCCCCGAGCCAGCCCAGCACTGCAGGGAACTCACTGCTCCATCCTGCCTCAGAGAGTGCTGGTCAACGGGGTTGCATCTGCTGAATTCTCCTGACAAAGAGAACTGCCAGCCACTGCCCCTTGGGGAAAGGCAAACTTGGTGCTTCATCTCATTTCCGTGAGCCAGTAGAGCTTTCTAAGAGATTTTCATTCTCCAGGTACACCACGTGAAGACGTGCTTTGGGGATGTTGGTACACAGACTCTCTTTTCATCCCCACCACCATTTAGACATTCACAGAAAAAGGAAGTAATGAGGACCTTACTGGGAAGAGATTACAAAGAAAAGATCTGATAGTAGGGGAGAACGGAACTATAGAGTGACCTTTGGTCCCAAGTGAGTTAATAAAACTGCAGCCTAATTGAACCACATCCCCTAAACTTGCCCTTCAACAATTGCATGGTCAAGACACGGTATACAAACAGAGAGGTCAGCCTTTGCTAATGACCACAAAAAGCTTCCTCGCTGCAGCAGCGCCCACAGCCTGGAGTTACAGACTGGAGTTACAGACTCAGGAACTGAGTCCCCACATGTGTAAGGCATTAAGTGTTCATCACAGAAACTTAAATAAATTAAATCATTCCATTGCAAATGACAAAAAGGGAACTTTCAAGTTGCACAGTTTTTATTCAGAGATATGGAAGCAATAAAGTTAAGGTTCCACATGCATCCTCATCTCTGGACTTTGGTCTGTGTGTAGTGTGGTTGTTAATTCCATAACCACTAATGGCTAGGGGTTTTATCATAAAAAGAACAGACTATATTTGCATACAGTCTAAAACGCCCTAAAAAGGCAGCACTACTTTATTTAAATAATTCAGTCTCCTTTTTATTGGCATATTTTTATGCACTAACATCTTTCTTCCTGTATTTTCCCATTTTGACATTCCAATTACAATTCTCTCCATGGAGCCCCACCAGCATCCTCACCTCTAAGAATCTAACCAGAGCACAAAGGGCTTTCTCAGTGAATGTATCCCTCTGCATTTTTCATCAATTCACAGCCTTCCCCATGTGCCAGAGAATACTCAGATAAATCTAAATCTAACTTAATTAAATGTGCAGGAGGTCTTTATATGCCTATAATTTTTCGTTGTTACTCAGTCATGTTATTAACAAGCTGTTGCAGGTTACTTACAAAATATATACCGTCTATTTTTCAAGCAAGTGGCTTCCATTGACTCCGGCTGCCATACAAGTAGTTTACAGTCCATACAAGCTACTTCACATATACATTTAAGGCTGAAAAAAGTCATATTTGATACTGTATGGAAAACTGTTAAATCACATAAAGTCTATATCAAATTCACACAAAAAAAAAGAGAACAGATTCAGCCTTACCAATAAAAGAGGATATATTTCTCTCTACATTTGATATTTTCAGCATCTGAGGGATAATTTCTACAATGTTACTGACTTCATAACAGATTTCTTTTGGTTTTCCTTCTCTTCTGAGACAGACAAGTTTTTGAGACATTTTCTTACTGAACTTAGGTGATAGTTTTAAAAGAAATTCTGGAATATGGAAACATTTCTCTGGAAACAAGTGACTACTATATCCCACATCATTTGCAAGCTGCAGAAAAGAGGGATTCTTATACAAGTATTCAGAACTTCACTGCATTTTCTTTTGAAGATGCAGATGAATTTGAAGGAAAGGCATAATATGTTAACTGTGTATCCATTTGGGGTGCAACACTTCCTTTCATGAGATAAAACAGAGACATTTTCATGTACTGTATTGAGGCCCAGGTCTGTATTATGCCTTGTGCAGTTGGAACATTACAATTTTGTAATATTAAAGGTTGTAGGGATTACTTTTTCTTTTTAATTTTTCCTGCATTGTTTCAAATAACATGAACGTTTTTACACTTATTCTTCGTCATGGTTAAGAATATCCTGAAAGATGTAAATTGGGGAATAGGAATCTACAGTCAGGTGAGTCACATGGAAATGTCATGACAAATATAGCAGAGAGGTCATCAATGGCAAAATCTGAATATACCAGAATTTCAAGAGATTCCTACTCTTTCTGGAATCGGAAAAAAAAAAAAGCAAAGGTGAAGTTCTTTGTAGAAGTAAAAAAAAAAAAAAAACAAACTAGATTTAGAGCTACTGGCGCCACACGTGGCTGTGAATGCAATCAGAAATACAGATGAATACACATGCCAGAAGTTTGTGAATTCCACCCAAAGTGGAAAAGGAGACATAGCACAACATAGTTGTGCAAGAGGCCAGTGGCGAAAAAATTGCCTAGGGATAGTTTTTAAATATTTATAAATAAGTGCAACACTACAGTGGAGGGAAGGAATACTATAAACAAGAGGGTCATACTGTAATTTTAAATTAAAAAAAAAAAAACAGGCAAAATATCTGAAATACCAAAGAAACATTTTCTAAAGGGTCTTTGGGGCTGGGAGGACACAGTTGGATTTTTTTAACAATCACAAATACTCTTAGACTTGTAGTGGGACGAGGCAAGAGTGGCATCTAGTGGCTCCCAGCGTTACGGTTCCCATTGAACAGCTGGGATATGGCCCATGTGGTCCAGCCCTGCTTTCCTCCAGCATTCCTTGCAATTGCTGGGCTGGCACTGCGTGTCTGGTGAGTCCCTGAGAGCAGAATTGGGGAGCAGGGTGTGAGGAGGTTAAAGTGTAAAGGAAGAAAGCAAAGACATGATATTCTCTGTTTATCTCTACTTTGTTGGGGACTTAGCTTAGAGGCAAATAGAGAAGATTTCTTTTCATCTTCAAGAATGGACTGTACACTTTTATGGAAAATATTTAGTAAAGCTATAGGATTAATAATGAATGGTCTGTTCTTCATGTGTGAATGTTGATTACCACTGACTTCCAACTATAAAGCATAGTAACAGAGCACTTTCATACATCAGATACTTGTTTGATGACATTTTCCAAAATTTACTGAATACTCTCATGAGTTGCATACTTTTTACATAAAATTACTGAAAAGAAGTTCCCCAATTGCAGATTTGGAAAATCCCTTATGAGAGGAGACAGTGTATATTTGCAGGAACAGATTTCTTGAGAGTCATCCAGATCCCCTGGGGGAGGATCCCTTGCCTAGGAAAAGGGTTCAATATTACGGTATTAGGGAGTCGTGATGAGTTCGTGATCCAGGTTTCCATTTTAATTACGTATTATTAATCATTTTGCAGTTGGACAAATATACCATTGTCTATGTGTAACTTATTAGGAACTCATGTTTTTTAAATTAATGTGTTGAGGTTTCTATTGCAATGTGGGGTTGAGCTGAGAATACATAGAACCAGAGCATAAATTTTACTTCACAGTCCAAAAATTGTTCCCCTAGAACACAAATCTACAGGAAATTAAATTGTGTATTATATTCCAAAATTGCTGCGAGATACTACAAACATTCAAATATCATCACTGAAAAGGCCATTTAAGTAACCTAATCTGCTTTGCATTTGCAGTTCTTATCTCTTTGAAACTGTTCGGTGATAATAAAAATCATTTCTCTATTACCCCTAGACGCAGTAACCGCAGAAGCGTAAGTACATATTAATTGATATTACTGTTTATGACTAGGATGGCAATGACAGTGAACAGCACAAATGCTCTTATTGCTATCAGCAGTTCAGAACAGCACACAAGGAGGATTTGAATTGTAATCAGTGTCAGACACGAAGCCATTGAACTAATATTTAACCTATACTTAACAGAATTCGAGTGTTGAATGTTAACACAAATTACATCATTGTACATGTCTATTTAAAAAAATTATGTAAAACGGAATAAAACAGAAAATGTGTGTGTGGTGGCAACTCATTGTGTTCCAGTTCATCTTACCAAAGTGTCCATTTATTCATTTACTTCAGAAGTGACTTTCTTTTTTCCTTAGTTTCCAAAATTGCAACTGAAATTTAATCCTATAATTTTATTTTTGAAACTGAAATACAAAATTATTGCAGATCTTTAGAAAATAATTTGATTCTCCCAAATATTTGCAATCATCAAGTCAAAACAGCAGGGGTTTGGCTACTTTTACTCCTAAAATTCAGGCTAAGAAAGTTTATACTGGCTTAATATGGTGAATGTTATGTGAAAGCTTAAATTTAAATTCCTGGAAAATACAGGATTTTGATACTATAGCTGCTGCCCTATAACACCACAAATGAAATTTGTTGCCACAGATTGCCAGAACTGTTAAGTACCACCCTATTCTCAGTAAAGAAAGGTTAAAATTAAGGCGACCACAAAGCCTCAGTCAGTACATATTGTCTGATCACACTGTGAGCTTCTATCCACTATTTTGAACACAGGTCACCAACTTTACACCATTATAATGTTCCACCTATTAGGTTTCCTGTATCTGTTCTGTGATTATTGAGAAGACAACAGCCTTATGGCTTTTTGAAACACCTGCAAAACACGATTTAAATTAACTTTTCAAACTTTGCTTTTCCCACACAGGCCAGCTCCACACGGTGGGGCACTCAGCAGGCCTTCCCTGCATGCTTTGGTTAGGACAGGCTGTGTGTCCAAGAGTTAGAGTGCATCTAAGTGGCAAAGGAATTGCACTATTTATTTGTGGGAGTAAAGAGCACACAGGAGGGAGGGTCACGGACCAGGGCTGGGATGTGCTGGCTGCTACCACATGCATGCCTGCAAAGTAATCCCTGCTCCAGAGTTTTCCACCTAAACACATGGAGAGAAGTTTATACAGATAGGCAGGGGACATCCGAAAATAATTAGGTAATACTGATCATGGAGATAAGTAACACTTCCAGATCATCAACCATCTTGCCATCAAGGACTTGCAGGAGGGAGAAGCAAAGGATCACTTGTTGAAAAAGGACAATCAAGAAGAAAAAATGTAATTAGTGCAATACTGGAAATGTAAGAACAGCCAGCTCTCATCTGTAATCACCCCTGGAATCCAGAGAAGTGATTGCAGCAGTCCCCAGCAGCGCTGCCCTTTGCCAGCCCCAGCACTGCAGGACGTGTCCCATCCCTGCCCTGGAGGTGTGAAAGGCCACTTTTGTTGAAGATGGGGAGACGTGGCTTTAGTCAATGTAAGACACTTCGACTGGTAAAATGTTACTAAATCAATTGTATATCAATGTACATTCTGGTATCACAGCAGTTACAGTTCGGCGTGTAGAGTAACAATAATGGAAAACAGAACTTGCCATTATGTATCATTAAAGTATAATCAATTACAGGGATCTGTTAGTGCTTTCCTTCAGAGACTCAGTCATGAGGAAACACAATCTACTCAAATGTGCAGATAACAAACGGAAATGATTTTAAAAACAAGGTGACTGGGTTGAAAAAATTTCTAAAGATAAACTTTAACAGATTTCCTGACCTCATTTTATTAATGCAAAAGTCAAAATAGACAAAAACGCTGGCTTTATATTTCAAGAATGGAATATGAAAGTTCCTATTAAATCTGGGCCTGGAGCATGTATTTTCCAGCCAACTTGCAAGATTGCTTTTGCTGTATCCATCATTATATATTTGTGTGTATATACAATGATGTCACTGTTTATGGCACTATAAAGTCCTATTCAAAAAACTCAGTCCTTACACTGTCCTTCTGGAGTTCACTTACACCTGGCTGAGGCAACACTCACCAAATCCACCAGATAACAGCAGGGCTTACGTGGGGCCCCGAGCAGAGAGGAGCCTGCACCAGGGCTGAGCACACCCTGCTCTCGGGGAGCCAGGCAAGCATGGCAGGGCTAATGAAACCACCAGGCACACCCTCGGATGCGCAGCACAGGATTTGTCACCGCAGAAATGCTTTATCGCTCAAAATAAAGCTCAGCTGCAGTCTGAAGAGCAAGGCCAAGGCAGCAAATGAGACAGCTTTGTATCTCCTTGTGCCTCTCTCCAGACTTACCCTTGCACACCGGGAGCACTGGTGGTTTACACAAGTACCACACAGGTGAGTCACCTGTCCAAGACAAAGCTGAATCAGCTCGAATGCTTTCAACTTGCCAAACAATCCCACCTCCCAGTTTTGTCTTCTCACACACAGAGGGAAAACAGGAAGATGAGGTGAAAAACTATGTTGGGATACGATGAATGGGAGAAACAACACTTGAAATATTAAGGGCGGGAGGAAGGAAAGATCACCCAAGGATGGGGATAAAAGCTACCAAGGCTGCCTCCTCATCCTGCTGCTGCTGCCATAGGGGTGGAATTTGAAGTAGGAGAGGGGGAAACTGAGTCAGGCACCCCTGTGAGAAGGGGAGTGTGGCAGAAAGGAGAGAAGAACATGCTGAGCCGTTCAGAACTGTGCTAAGGCAGCAAGGCTGCTGGGCTGGACAGAAAGGCTTGGAAAGACCTTGGAGCCCCCAGCACCTCCCACAGCTTTTCACCATCTCATATGACCTCTCTCCGGGTCATTTTACCTCCTCACAGTTCCATACACCCTTTCAAATATTCCGCAACCCAGCAGAAGTTCCCATAAGCCCTACAAATTTGAGCAGATTTCCTCACCTTGCTGCCAACCAGCTGGTCTTCGCCAGCCGAACACCCAAAACCTCCATGGTCCTTCCAACACAGCACATCCCCCTCAGCTCGACTCTCCTTTGCTGCAAAATTCTGTTTAGCACACGATGCTGAAAGCTCTCGAGCCGACTTTGTCAGCAGGATACAGGCCCAGAATATCCATTAAGTGCTTCACTAATGTCTGGACCCACAGCAATATTGCTCTAACACATGCTCCTCATTTTGAAAAGCTAACTGGACGCCAAATGAGATTTCAAAACCTCTTTTTTTTTTTCTTTTCACATCTCAATTGAATAGTCCAAAAGCTTTAGCTATATAGCTGATAGTTTAAATCTGCAATATGAAACGCATAAAAAGTAACATTAAATCAAATTACTGTTATTGTAATGTTGGGGCTTTTCTCTTTTTTTAGTGAACCACAAACAAAACACTTATTTAAACTTGGCCCGTATGATTTTTGTAAGGAACATACCATTGCTTTTTCCAAGATTTCCTGTAGGCAAGTACACTTCTATTTTTAATCTGTTTATATACTGAACCATTGTACTTTGTTGCAAAAGCCCTGGCCTTATCTTAGACACGGGCTTTCACCAGGAGAGTTTTTTCATCATGGGATTTTTTGGAGTATGTTTTAAGCAGGACATCTCCCACAACATAACCAGTGATAAAGATGTGCACATCAGGCAATATACGTAAGGTTGAAGTGCAGAACTGTGAGCAAAATTCTTAGAATATAAATACTAAACTACACATGCATTTAAATATGCATGATTATTTCATGGTCTAAAGTGTATGCAGAGTACAGCTCAGGAGACCAGGCTTCTAAGTCTGAAGGTTTTACACCATCATAAAATTCTCATAATTTGAAATTTGCAATGTTTATATTAAAAAGAGCTGAAAGTCATTAACTGTGACCCTCGACATTGATCTATGTGCTGTGTTTTGTGTTGTTGCCTATTATTCATGGAAAACTAATTGCTTTTGTTTTTCCAAATAATTTTTAAAAAAATCTTAAATGTCACCAGTGACCATTTCACGAGCAGAAGCTTTCAACTAACCATTAGACAAATGTGCAAGGGTATTTTTATTATTAAGAAACCCCATAGCTCACTGAATTCAGACAAATCCTGTATATTATGAATCGACCAACTGCGATTGATGAAATGATGCGTGAAAATAGAGAGAGGCAAAATAACCTACTTGAACCCAGAAAATTTTCAGACAATAACCATTACCAGCTTTAATTAACTTTAACACAAAAGTGGGGGCTCCTTCTGTTTCAAGTTAATGAAGCTCAACACAGAGACACTACAATTAGAGACAAAAGCATAAGTCTAAAGCAAGTTATATCTTAGGACTGAAATAATGAGCTTGGCATTTTAATTTTGTAGTCCGCAATTTTGTGAGATTCAGAAACAAAGAAACAATACATGCAATGGAAACATTAAGGTACAAATGCAGCTGGTTTTCACTCAATATCTTTCTTATAAGCCAAAGGCAAGAAAGTAATTTCTTTCCTACAATAAGCAGTATGTATAATACCCTGGAAATATTTCTACTATGATCATTCAAGATTTACTCACTTTCATACTACAAAAGTCAGAAACATGACCTCATCTAAAACTATGAACTGCTTAGTGACTCCTATCTTGCCTTTCTCATATATATTCATTAAATCTTTATCTATAAATACTGTTATTTCCTTTTAAAATGATTGTTGTGTAGCAAAAAACTGCTCTCCCACAAAAATGAATAAACCTAGATCACTTCCACCCTTTTCAATAATTTACCTATTCCTAAATACTAGGTTGGAAGACTATATGACCCCTAAATGAATCTCATCACCAAGCACCTCCGAAAAGAAAAAAAAAAAAAAAAAGGGCACAAAAAGAGAAAAGATGGTCTGCCATTTATGTCTCCCATTTATAGTTTATTAAACCTAGAGATAATAGGAAAAAGGTGGAAAAAAGCAAAGAATGTCTGGGCTGTAGTATCAGATATCACTGCTTATTACTGGCTATCTGCCTAGTAATCATAAATCCATTGGGTAATATTCTCAAATCTTTTGCTTTTCAGGTAGGTGTGAGCCAAAAAGAAAAAAAGTTTAATTTTCTATGAAGAGCAGAAAACAGCAAGCCCAGCACAACTGGGTACCAGGATGCATAAATATTCCTGATTACAAACCCTTGCACATAAAGCAAACAGGAAGAGTTTGAAGCTAACAGTGTGTACATCATGCTAAAGGTATCTCTGTCCCAAAAGATAGATATCACATAGACTATGAATGAACTGCTCCAATAAATTATATTACTCCTCAGAGGGGAGAGGAGAGCAATGTTATAAACAGTGACTTCCCAAAAGTGAGAACAATAGAGCATTGAATTTTCTAAGAGTGAATTAAGGATCCTTTTTTCCTGGAGGAGAGCTCAGTATCATTGACCAATGAGGCTTATAAATACAAACTAACTCCAGCACTGCCTGTTCCCCTAAGCATCTCAGCATCTTACACTTTCAACAGATCAGAAACTAAATGTAGGTACAAAATCAGTACAAATACATACAGAATTAAATAGAGGTTTCATATAGATTTTTTTAAAAAACATACTTTCTAGAGAGTTTAGAAAGCACGTGATCCTGGCAGAATGCACATGTCAGGATAGCCAGGATAGCTTTGATGATAGACCAGGTGTACCTTTGGTGTACAAATGCTAAAAGAACACTCCCTGTACATCACCTCCCTCCTTGTGCTGTCTGATACGTAGGGAATATCCATGAATAAAGGAAAGCTATGCCAGAGCAGCACTTTTCAAAATGAATCTTGATAGGATCAAAATCCTCAGATCTGTCACTTGCCTTTGGCACCACTTAAATCAAGGAGAGTAGTTTTGTTAAAACATTCACTGAGATCTTGACAGGACTAGGAATGTACAAGTAAATCTGACTTCCAGCGTGAACCTGCTCGGTGCTGAGGGCAGGGAAAGGCACAGGGCTCAGAGCTCTGCCCCCAGCAGCTGACCTTGTCTGCAGCAGAAAGCTAAAAGCTAATTAGAAAGCATTTTCAGAAGGTGACAAGCTCACTACTTTCCTTTTTTTTTTTTTCCTGAAGAGGGATGACCACTAATTTCTAGGTCACAACTCTGAACAGAAAAAGTCAAACAACTGCCTGCTATGAAGTGAATTTCAATGCCAAATTCCTGTTTGCTATCACCAGTATGCCAAACATTAAGCATTGGCAACTCTAACTTCATCTTGTATGGTCATTTCCCTGGCTCTTTAGCAGCTTTTTGGTTAGTTGGAATTGGAAATTGATAGGCCCATAAACGTCTACTAGGACACGTTATTAAACACATCATCTCTGCCTGCCCTGACAATGATAAGTCAAATTTCTCTGAGGTTTACAGCAATCTCAAGCAGTGTATGTTTTCCAATAACATTGTGATCTTTTTCCTCATCTCTTGGGCAGCTTTCCTCCCTCGCTCCCTGTGCATACTTGTTTTGCCTGACTTGCCCCAAACCCTTTTTTAAATGGTATCTGAATGTTACCTACTCTTACGCTCTCTGAAAGTTGGTTTGGTTTTTTTAAGTAGCTGAAAAGCATTTCTCCATTTTAGCCTGGCTGTGAGGAAAGCTAATGGCTTTAGAGAGACTTGCAAAAAGATTACTGTCAGTACTCTTGAAACACTAAGATATTAACACTTAACAGCTTTGCCCTTACACATTATTTAGGTATTTCTCCTTCTCGAGTCTTCTTTCCTGCACTTTACAGCCTCTCTGACACATAACCTTTTTCTGCACTCTTTCTGCTTCCTTCTGCATCCTCCACCTCCCTCCTTCACAAATGGCAGTTTCCCCTTCGGTGTAACCTGTTCTGCCACTCGGCCATCCCTGCCCAGGGCAAGGGGAGCCACCTTCCCAAACACCAGGCTGCTTCCAAAGGCAGGGAGAGCTGCCAACTGCTCAGTTATAAACTGTGGCATGCATGGCTCATGTGCTCTTTCGACTGGGTGGAAAGGCAATCACATTGGCAGCAGCTCTTCTGGTTTGGGCATTCTTGGAAGGAAGGCTGGACATTTTGAAAGAGTAAATTGTTTTGGAGTCTCAGGTGTAGCTCTTGCAAGCTTACACTCACTTCCAGCTTGATATGACAAATTTCAATCTAATTGTAAGGCTGCAGCATTAGTATTGTTATTGATTTTCTGCTAGAAGTTCATTGCATACTGTCTCTCCTTTCTTTTACCTGCATGAAAGTGAATGTATCTGTTTTAACGTGACTGGTTTCTTCTGGTACATCATTATCCTTTTACCTAAAATATACTAGCTTATTCCTCTATCTGTTCTATCAGAACAAATTAAAGAATTGCCTTGCAAAAACAATATAAGAAAGAATTCAATATCACAAACAACTAATTGTTTTATCACTATTCTAAATAGAATTTCTGTTTTACTTATAACCTTACTCTATGAATTTATGTGAATACCCAAGAATCTCAGCTTTTAGTTCTTTTAAACATGTCTCTAAGTCTTATAAGATGCTTACAAAGAGCATAAAAAAGCAAACTGGAAATACTTACTTACACTTCACATAATACAAATAATTTAATATTCACTAGAGAAGCAACTTGAACAGGTTTCTCATATCCTGAGAGCCCCACCTAATTGATTATGAGTTGTTCCAAAGCAGAGGTTTCTCTTGCTCAGGAAAACCTTTGGGGTACCTCAATGTTTAATCAGAGAACTTGAAAATTTGAAAACACTCATGGGATGAGAAAGCTATTTACTTCTCTTTTCTGGTAGCAAGCAAATGTAATAAAGGGCCAAATAAAAATAAAAGCTAAAGTCTCAGGAAAACAACTTTATCAGCCCAGTCATACAGTTCCTTGACAATTCCAAGTTTCAGATTTCTGTAATTATTTACAGCAGGTACCACCAGGCATAAAGTACTGAGGCTGTATTTGATGGGTAGGACTAAATTTACAGTGTGTCCTTCAGCACACACCTCGGATAGTGATTGCTGTTACAAGAGAGGCTGGCAAGAATAAATTCAGACGTGTCTGGAGACCACTTTTGGTTTAAGGGGACCAAAAGGACGAGTCCTGTAACTGCAGCCAGAGGAACGAATCTCCCTAACTCGGTGCCAAACTCTCTCAGAAGCAGAGCAAGTTATTTGCAGTAGCAAATTCAGACCAGAGCTGTTGGTTCCTCTGCTGTCAAGCCCTGTGTAGACAGGACAGCTATTGAACTAGGCAGGCAGAGAATTACTCTTCTTTTTCAATGGCTCCCTTATATAGGGCAGAATGGCCCCAAAAACTGCTGGAAAATCATCTCCTGCATCTCTGCTTCTGAAACAGCGAGTTAAACTCTGCCTTTCCGTGTTTGGCTATCAAACTCACTTCTTGTTGACAGATGTTACGAACACGCTTAAAAGTAAAAATCACTTATTTATATTTGATTTGATTATTTATATTTGATTTGTTTGTAGTTAGAGAACTTAGTTCCTAGAAAGAGAAATGTGTGGAAGGGGAGATGTAATGGAAATTACCCACAGATCGTAATTGTCTTAAAACATCCAAAAATTTCCCTCAATAGTCAAAAAAAAACCAACCAAACAAACAAACAACTACAGAACTGCAAAGTGAAAAAAATAATTAAGTCATTAATCATTAGAAGATCAAGTAAAATATTGCTAGCCTGACTTCACAGAACCTAGTTTCTCTTTTTCCTGTTTGCTTGCCACTGAGGCAGAAAACATAAAAGCTTCGAAATTCAAATAGCCCAAACGGTGCATGGTCCTTTTTGCCCTGCACTCCTTCTGACACTTAATCCCTGCCATGCCTGTGGATCAAAAACCAAGTGAAAGTCTTCCTCTGAAGGTTACCTTCCTTGTGCATGAGTTCTACTGAATTTTTTAACCAGTAACATCTTAATTCACTGATGTTTCGATAGCTCCACAGTCCTTTCAGTTTTCCTCTTGCCAACCACAACAAATAAATAGGAAAGAGTAGACAAGCTAAAGTGCTCTCCACTGAGAGGGCTAAAAATCTGAAAATCAATTTGTTGCAGTAGTAGAGCAGTTGAGAAGTCCTTAATTTGAGCTCACAGAAATCAATAAGAATAATACAAAATGAACAGCAAAGGTGAACCTTTTTTCTGTTTCAGAAAAAAAAAGTATTTAAGTATTTTGTGAAAGAAAAAAACATACAAACAAAAAAACCCAAACAAATGAAAAACCAACACCAAATAAACACTCTAAGAGATGTTGTTAGGATTTAATTGTGGCCTGCTGTGCCCTGTGGTTCACTGGCTCCCAACACACTCATGTCTTGTGCCCTTTTCCTGTCCTCTTAGCCCTCAAATTGCACTCTCACTCTGTAAGACTTTAGGGCTTTGGTTGCAGTTGGTTTTTAATGATATCCTGAATTCCAAGCTTACTGCCTTTCCTTGATCTCCCTTATCTTTTGACCAGTATCGAACACTTCTAGCTGTTCAGAAAATTTAATAAGAACAAGACTTCTGCAGGTTCTGGCAGCATTTCTACCCCATAGATGTACCCAAATTATGCCTTCAGCAGGATGAATACAACCGCAGAGATGAACCCTGTGCAGTATCACAGGTGTAAGATGAAGAACTCCCAGGGAAGAGCTCCAGAGGCACATTTTACAACTGAGTGCACTATAATATTTCCAGACTTTGCAGCTGCTTCTGCAGGAGTTGCATGGGGCCATGAGAAGTTAAAGTTTTAGATTGGTGCCAGCTAAGGATCTTTTCCTCCTGCCTTATTAAAAGCTACAGGTACCCCCTGTATGCCATCCAAATATAGCTGAGAGCACTCAGGTCTGCGAGTCAAAAGAATTCAGGCTGTTTCCAGGCTTGGAGTGTAGAAACCTTGATTTCTGATTTAGAAAATAAGCTGCTTGGATTAATACTCCATGAAGCACATCAAACTTCAGATGCTGCTTTGCTATCTTAAATGCACTTTCAAAAAGTCATTTCAATCATTGGTTCCGAGTGCTTGAAGACCAACAGACTTCCCATTCCATTGTGGGTGTTCAGGACCCTTAAAGAGCTGATTTCAGACTTGTGGACATTATTCTAACAGCCAGGAAAATAGTAATAGACTGTAAATCTTGTTTCTTGTGCCTCATGCAATATTAGTGAGATAAAAAATATGCAAACAGACTTTTCTAAAATACTAACATAAAAGTAATGCCCGTGTTATAATGGGAGTTTAATAGGATTATGTGGAATAGCTATTTCAAATTACCTTTTGTCCTTGTATTTTCTGGTACCTGATGTCAATGTAATTACCATCTATTTGTTTAAATTTTGATTAAATCCCTAAGCACTTAATAATCCGTCATTATAAATTTTTGCCTGGTGTCATTATACTAAATAAACATTTAGGTCAGATTTTTTTTGAAGTAGTACCAATTTAAGTTATGCTTTTATATCCTTATTTAAGCTCAGTATCTAAGAGCTGAATGTCAAAATTAGTAAAAGTCAGGTAGCTCCTTTTGAAGGTTAACAGTAAGTTATGAGCAATATTAACAGCTGGAGGGTTAGGCCCCGAAGCTGTAAAGCACAGAAACTGGACTAAAGCTGTTCCTCAGCTTTCTTTTGCTGTTTGTGCTTTCTCCTAAACATTTGAAGTCTTACCTTTGGTAGATTTTCAAAAATCATTAAATACTGTTTTAAAAGTACATTGTTCACGTGTGTAAACCACTGGAAACCCTTTAACTCTCCATCTGCTGATTTCACAAGGTTTTTATACAGCCAACATATACAGTCTGAGAGCAAGGATGTGATTTCTCAAGGACACGAAACACAATTTGGAGTTAAGAGACAGCAAAATCTGGCAAACAGGTACCTAACTCTGGTACAGTTTTGCAAATCTTTTCCTTAAGGCTCAGCCATATGTTACAGATCTAAAGGAAATGAATAATGAAAAGCAGCCTTATACCATTATTCTTTTTTTTATCCCACTAAATTAACTTAAAGGGTATTCTTAAAAGAAAGCAATCTTTTCCTAGAAACTATTTTGTTAAGCCTTCTCTAGTCTTGGGAAATAAAACTGAAATAAGGTCAACCATCTTAAAGCATTGGCATGTGAATCTCTCCTGTCTTATACAGAAAGTGAAACTACAACAACAAGAAAGAAAAAAAATCTAGTAATTCCGGTGCATGATCTAGGCACCAGTTTTGATTCTATTAAAATCACCTTCTTTTTTATCATCACATCACACACATGCAGGGAAAGCTCAGCAGTGATATAAGTCAAGGGAACTAATGAACTTAATTAACGCAGAGAAAATAAAAGAACTACCCTGCAGGTGTGTATTTATAATGGAACAAGTCAGCAAATGAACAAGTAATGATAATGAAATCTTGTATGACTTCCTTCTGTCACTGGGGTCAAAAGTATGAACACTGTGTAGGAACAAAATATTATAAATCTTTAGTCTAAAATTAGTATTTTTTTAAAAGTTTGTAAGAAACAAAGCACAAGTTGTTGTTACTGCTCCTTTGAGAACTCCAGCATTGGTCCCAATGCTGAGCATCCACATCCTGGATGATGGAAACCCAATGGTTAGAAGTCATTTCAAAATTCTTTTTAATAGACAGTCTCCTAATGGAAGATATTACCCTCTATTGCCTCTGTCCAGAATTTTTTTCTCTGGCAAACAGTTAAGTCAAAAAAAGTAAATGCTGGTTGTAGAATCACTTCAAAACCTACAAAATCTGATATTCTCCATGAGTGTGTGCTTGGCAGTTGACCTCTATATTGGGGTTTTTTGTATCGTGTTAAAGCCACAGAATCAGGAGGAATTGCTTTGTTTTAAACAGAGGTGAGCACAGAGTCAGTGGCCCCTATAAAGAAAGATGAACAATTCTTTATGACTGTGAATATATTGGGACAGGGCAACTAGCTGCAGCAATGCAAATGGTAATTTATTTTACACTCCCAAATACATTATTAAGCATGACAAAAGAAAATAATTACACTTAAAAACTTGAAAATAGTATTTAGTAATGCAGAATAACTTGCAACCATATCTACCAGGTGAGAAAACCCTGGACTGGGTTAACATAAGTAACATTTAGAAGGTTATTTCCTCATAACTTGCTACAACTGCAGGTCTTTGTTCACGTCCTTAACAGAGAAAAAAAAGAATCTCCCAAGCCCAAATAGTGCAGGGTAAATCCTTAAAAACTGCTCTCACTGATTCATAGTTGGGCCATTACCCAAATATGCAATATATAATGCTGATGAGTTAAACATCACATCACCCATTTTGATTGATTTCTCTCAATTGCCTGGGAATTTTATTTATGTTTATAACTACAAGGTGTTTGTCGGTGATGCCAATGGATTCAGGCCAGGGATTGATAGTTGAGTGCTTAGACCATTACACAGCATTACAATATATTGATTAGAATACCTGTGGAACAACTAAGGACAAAACTAATAATGTTACTAAGAAAAATGCCCAGAAGGGATCAGGTCTAGCCTAACCCAATGATACAGTTTCAGCATTGCTGAAGAGAATACCAGCAGTCTAAAAGGCAAAGTCTTCCAGTTATTATTTTCTTTAAGTTGGTGCTTTTCTACAGTCAATAAAAATATTAATATAGTTTTATTTCTCCCTTATATCATTTTTATGTACTAACACAATATTATCTATACTGTCCTCAAGACATAGAAGGTGACGTTGGACAAATAAAAAGCACGAAAGGACTTTTTTTATGTGCTTTCTGGATTTCCAGAATATCTGAGCACAAAGAGCTCAGGCTGGTGCTGTATCACATATCACTAATTCAAAGCACTTAATCCTGTCTTCCACACGTCGGCCAAAGCAATACAAATGCCAAAATGTCCTTTTTGAGAGCAGAATTGTATACACTGTAGATTATATAAGCCTTCTGTCCCCCTCCACTAGAATGTGCACTATCAAATCATCCTGGCCATTACTTTATATTGAGCAGATGGTATTATGAGATTTTGATAAAGAACAACAATCACCCAGCAAGGGTTGCAAAGGGGTCGCTGCAACCAAGATTAACAATTGATTAGCTTTAATGGACCGTGAAAGTAACAAACAACAGAGCTCCACACAAAGGTTTGATTGTCCTGTTAATGCTGCTGACACAAATGGCTTTTAACTGCCTTCCTCAAAGTGTTAATGCCACAGAGCCTCAGCAAACCAAGGACTTCGTCAAAGTGAGAACTGTCCTGCAGGGAAGAAGCACTTACTGCGGCCCTCTGAAAGATCTTCTGGAAAGTGTGTTTCTGATTTATTCAGACAATAGCTCCTATGTTTCCAAGGCTTAAAGTTCAAAAAAATGAAATGCAGCGCACCTCTTGCAAGGCTGGAACGTAACAGAACTCTAAAGCATTTGAATACAGAAGCTGACACTCATCAAATATACAACAATAATGCAAATTATCATTTTCGGTGTGCTCATTTCACCCCTGCTCCAACATAGGCTGATAGACCTCAGGATCACACTCAATTTTTTTATCCTAGCCTATGATAAGTTCATTCTGTTTTTTTTCCTTTCTGCACAGAAATCAGTGATTTGCATCGTATTTTCATTAGAAGTATTTGTGAATACTGGACGCAACCATGGTAAAACCTGAAAACAGAACCTACAGATCTGTTTATTTCTTAAATACATGAATGGGAAAAAGTCTGTGAAAAATGTGTCTGTTTCCCGTAATGCTTGAGCCCAAAATTTAAATAACTTTATGGCAAATTTTTATGGCATATTTTAACATTAAATCTAGGTAGAGACACTGTGAACAAAATTCCACCTAACATGGCATTTAAGAAATCAAGGATATAGGAATTCATTAAAGGTAAGAAGAAATTCACTCATCTAATCATTGAGTAAGACTTTTTGTTAAACTTTCAGTTTTAGGCTAAATTACTTGGGGTTTAAATTAACTTTTTTCTTTTTTTTTAAATAGTGTCTTAGTTAATCCAAGGTTTTTCTTTTAAACAGCTCCTGTGAGCTACCCCGGCACTGCTCCCTCCACCCTATCCCTAAAGGAATACACAACAGTGGGGCAGCTCCAAGGGCTTGTATGGAAGCGAAGCAGCAGCGTCCGCTCTGGACTCGGCTCCAAACACGAACCACTCGCACGAATCAAGGCCCTCCTAATCCCCTCCCTGTGGCTCCCACCCCATCTGCAAATGCAACTCTCTCCAGAGCAATCCCTTGCCAGTTCCCCGCAGTGACGAACACGCTGCTAATTACTGTGTTTAAAAATCCTGACCTACACAGATATGCATGGGAATTTAAATGAAATCTCTGAAAGAGTAAAATCCACCTGCTTGGTGTCCCAATACACAAATACATAACCTGTCAAAATACTGAGCCAGCCTTCATTAATTCCATTCTCTGTGATCAGCATGCTTCTATTACTCACATGCTTGGCTTTCTACAGCAGCTCTTCAAGCAAGCTATTGTATAAACTCATATATTAGAGCGTATGATAAACAATCAGGAAGGTAATTATTAATTACCTGTAAGTCAGCATCAAATTCATGTTTCAGGTAAGCATCTTCTGCAGCTTCAACAAGACGCTGAAAAACAAATAAAGGTGTATTTTTGAAATAATGGATAACATCTTTATAACCAGTGCTCCTTTATAAAACCAGAGACTGTTTGAGCACTGTATCATTTACCTGCTATGATACTTCACTAAATAGAAATAAATGATCCATATTTAGAAAAAAAAGAAAAAAAGACCATGCTTTTCAAACCCTCAGTACCCACTATTGGTACAAAACTCTCGAAACAGCTCAACTACTAATAAATAAAGTAATCAAAAGGTAACTTTTCCAAGAGTGCTCAGCACCCTGCAGCTTGTGCTCCCAAACTGATTTTTGAAAGAACACACAGTTGCTTTCACACTGGACTTTATTTGCACACAGGAGCCCTTTTAAAATCTTACTTAACATTAAAATAGGAGGTATTTCCTAAAAATGCACTTGATTTCAAGAACTGAAATGAAAGAGAATTTCTAAATTACACAGCAAATATAAGAGACCAGAAAAATAGACTAAACTTGTTTACTAAACAGATTTGGAGTGTTTGTATATACTACCTTAACATGGTGCAAAATCACAAAAAGACTTTTCTGCAATTACAGAAGTAATATTTACTGAGTGACAGCAATTCAGGAGTATTTTTTCCTCTTAATAATACCCAAAACTCTCTACAGTAGTTATTGTTTCTTAGCACGATCTTCTGATAGGAAAAAAATGATTGCACCAAAACACTGCTACCTGAAACATGTCATTTATACAGGGGGTTGCTGCAGATATTCTCCTGTGAAGTGACATTACATCCCTCCTAAGGTTTTACTCGGAGTTCTTTATAGTTTAGAGCATTTTAACATGGAATTAACTCCTTCTAGTTTTTTTTTAATCTACCTAAACGTTCACATCCACCCACAACCCAAAATCAAACAAGGAATGATTGTCACAGAAAAGTCTGTATAATACTTTTATTTTCTTTGATCTATAGAACATTGGTACACGTGTATATTTTCAAATGCTTTCATCACTAAGCAAGTGAGGTCCAGACTCTCACTCATGACATGCAGAGTGGGCAGCCATGCATGTTTTTTTCCCCCTTTTCAGAATGATATTCACATTTATCAAGTCTTTGGATATAAATCAAAATTAAATCAGAGTTCATATTGATTGCTATACAGCTTGAGCTATAATGGAACCCGAACCAAGAAAAATACTTCTGGTTGCCAATGCAGAACAAATGGTTCAACAGCAACGTGAGCGATGAAAGCAGAGCCATGGTGGGAGTTTGTGCTCTCAGCTCTGCAGAGCAGCAGCGAGCCCAGCCTGCCCGTCCCCTGCTCTGGGTCACGTCCCACAGGACAGCACGACCCTCAAGCTGCGTTTCTGCATCCTCCCAACACATCCCAGGGGGGAGGCTTTCCATACCTTTTTCTTTGGTGCAGAATTACACACCTCAAACATAAGATTCAAAAGGTGAAACACACCAGATCCCAAGGCTGACATGGAAGAGCAAGAGAGAGCAGGAGAAGGCCACCTTCCCAGAGCCCTGTGCTGGCCGTGCATCGCTAACATTTGACTGCTTCCACCTTTAAACACCTTGTCCCATGAAAACCCAGCTGGTCACAGCAATACCTTTTGACCTAGACTGGAGCTGAACTGAAATGGTTCCAACACTGGGTAAATCAAAGTGCAACTAACTGACACAGTGACCAGCTCAGCTTCCCAACTACTGGGCTAACAGAACCCACCAACAGAGATGCATCACAACAGGCTGCGGGAGAGTATCCAGGGAAAAGCATTCCCAGTGAAACACTGAAGTTCTGTGCAATCATTCCCACTACTCCTGTACCATTCTAATAGCAGTAGAAGCAGACCTTGCAATGTGAAAGATTAACATTTATTCGACTCACAATTTTTTTTTATTTAAAAACTAAAAAGGGATGTAATCCTGAGCCTTACAGCAACTGAAACAGATTCGTACCCACTGGAACGCTCTCAGAAGGCCATCTTTAGCATGCTAGTGAGCTGCTGGAAGGGTTTTAGAAATCTAGCCCTCATTTTCAAGCATGAAAAAGCATTTAATGTAAAATAACTACTCCAATTCAATGCATTCCTGCAGGTGCGTCCTCCTTTATATTAAAACCCCAGTTGCATTACTACTTTGTGCTTATCTGATACAAAAGATCATGACTGATGAGTTTGAGAGGAAAAAAGTGAAAGGATCAAGAAAATTCTTCACACAAAAAGGAATAAAGGAAAAAAACATGTTTTCCTCTCTGTGCTGAAATATTTACTTACTCATCGAAAGAAAAATTATTGCAGCATTTCATGAGATAGCAGTGATATCAGATATTAGCACCTAGCGGGCTAGAAAAATAATTCATGGCTTCTTATATAGTTTGTATTGATCCCAATGTGTTTCAATTACATTTTTGCCTCAGTGAAATAAATTCAAACTAAGATTTATCCCCACATGTAAGAAATAACGAGAGAAGCATAAGAGGGGTAACAGTAGGAATATCTGGTAAGGAGGGCAGGTCAGAAATGAAAAGTGCTGATTGGTACTTTATTGATTTATTCACTAAGATTTCAGTTGTTACATTTATTTTTTTTTAAAAAAAGGTATATTTGAGCAACATTCTCTACAAGAAACTGAAAGGCAAAAAAAGTGAACAGTTTACTGAGTGGCACTTTTCCTTGAAGAGGCAGAAGCCAATACATGTGGACACTACATGCTTTGCCCTCACAAAACAAATAAGGAAATTAAAATTTTGGTACCCCAAATGTAGACAAGATGAGCATATGCTGCATTTTCTATGTATCAGTCCAGTCCTTAACCACAGTTTGCTCTAAGTATCTCAACACCATTGTGAAGGAAACCATGAGAAATCTGGGAAAACCACAGAAAAGGTAAGCCAGAAATGTGCCTAAATCCACAAAATGACATATCAGTGGATATACACAAATTGTATCAGAATGAAGAAATTGAATACAAATGTTTCAGGTTTTGGGGTTTTTCGGGGGGGCTTTTGTTTGGTTTGTTTTTTTTTTTAAGAAATCCCCAAGGGGATAAAGCATCATGGAAGAAATTCCTAAACACTCTGGAGGGAAAAATATAAAAACCACATGTAATGCTGCAACATTTTTCTATGGAGACCAAAAATCCCTTCTAAAATGTTTTTTTAATGACCGAGTAGTTATCTAGCAAGGATTCTCAACATTAGCATGATTAGTGATTTTAACTTAATAGTTTATAATGACACTCTTAATACAAATGCCAATATATTCTCATTTGAGTAACCATGCTCTAAAACCCTTGCTGTAGCAAGGAAATGCTCCCCAAGCTGTGGTCACCATGAAGGGAATTGTGAGTTATCTCCATGCTTTTACATGGAACAAATTATGAACCCAGAGAGACCCTGTAGAGTCTTTTTAGAAGAATTTAGCCCGAGGTGTTTGTGTGCACGCACAGCAAGTCAAGGGCAGCACATTTAGATAATGAAAAAATTTAGATAACAAAAAATTTAGTTTAGATAATGAAAAAAATTAATGTTTTGATGGAACAGTTCAGTTGAGGTTTCCCCAGTTAAGGAATTAATCCTTAAAACTTTCCCAATGCATGTGAATATGAGAAAGATGAACTGCCTTATCCAGCATATCACAATGCAGCACAGATAAAAACAGGGACCACTTTACAAACACCACATCCAACCCCCCACCCAAAGTGGTCACCAAAACATACTGTCAGTGTTTGGTATTTTCAGTGGGACTGGATGCACAAGTAACAAAGGAAAAAAAACAAAATTTTGCTACCTCACAGTAATACTTCTTTAAATAAATCACTGAGCTTTCTCTGAACAGGGTGATTTTCTTGACAAATGATAGTATAATTTCAGTGAACTGATATTCCCAAATAAACTCTCTTTCAAGTTAGGTTGTTATAGAGATAGCAAAGGAAAGGTGAAAGTAAACGGAGGAGGGGGAAAAAAGAATCCAACAGAAAGTCAGGGGGAAAAGAAACAGGCATGGGCAGAAATGTGAAAATAAAAGACAAAAATAACAATTTCAAGGAAAAACATCACACAAACATCCAGAGTATAAGGTACTCATTTTAGCTTCTGAAATATTTTCTCTTTTCATGCACTTTTTAAGGGTTTCAGATTACTTTTCAATGATTCCTCTACACTAGAATCCCATTTTGAGGTTAGATTAAATAAATTCAGAAGCATAACAAAGTTTGAAATGGTTTCTGAACTGCACTGGGTTACTGACCTGTATCCATAAATGCTGACTGAAGTGATGCCCTTCTCAATTTGTAGCTATCAAATCATGAGGAAGAACATTCGTATTTCATTGTTTCCTTTCTATTTTTCTAAGATAAACCAACTGCTACACATAAAACCAGAAATGCTGCTAGAAATTGCTCTTTTCCAAATCAAACTGCAAATTTCCAAAAAGGATAGAAAACTGCTCTATCTTAATTATAACTAACATCAGCTAAGTACAGGTGTCATCTCCATCCATAAGATGAATAGTTTATATTCCATAATATCAATGTGATTAAATTTCACTTCAAAATAGCAAAAAAAATGCACTGGGATATCACAGTTGTTATAAAGAGTGTAGATAAACCTCTAGGAGGCTCTTATGTTGTAGCATCAAATATATTCAACCAACACCAAAAAACAGCTCTGAACCCTAAAAACCTTTTTTGTTATTCTCCCATGGCACCAGATTTGTTTGAAGTTCCTATAAAAATCTTGTATACAACTTCAGGGATGATTTGGAAGCAAAAAATATTTAAAAGTCATGCTTATTAAAACCCAACAAAAAGTGTAAACCCAAGAAAAACATGAATATACTGCACTGAAAAAAAATTAACAAAACAGAACACAAAAATATGTAGAAAAAAATAATAATTTGTGTAACTTTAGAAAGCCAGTCTCCCAGACTCATATGTATGGAATTGTAACCAGGATTTCCAGCTTAATAAAAAGAATGAACTTTGTTAAAAAAAAGCAGCAGACAAAAAAAATACTCCCAAAAAACACCCAAATCAAACCAAACAACAAATTAACAAAAAAAGCAAACCTCCAAAAAAACCTTATCTCTGTTTTTAAAACCTTATTTCTTTCTTATTTGGCAGCAAGATTTCTGGTACATTACCAAGCAAAAACCAGCAGATTCCTGTACACAGAAAATACAATGACCAAGAGTCACCTTCCTTCAAATAAACTATTCAGTGCCATTTTAATAACCTTCCTATTGGTTTGAATATCTAATTTCCAATCAAAATTTATAGCAAGTGAGCTGCAAATATGCCAAAAATATTTCCTAAAGTGCAGCCAGATAACTGTTTAAACACAGTTCAGCAGTTGAGCGTATTCCTGGGAGAGAAACAAGAACTTGTGTTTCACTCATCAGAGCAATTTGCGTTGCTGGCTCTCCGTGAGAAGCCCCCGCTGTGCCTGGAGGAACACTCAGCAACAGATTCCCCAACTTGAAAAACATTACCCAGGTACCTTCCTATGACTTCCCCATTTTGGGGTTCAGTTCAGAAGTGACAAAGGGCTTTTCTTTCCAGGAAATCTGGAAGGTTGCAGGTGCTTTGAGAACTGAAACACTGGGGCTGTTTTGGGAAAGAAGAAGATTTATGAGCACGAAGTGAGCTTAGGTAATATTCTGGCAGGGGTGCTAATTCTGTCGCAGGTCCTCCTTTGCTCCCATCCAGCGCTGGGCTTTGCTTCTTTCACAGCTCATTTAGTGGACAAGGGAAAAAGCCAATGGGGAATACTTGACGCTGTTCATCAGTATCACTGTTATTTCCTCTGCTCAAAGACAGTATTATATAAGTTAGCAATGAGTGCACCCATGTGAAAACAGGCCTCTCAATCTCAAATTTTATTGCAAATAGCTTTGCACAATTTTGCTAGAACCAATGGCATGAGAGACTGATGCTGACCTTGGAGGAATATTTGCTCTTCTCAGAAACACCAGTGGTTTTAGGTAGGGCAATGACAACAGACAGGCTGGTTTAATCCTTCACGATGGTGACACACACAGAAAGTTCCTTCTCTTCAGAAAGCCCATCAGTATATTCTATTCCCCACTTTGTTCTCCTCAGCTATGAGGTAATCTCTAGGAAGTTTTAGCACTAAAATTGCTGTTGCTGTGACTAAGACATGCTGAAAATTATTTAATGCCTATTATCCTGATATTAGAGCTCCTAGAGCTTGCAGTTTAAGATTGATATCAATCTTGCAACTAATGCCACACAAAAAATGACCGCTCTGTGGCTACTATCGAATTCCTCTGCAACCCAGCTAGACAATGCTCAGCCACAGTGAGTGCTGCAAAGCACAATCAAAGCAGAAATTATAAATAAAGGATAAAAATAAAAGCTTAGCATATGCAATTATCGCAAATAACTTCAATTATCCACTTATATTCATTCAAAACTGGCAGATTTTCAGGTTGAGTGTTGTTAGAGTGCTAGCTGGCTTTTTGAAGCAACACAAAGAGTTCAGCTTGGCAAAGAGCTGGACAAACAGAAATGAAACTGTAAACAGATTAAAGTACATGAAACTCACGCGTTGCATAACACTGGCTAAGACAAGCCTGGAGTAATCAGATGCATTTCTCACTTAACTGGGCCAACACTATATTTAATTATGGCTTCTGGAGATTGCCATGGCACAGAAGGAAGGCTCCAGATGAAGAAGGTAACACATTTTTGTCTTGTACCAAGTTCTTCAGTGCTCAAAAGGCTGCACAAAGCCAATATATCAGATACATAATATGCAGATTATCAAATCTGCTCCTACCACATTATTATGTCTAGCACAGAGCAGAATGATGTGCTAAATAAGGGTTTATTCCATACTTTTAATTCCATATGTTTCAGACATCAAGGAATCCGTTCAGCCACAGACACAACTTAGAGCTGTTCCAGGGATACTTAAAATGTGATTTGCCTGGCTGGGGTACAGCAACAACCAGCTCCTTCAGCCACCACTCCTACCTCGGGGCCAAGAGAAATGTTCTTCAGCATTTTGCACCAACCATGTATTCACCCAAGGTTGTGTAACTCTCTAGAAATATCTTTACGCAACCTGGGAACACAATTTTTGAAGTTTTGCTTTCCATGAATAATTCACAACTGGCACATTGTTCTCTTCCACATGAATTTAAAGATCTAATCTAAGTGTTCCTTTGCAAAAAGCCTTCCAAAATCAAGTGAAGCAGACCTGTGCATGTATCTAAATATCCACCTGTATACACACACATATAAACATATTTAGCCAGCACTAACCTCTAAGTGTCATTATTATCCTTTTTCCTCTCTCCTGTACTGAAACTGGTAGATTTAATAATCTGATTTATTAATTTTTTTAACACATTTAAGGTACCACAGGTCATACACTTTACCTGACTGTCACAATCGGCCTTCTGTTCAGATAATGCCAGACTGTCTTTTCTGCATTTCAGGACAGGGGGGTCTTAAATATCTGAGCAAAAATAGCTTTCCTTCAGCTCTGACAGCTCTCAACATCATTGATGGATGCTTGGCAGATACTGCTTGAGAAGAAATCAGGATAATTCTTTAATGGAAATTTATTTAAAGCAAAATTCTCCATTAATAGGGTTTATCTCACCTCTCCACTGAAGTTGCTTAAACATTCTTTACATGCGAAGAAAGAAAACTCCAAAGGTGCTGTATGTCCCATTCTAAAATAGGTCATAAGATACAGGAAGATCTTTGAAGCTTTTCCTCACTAGATATTGAATTTGATATGAATGAAGTTAAGGGAGATGAATCCCACATCATATGTGCACCATAAATGAGCTAAGGAGAAATGGAAATATTCCCATGCTCACTCAATAGGGGAAAGGGAACTTGAGGCAACACTTTGTCCTGACAGCAGTCCTGGGATGAGTCAAGGTGTTTCTCTTCTGTTTACATTCAGAAGCATCAAGTGAAACCAATTGTCTTTAATTTGATCCTGCTCAGCTTTTCCTCACCTGTGCACTCATTCCCCCATGTTAATTCAAATGCAGCTTGCAATTTGCGGTCTAGTTCAACCAAACCAGTTATGATATACTGTCCTCCTTCCAGTTTCAACCAGATTACTGTCACACAACAGTGGCAAAAACCCCCTCAAGATTTATTACTCAAAACAAAGGTCAGTTCCAGAGTGTGCAGGGACTGACTTCCATTGCTTAGCCCAGCACTCAATCACAGGACACTGAGCCTTGTTCTTTGCTTTCTAACAGAGACATGCCCCTCTCATGTGAAGGCAATTGGACCACTGCTTTTTACTTCCCACAGGACCAGGATTTCAGTTGCCAGAAGGTTAACTGAAGGGGAAACTTTGAAAAAATTGAAAGGAAAACAAAACTCCGAGGTTTCTACTAAAACCTTCCCAACTTGATATTGCAGGTGGAATTTTCTACACTAGATATTGTGACAGAGTATTATTATGAAGATGTGAAGAAAGCAATTGGTATCCATTTCTATATGCAGCAGGAGTGGATTCTGCAAGCATTTACCCGAGACTTAGAAATCCAGTTACATCACAGGTTATTACAGGCATGGATTCCTTGGGCCAATTCAGTGCTGCAAGGTACCGAATTCTGCCTTCAAACATAACCACAGGTTATTCCTGTCCCTGCCCTAACTGACCACAGGCACACTCAGGTCACATGACGTGTCCCAACCTCTAATGTTAAAATTATTCGTACTACTCTCCACTTCTCCTCTAGCACCTACCAATTATTCTTCCTGTTCACATCTCCAGGAATATTCATGACCAGACTTTTTCAGGTCCCTGCCAGTATCTCTTCACTCCTCATTCTGCCAACTTTTAGTTCCCATTTTCCCTATTCCCTTTACAACCCCATTGAGCCCACCTTGAATATCTTGCACAACTTATATTTCTAAATCCCAATACAGTTTAATTCTGTTCCCTTTGTCTCTTTAAACCATCTCATTATTTTCCAGTACTGCTCTCCTTGTGGCAGTACCTTCCTCAGCCTCTCCTAAACCCGTCAACAGACTCCTGTGGCAGCTGACCCTTCCGTTTTCCAGTACCCTAACATGGACACAGGGAGATGAGACAAGAAAACTCTCTCCTGGGTGCTGAAGGCACATGGATGCACTGACAGTGCACCTGGAGAGAGAAAGACACTGTTTTCCCTGCTTGCTGCTGGCTCAAGCAAGGAGAAAGTAATGGTGCAGCTGCAGAAAAGTCTTGTTTAACCCTGTACTGAAAAATCCCAGTGAACAGAATAGTCAAAGATTTCACTTGCAGACAGCTTTGCTCTGATACACTTCTAATGGCCATATGCCTCGCTGTGCAGTTTCCAAACGCTAACAATTTGATCCAGCTGGAACAGAATTTCAAAGAAAACCTTGTGTCAAGGCCCCAGCCCTGCCAACTGCAAGAGCTCGTTCCCAAGCAGGGCTATAGGAGTGCTATAGAGTCTTAATGAAAAGAACATCGGTATTATGCTTAAAAGCGTAAACCAATGCCTTTCCCTTAGTTTCTTTCTTGGAAACAGCTGAAGTTCAAAGATGAAATGCCAAGCTTCTTTGGTCTTCTGGACCAGACTTTAGAGTTCTGAAGACTTGATTGCTGAAGATGCTGTAATTAGTAAGTGATAATTTAGTGGGTTTATAATTTTGTGTATTCTGGGAGGTCTGGCACAAAAAGAAAGAAGAAAAAAGCTGCACTGAAACCCTGTGGTGACACATTTGTCCACACTTAGTAACTAGACATCTGTTCCATGTACCTGAAAGGTTTTTCTGGTACCCTACGAATTAATGCTGAGGTCACAGATAGTATAGGAGCATCACTTTGCCAAAGCCATGCTTATATACAGACTTAGAAGTCTATGCACAGGTACAGACTCCATCCCATCTATTCATTTAATATTTTCTTTAATAAATATTTTTTCAATAATAGTATTTTTCACTCTCTTAAGAACAGTATTAAACTGTCCTTGTAATTAAAGGAAAACTGTGAATTCCCAAACCCAAATGAAAGGCTGCATTGCATAATCAAAACCTTATCTGCTTTACTTTGTAAAGGTAATGAGTTCAAATCCAGTGGGTGTTTTGTTCCTTATTAAGAGAAGTCTTGTAACTTTTATTCTCCTAGTGACTAAAAGATTGTTATACTTTCACCTCTTAATTAGTTGTTATCAACTGGAACATTCAGCATTTAATTATCATATGTAAATTTATTTGGAATACTAAGTAAAATATGCAACACAGCACATCATTTCCATTAAGTTTGACACACCTCTAGATTTTGGTATGACCTAGGGAAATAATTTCATACAATACTCCTATTTTTCTTAGTAATTTTTTCTCTTGCCCCTCAAAGTACTTCTAAAATGCACTTGGGGAGCAGTATGAGTCTTCACAGAGCTAACCAACACCTGCAGGTTCAATGACTGTAACCCAGCCAACAAAAACTAGTACCTTATGTTTGCAGAGGCAAGTAAATTATAACAATAGTTTTCCATTTATTTTTGATTATAGGAGAGTTGTCAACCACCTCACACTTCTGGCAAGGCTTTCTCTATTGCCTGAACAGATACCCCAGCCACCACCAGAGGTTCTCCAACGATCCAGTGATCTACAATCAGCATGTGTGCTTCGACCTTCAAAGTCCTAACACAGAAAAAAACACCAAGGTCCTTACTGTTGCTACAAGCAGTTTTCAACTCTGACCCTGAGAAACAGATGCAAAACTCTTCCATGAACAAAACAGGAAGCCCTAAAGATGTGGAGCTGCTGATGCCCCTTACCTTCTCTGTTTGTCCAGTCTAAAGCCCACACATTAATGTAGGACAACCACAAAAACAACAGATGCAAACAACAGAAAGATCTAAGCCAGCTCTCTGGTTCCATGTGGAGGGAGGTTTCCCTTTTATTAAATCCCTGAAGCTGCCTACAGTTTGCAGGCTGAAGCCTCTGTGAACACCTTGACTTTGTGCACTGTGGTAACTGTACTCAGCACTGGCAACAGCACAGGCAAAGCCAGGGGTGAGAACAGTTGATGGTTCCTCCAGCCCAGGGTCTGGGGGCGTCAGCAGTGACTTAACCAATGACACAGGGCCAGCCTCAGACCTTACCTTTGTGAAACCCCCCCGAGGACACTGAAAGGGGTTTGATAGACCTGATGTACTTGTGCAATGTTACGCTGTAAAATTAGTCATCTATTGGTTATTAAATCTGTTGGGCGATCTCTCTTAAAGACTTACGTATTAGATTTGGCTTTTAAATAGAGTCCTTCATGACCTTTTAGCAGTTACATCTCATGGCAGAGTAATAAACGGAATAAAGTGATTTGCAGTATCTGTCATGAAAAACAGATAATACTGAATACCTAAAGGGGCTACAGGAGAGTTGGAGAAGGATCTTTTACAATGGCATGTAGCGGTAAGACAAGGGATAATGGCATTAAACTGCAAGAGGGCAGGTTTAGATTAGACATTAGGAAGAAATTCTTCCCTGTGAGGGATGGGTGGTGAGGCCCTGGCACAGGTTGCCCAGGGAAGCTGTGGCTGCCCCATCCCTGGAAGTGTCCAAGGCCAGGTTGGATGGGGCTTGAAGAAACCTGGTCTAGTGAAAGGTGTCCCTGCCCATTGCAGGTGGGTTGGAACTCAATGATCTTTAATGTCCCTTCCAACCCAAACCATTCTATGATCCTACTCAAAAGATGAAACAAAATATATTTTCTATGACAAAATTTTTATAATTATTGTTTTCACTATATCAGGATTCAAAAATGATTCAAACATGCTCAGTAATTAGGTTTTCATCATAGGCCCTTGAAAAAATAAAGAGCAAATTGAAATGGAGAACACTTCTGTGTAACACTTAAATGGTTCAGAATGAGTTTTCACCAACTGGATTTTTCTATTTGTGTTACAATTCATATAAATTATATAAAACCTCAATGATGTAAGTGCCAATAAAAAGTAGTAAAAATTTTTGAGCAACAGAGCAATGACTTGTTGCATCTGAAAATTTCGCAGTGGTCTACTGCAACTATTGGCAGAAGATCCGAAATAATCGAGTGAAAAATCCTAGGAGAAAGATTCAGATAATTATAGAGTATACAGATATAGTACATATACATAAA
>JAWWMP010000023.1:13717436-13782822 GCA_035047865.1 Dendrocincla tyrannina
GAAATAATCGAGTGAAAAATCCTAGGAGAAAGATTCAGATAATTATAGAGTATACAGATATAGTACATATACATAAAAACACAACTATTTATAAAAGAAAATGCAGCTCAGTTTACACTCTTCTTTCCATTGTTCTGTATATGCTTTAATTGGTTACAAGTACACTTTTGAATTCAAAGTATTACACTGGCAAGTTCTCCTAAAATGTCTTAGTTCTCCTCACTTTTAATTCAATAACATCATAAATGCTGACACATTACAAACTTTCCCAGATGTATCCTGAACTAAGTAGAAGAAGCCTTTGCTTTAGTTCTGTTCTGACAGAGCCCTCCCAAAAAGCCCATTCCCTGCACACAGCCTGAGCACACAGGCACCTTTTCAGCATTTTACGCTGTGAGGATCTTCCAGTAAAACACACCTGAACACAAGGGATTTTCCCCAGTTTTGCTCTTTCTTTGTGAATCCCCACAGACACAGCTTTGTGCATTCAAAGCCCACCCTCGGTCACTGCAGGGCTGCTGCGAGTGGCCTGCAAGGAGCAGGGTTTGATGCAGATCCTGGGGGAAGGAGAAGGGAGCTGGAAGGGACCTGGGCAAGGCAGGCAGGGGTGACTGCACACAAGAGTGGTGTGTGCAGCTGTCTGTGATAGCACCATCCTGAACTCCCCCCAGAAGCAGGCTGCAACTTTTACCTGGAACCATAAAGACAATAACAGGCCTTTGTAAATTTCTGACTATTTTCTAATCAATGATTTAATACAGTATCACAGATTTTTCCATGTCTCTAAAGATATGAATAAAGGTGATTAAATAGGAATGCAAGGTTGAAGTCTTTCTAGAATGAATAAAATCTTTTTGCTTGATACCCTCTCTCATTATATAAAAAGAAACCAAAGCCATAACAGCAAAAACCAAAGAACTCCTATTTAAAACACAAAATGTATAGCCAAATTTTTGCACATCTTTAGCAAGGCTATCATTTATCATCAATTGGTTTTTTTCAGACTAATTTGTAAGAAAATGATCTGTTTCATCAGATCATTTTCACATCCCATGCTATGCTGGGATCTACCTGAACACCTGGAAAGAAAAATCAACAACTGCACCATGAATTTTTATGTAAGTGGATTATTTCTATGAATTTCATCATGTTGATTGATGAACAGCCACCTACTAATCTAATGCATCGGATCCTCACAGCACCTCCAAAACCTGAAGTACCAAAGGCACCAAAGTAAGGCACCAAATCTGAAACCTAAGTAGTTCTTACTCATTAGCAGTCTACTTGTGAAGTGCTCTTTCCCCATCACTGCTCTCTTCCAAGGCTTGTTATTTAATAATCCACTGTCAAAATAAAATATAACTACAGCTCTGTCACCCTTAAACTTTCAAATATAAGAGGGTTTACCCTCTATGTCTACTTAAAGAATAATTTTTATTATCAGGTGTAGCAAGGAATAAATTATGTTTGCCATACGTAGCATTTCCTAGACAGCACAGAATTTTGGGGACGAAGACTGCCACCTTTCGGCTATAATCTGTAACAACAAAAGCCTGCTTTCTCATGTAAATTATACTGTTCTAGTGAACATTTTTATTATATTATTTTAGCATCTTCGATCCAGAAAACTGAAGAACAAAACTCTGGGTTCAACTGAAGCCAACCTGAAAAAAAAAAATCCTACCTTTAGAATTGCTGTATACAAGGTCTCTTAGCACAGGATCAGAGAAATCAGAGCTAGGGTTTTCATCCTGGAGGACATGACAAGATTGCCCTGGCACACAAAGCTGTATATTACATGAGAAAACTCTATTACACACCATTTCTTTCCCACGCAGCACTGATGTAACCTTTGAGTAGCTCTGCTCTATATATTGGGTCAGATGACCTAAAGACAAATGATTAAATTATTAGAAACTGTATCATAATATAAATAATCTATTAGCTACTTAAATACCAAAAAGTTCCTGTCTGGGACCAAAAGAGTTTCAGGTGAGCAGCCTAACCCATGACTACGCCAACTACAGAGCAAGGCAAAAGAATTCCTGAAATTAATGAATCAACAGAATGTATGGAATGCTTGGATTCCATCTCAGAAATGCAAAAGCATACAGGTAGAATTCTCCTTTACAGGCAACCTAAAACAGGACAGAAATTTTTGGTGAATAGTTTGAACATGGATTGAGAGTCCATAGAGAGGTAAATGAGCCAATCCGTATTACGGAATATGCTGAGAGGTCCAGAAGTGATGGGTAATACAGAGTATGAAGGAAGGGCTAAAACAGCACTACAGAGGGCCTGAGGAAACTTGTCAAAGTCTGTAAGCCAGCAGTGTGGAAAAACAACCCAACTATCCAAGCTTTTATTTTCATCAGATAATGTCAAAGCCAGAACTTGCACAGAACAGCTGAGATGAACTAAGATAATACCAATAGAGCAAGATTAATTTGCAACTTCAATACGTGAAGAAATCAAAGTGAAAGAATGAACACAAAAATGCAGATATATTTTTGCTAAAATAAAGGCAATTATAGAAAGATCAAAAGAGTATTTTACTGAGTTTCTTAATGCTGAAATTCACAAAAGCAATCGTGAGACAGCTGAGCCATTTGTAGAAGAATGAAATTGTGAAGAGCTGCAAGAGGCAATCAGAAACTGAGGAGTAACAAAAGCACCAGGTGTGAGTAATCTTGGCACTGAATTATCAAAAACGAGGGGGGAAAGGAAATCTTTACATGGCTATGTGGTTGGTTTGAGTTTGGGGAGAATTTTCAAACATGAAAAGATATATATACGCTGTATTTCAGTTTAAAAAATTAAAAGAATATTCACTTCACAGAAAACTAGTCTTGAAGAACAGAATGTTGAAACTTGAGCTTAAAATGTTGAAAATTAGTTACATTACACCAGAATGTTAAAAATATATCTATTTTCTACAAACATTGGAGGGAGGTCTTGTTTTGGTTTTGTTGGTGGTAATGTCCTTCTTTTTAATTGTATCTAACGCACATAATCCATTAAAACTGAGAACTTGAACAGTACTTTACTTTGGATATTAAGTACCCAAATGCCTTCACAATTAAAAGCTCACCCCCTTTAAAGACTAGCTATATTGAAAACAAGTGACTACCCTCCTGCCATATGGAATTTCATTCCTTTAACTGAATTTCAGCAGTGTAATTCTGCTTTTCCTAGTGGGAATCAGGAAGGCAGATGAAGGGTAGCAGAGCACAGCAGAGCCTCCTACCTGTCTGGCCCCATCCCCATGGGTCACAGCTGGAGGAGGGAGATGGCACAGCCTTTCAGAGCACACATTCCACAGCCCTCCGGAGCCTTGTAACAGGACATGCTGCTTCAGAAGGATTTTGCTTCTGTCAGCAGGACTTTCCATATGGGGCCTGCCATGTTCCCACTGCATGGATTGCACCTCTTGCTGAAGAATGTGCCTTTTACAGTCTTTTCAAATCCATGTCCTGGTGATCAGGTTTAAAGTCTGTAATGCCCTTGCCTTGATAGTTTTCACCTGACTGAGGAGGTAAAGAAAGAAGTTCTAGAACTCAGTTAGAAAGGTTGGCCTTAGGGGTGCAGAACAGTACTGTTATTTTGGCAGGCTCAACTCTGAATTTCTCTTGGGGTTGAATTTTGTGAGACTGGGGGGGGGGGCAGATTTTTGTTGTTATTTTGGAGGCTTGGGGGGATTTTCTTGCACATCCTGCTTACTCTGATTCTCCAGTTATTTAAGTCCCTTTTTTCAAGTAGGTGTTTGAACAGTTTCCCAAGCGATATTCCAATAAAAATATGTAAGATCTTTCCCATGAATCTTTAAGAAGTATGAATGATGGCAAGTCATACACTAATAAAACTTGCAAGGTCAATTTTATTACACAAATGTTAACGGAGCGTGTAAATGGCAATTAAATCCTCCGTTTTTGGAAGTTGGGATATTGCTTTCTTCTTCAGAAAGGGATTCAGTAGGGATTTCCATTGAAACTGATACATACAGGAAAACATTTCAGTTCCTCATTAAAAGAAACAGCGAAACAACAAAGGATAAGCTCTTACACTGTAGTAAAATAGTACAGTACATGTAAGTACCATAATGGCACACTCCCATGTATAAACATGGGTATTGATGGATTAATTCAGACCCCATTTCATATAAAGGTTGCACTGACCACCATCACTCTTAACGATCCAATGAGATAAGGTACATGGAAGAATGTCCTGATTTTTTATGTGTGTGTTGTACATATTAAATTTTAAGATCTGCAAAAAGCAGAGAAAACTGTAGCTCCAGCCCTACCCTGTTTATTCTGGCATCACACTGAGAGGAAAGATGACCTCCAGAGTAAGAAAATTCTTGTCCCATAGTACTCCACCAGACAGACACTTCCTCTTTCAACATGCCTCTGAATCAATGCAACAAACCCATCTTAAAAAAGGATTGTGAGGAAGAAAGCTGGGTTAGAACCCAATAGAAAGTCCCAATAGCATAATTCTGACCATTTTCAATTTCAATTTTCTGACATTGACCCCTGTAAGCAGTTTCAGAGATAACAGTTTCATTTATGCGGACTCTGGTGGCTTGGGCTAGTTCCCCAAATAATTTCCATTGTGATACAAGTTTGCACTGCTCTTAAAATAATTTTATCTCCATTTGAAAAGACTGCAGAAAAATTAAAAATTTACCACTCTAAGTGAGCCAACATTGTAATAATATTGTTTTGTTTATGAGTCCCATCTCTACTTTGGTTTATGTTTATGTTTTTCCTGATGCCATGGAAGTATCAAAGGATATGCTAATGCTAAGCCATAGTGGCAGTGACAGATAACATTTTAAAGGTGAAATGCATAATTCTCCAACAACCTTGGTAGCGTAGTCACCTTCCCTGAAACACACAGTACAAAGCCACTCTTTTTTCATCACATTACTCAGCCTCAGAAATTAATAAAGAAATCTCAGGTCTGGCCTTTTTTTGTTGTTTGTCTTTTTGTTTTAATACAACTAAAATTATTTGGAAATATCCACTGCTTTGAAATGGATAGTATTTTGTTTCAAGTTGACGGGTAAAAGGATAGAAAAGAGACCTTAACAATGTAAGACAGCTCACTGTTTGCCGGAGGTATGCTGGTAAATACAGCACAAAAATAGCTGTTCAGCCACCTTTCATTGCAGTATTCAATTCTTGAGTTCTCTATGACAATTGCTATATTCAAATATAGTTTGTGTAGAAAGATCAAACCTTGAAAAATTACGTGTTTTGCTCTACTGAGATGTCTAACTATTTACGTCCCCAAAGTCGCTCGAAGTCATTCAGTTTTCAGCTCATTTAACAGATTTTACACAGATTTCTTCCACTACAATTAATATTGTCTAAAACATTGCCAATTGTGAAATCCTTTCACATTAAAGACAAATCAAATATTAAAACACTTCCAACCAACCTGCATCTATCAATTGACACATTTACATTCTGAAACACCACACAGTCAGGGATCTTGGCAACTATATCCGTCAGAACCCTAATTTCTCCATCCCAGGAGTTTAGAAGGCGAGTAAAACGTGGTCGGTATCAACTAGAATACACATTCATTCAAGAAGTTCAAATTCATTTTTGGCAAATCAGGATTTAAGAGTTTTGGAACACCAGATAAAACACCACCAAGAATCCTCTAGCCTTGGGATCGAGAGAATTAGTTCCTTCCCATTATTCACATTGCCTACTGATTAGGAGGCCGCTCAAGAAAGCCAAACACAGTATCACTTTCTCAAAAATTACTGCAAATCTTTGGTTTTCACAAGTTCCAGCCTGATGGAGGGTTACAGTGAAGGAACTGGCCCGACATGCAGCAAAGAGCTCTGTATCACTGGGGCTGTGCAGCTCCTGAGTACAGAAATGCTGCTAAGCCTTTTGGAGAATCCAGTGCTGGATTACTTGGGTTACTTCATTCATTTTGGTACCCTAAGGTAAGGTAATAAGCAAATAAATACTTATAGATTTCAGAGTAGTTTCCATGAGCTACCAGGATAAAATCATCGTCTGCACAGACGCTTTAACAGCAGTGAGAGGAGCCAGTTCCATCAGAGATATGGAAAACATTCGAATTTCAATTTCACAGCAAGTGCTAACAGAGCAATTTAGAGCAGGCATGTGACCCAGCCAGTGCTGCCCTGGTTCCAGAGTGATTTGGCTTCCACAGAGTCTCTTTTTCCCAGTCACTCATTGTAAATCTCTTCTTCAGAAATACAGGTTTGGAAACTTCAGAGCCAATTAATTCTGTCCTTCAGTCCGAGAGAAAAAGCACAGAGCTCACTGTGACTACAGCCTGACCACATAGAGAGAGGAACACAAAATCAAACAAGCTGCTCCTTCAGGCAGCAGAGAAATTGCACTGGGGAGGGGGAAGGTTTAGATACAGTGTGCCTTATTAAAAAGCAGGAAGATTAATATCCCAGGTACATCTTCTGTAGCTGCCCTCACAAAAGTACCAGGAACTAGCCAAAGGGTGAGCACAGAGATGTGCAGGTCCTTCCTGGGTGTAAGAGGGCTGAGATGAGCCAGAGCAGAGCTGCAGAGAAGGGCGAGCCCACTGCTCAGCAGCCCCTCTCCACAGCAGGCACTACCTGGGGAATGCTAATTCTGGCTGCTTTATTGTCTGCTGGAAGTAATGAAATGAGCCAGGGTGCCATCTCATCCTAGAGGTTTAAGGTTTATTTTCAAATCCAAAGAAAATGAATCTCAGGGATATGGTGAACTCAGACAGACAGATTTCACACAGCTTACCCCAAAATTAAGAAATGCCTTGGTGGTATTCCTTTCTTTCTTTTTTAATTAAGTGATTTTCAGATAGAGTAGACAGGAGTATTAAAATTAAAGGATACATCAGATTTTATTACTAGTTTTGCTGTTTCACAATTCCAGTGAGAATTTTACCATTTCCAGAAGCTCTCTCTAGTTCTGCTTAGTTTTTGTCTTGTTCTGAAGCAAATTTGATGCCAATTCCAGAACATGGGGAAAGTGCCATACAGAATTAATTTCAGCTGCAATTCCTATTTTAAAGTATGTCTTTGAAGGTAGCACATGAGCAGATTTGATATTCTCAGAACATACGCATTCACTGCATATCTACTTTGCCTGGCAGTCTAAGGGAGGCATTTAAATATTCTCTCAATTGCAGTATTTCACATTTCACCTGAGTCCCACAAAATCTCTGCTCTCAACATTTTCCTCCTGTATCACACGGAACCTGTCACGACACATTCTGAATTGTAAGGAACCTCCATAGAGCAGAAATACTAGGTATGCCCTATGGCAAAAGTCAGATTAATTGCTAAAATGAGAAAAAGATCCAAAACACTGCTTGGGGAGCACTTTGCAACAGTCTCTCTTGCCAAAGGCAAGTTTCTGAGGGGGAAAAAAGGTCCTTTATGAACCCGCAAAACTATCAGTACAAGAGCTGCACATACATCAAAATTAAAGAAAATTAAATAGCCCTCAGGTATAAAAATAGAGCTTGATTTAAAATAGAAGCAAAAAGCACAGAGCTGACTTTTGTCAAAAATTAACTGGATTAAAAATTTGTCACGTTTTTGTGCACGTGCAAGAAGAGAATGGCATTTCTAGTACAGGTGAGCAAGACCTCTGGGGCCTCTGCCAAAGCTCTGAGTAACTGTGTTCAGGTACTCATATTTGGGTCTTATGGGTTCTAGATTTGAGCTGACCTTAAAAAATACCCTCCCTGAAACAGAAATGGTTGAGCACTAAGTTTTTCTTGCTTTGATTTACTTTAAATAGCTTTCTGCATAGAAATCTCTGTCCTTGCGAGCAAGCTGCTGAGCCTGACCTCTTCAGGCTGTGACTACTCCAGAGCTAGACTACACTTGCCTTCCTACTCCTGAGAGCTCTCAGGTCATGGACTCCATCTACATCAACATTCAGTCTCAGAAGTGGCCAAAAGAAGAAATCCAAGGAAACACAAAACAGCAATCTAAGCATGCATGATAATGCTCCAGGAGTACCTTGTCAAGTGTCCAATTTGCAGCTCTGGGACTTCCCAAGAACTGAGAACCTCTCCTCAGGCAATGCACTGGAAAACAGAGCCACCTATTTCAACATGGAAAGGAATTAGAACAGAACTACTGAAAGGCCATCCAGCATTGCTGGGCAAAGAGAAGCAGCCACAGGAGAGAGCACTGTTTAACGCAGCTGAAGCACTGAAAGGTCTTTCATCCACAAAGGGGATGGGGAGCTCTCCAGCTCTGCACTGAGATATTGAAAGTTAAGACATGGAAATGAGTTCCTTTTCAGTTGTCACACACAGGGAACATTTTGACTTATTACACCTTACAACTTATAAAATAGAGGTGTCATTTCTCTATTCTCTTCAGCTTAAAAATTGCATAAATTGAAAACTCTCAAGTTCACACCAAGCTTTGAGAACTTTAGGGCTGAGGAGATGGAGAAGCACGGTTTTAGCAGAAGAACTGAACACACTATGAAAGCTGAGAACATTACCTTTTCTAATCATAAGATCGTATCAAGTTTACAAAGTTTAAATCTAATGCTACTTTTATTTTGCATTTATTATTATTTTATTGCTATTATTATTATTTTAAGAATCACAAAACTGCATCTTATTATGAAAATGCAGGGAATGGCCAAATTATCTCTGCTGGCATTTGACAGGACAATGGAGCACCTACTCAGAGACTGCCAAGTCATGATTCACTAAGCAGAGTCAAGGTTAGACCCAGATGCCAATAAAGATTCATTAAGTATGAAATACAATATCAGCAGTGTCATTGTAATGACCTGAATGCTAATTTAGGCTCACAGTACTCAAATTCCCCAGTGAAAGAAAGGGAAAAGTGAACAATTTCACAGCTTTTAACCACAAATGCGATAACATGTAAAACATTTGAAAATATATTGGGAGCTATATAAAAATGAGAGTAGGCAAGTGAAATGCAACATTGCAAATTAATAGTTTAGTTAGATTTTCTTCTTTTGTTCTAGTGAAAAGAATGACTCCTTTTCCTAGTTGCTTGAACTGTCTTAGAAGACTTTCACTCCAACAAACTAATATTCACCAGAAATCAAGTATACCATGTGCACCGACACCCACAAGGGTTCCAGCTCCCTGAGACTTCTGTGAACACGAGGACAAAACAAAGGCATGGGTGTGGCAGTGGAGCTTCTGGCACAGGACTGGCACTGAGTTCTCCTTGAAAAAATGCACAATGTTTATGGCTGCCTAGAAACTTCCTGTCTTTACCTGAACTCTGAAACAACACTGTATTTCCACCTTACCTGCTGTGCATCCCCGAGCCCTGCCCTACAACGTACCCAGACCAGTGTAAGATCAGTTGTCTCCGTGATGGGAAGCACTATGTTATACCACGATTCTCATCTTCCCTGCTGTGGAATGAAGCTATTTAAGACTTCATTCATTCATGCATAATATATGAAAGCCTTCTAAGCTTGACTTAGCTCTGTTGTTTTAGATGAAATATTTTAGTTACGCCATTTAGAAAACCTAGTTTGTGTTGATTACATCCTCTATCCCTTCAAGTTTGAGAATCCTCAGCAGGAGCAGCTGGACTTTCATGATTTTGCAATTACAGAAGATGTTTCTCCTCTGCCTGCCATGCACTCTAAGATAGAAGCAGTAAAAATACGTATGTCATAATAATATGTAACATAAAAATGTTTTAAGAACATGTAATACAAAAGCCGTTGTTTTGTATTACTTTACTCTTTAAACATTTTTAAAGTATGCTCTATTTCCCTGTTGGTTTTGCACTAAACCCACATTGTTTTCTGTGCCACCACCTGAGTGCGTCATCAGGGACCATTCTGACACAACTATTTTTTCACTTAGTCCACTTTCACATGCCATACATATAAAGAAAGACAAGTCTTGTAAAATTCATCCTGGGTTGTATTTTCATGACAAAACTGTAAAGTAGGTGATGTGTAAAAGTAGGTATTGATAAACCTAGAGTGCAAAAAGAAATTAAAGTAACCCAGTTCTAGATGTGGGGAGTGGCTGGAACCATTGCAAATCTCAGGGTGGCTCTCTTAGCTTTAATATTTAGCCTATCCCTTAATTCTGCCAAACTAAACCAAACTATTATGCCTTCATCTTGAGTATTTTGTATAAGAAATACTGAAAATCCAAGTAGCATTAGCAATCCAGTAGCAACCCATGGTGTCACTTCAAACATCATTTCTAGCATTCTGAAAGGGCAAAAGCCTTCTTTTCAAACCCTTAACTTCAAAACAAATATCTCATTCACACACAAAATGTACCTTGTGACTTTTTCATTTCTTGACAGCTGTAAAGTTCCAGTTTGTCCTGTAAACTCATGCCCTGAAAGCAACAAGCACCATAAGGATTTACAGCCATTGGGTCTTTAGCAAACAGTACACCCAGACCAGAGAAATGAAAATTATTCCTGGAGTTTCACCTCAGGGTAATCACAAAATAATCACTTTGTGTTTTCCTTATCCGCTCACAATGAACATATAATAAGATATGTTATATTCATAAATGGACAGTTGAAAGATGAAATCAGGTCAGTGCTGATTTCATTAGGTTTACAATGGCAAAGATAAATAATTTGTTTAACCACGGGAGAAAGGAAGAAAACACCATCATAGTTTAAAAATATCTACAGAGCAAGGCAGTGGGTAAACATTAGAATGTAACATGAAGCACCACATGCTGAATAACCCAGCAGTGCAAGCAAAGGAGAATTAAGCATGATTAAGGAAAAACAATTTAGAGAAGATTGAATATAAAGAGTGAAGATGATCAAGAAGCAGTCCAAAATGAAAACACCTAATAAAATACTAGAAAATAGTATAGGAGAAATTCTTTAAAAAGTGTCAAACACTGGCAGGGAGGCAACCGGACCACAGAAGATATGGGAAGGAAAGTGCCAGGCAGTATTGATAGAGCATGGAACAAGCAAATTAATTGCCTCAGAGTTCAGTACAAAAGACACAAAAGAGTGATCAGGAATTTTATATTATTTTTTTTTAATGAGAACATGTACTTGAAAGAAAAAAAAAAGAAGGAAGAACCAAGGTAATTAAATAATTTCAATGAAACTCTAAACCCAACAGTTACAATAGCTTCTGGTTTCACAATAGCTTCTGCCTTCAAGAAGTCTATCAAGGCCCTGCTAATCCCTTTGGTGCAGACTGTCACTTGGAATTGCCTAAAATAATTAACTAATCTCCATTGGTACAGCTTTCCAGCCACACAGGCCATCTCCTTAGCCATGAAAAATGGCAAGCAATTCTCTGAAGTGTTTAGTTGATATATTGCATTATAGTCATCAGGAGAGAAATGGAGTAATAAAATGTATTTCTCCCAGTTAATCATGTCCTCGAATGGAGAGTGGGGTACTGGGGAAAAGTTCAAACTGACATCTGCAGCCAGGAGCATGATGTAGGATGCTGCCTTATTCTCACAGAGATGTAGATCTGGTTGAAAGAGGTGAACAATATTTGACTAATATTACAGTAAAATATACCTATTTTCTATCTGCTCACATCCATCAACACTCGTGTAACAAAGCTGAGTTTCAACAACCTAAGAGAAAATGGAAAAAAAAACCCTGAAGATCTCAGACTATTTTAAACCCAAAGCATTTATCTGGAGGTTGTTTTTTTTTTTTTGTTTTTTTTATGTTTTGGGGTTGCGTTGATTTAGTTCTGAGGAACCTTTCTATTGCCCCTATCGTGCAATACCCTGATTTTGTCCTGAATATCACTTTGGGTTTATATAATGCATCCCAGCCAGTGCCATCTGTGAGGTTCACTTCTCCCTCTGGGCAGCAAAGCAAAGGCTGAAGATTCATCAGGCAGTTGTGCCTGACACAACATCACACAGATCTGAGCTCAGAGCTGATGAATGAGAAGACAAAAGCTACAGGCATGCAGCACTTCTTCAAATAAAATACCAGGTTTTAAATAAGAGGATAGCTACAGCCAAACAACTGTGTCATAAGCTCAAACTACTTAGTCTTTCAGAAACACAGCATTCATTTCAAACTTCTTAACTTCAGCTCTTCAAGTTGTTTGCAGGGTCACAGCAATAAGTCTGTTATCACACCATATAATGTCAACACGTAAGAGACACAAGACAGCTCCACAGCTCTCTCCAGCAGTGCTGAGTGGGCTGTGCTGGAGAAAACAACTTAACAAACAGGACAAAAGCCTTTGACTTGGGGGGTTTGTAGTAAAGCCATTTTAGCTTATGGCAATCAGTGCTTTATGGGCTTCCTGATTTACAGGCTGTCCATTAGTATATTAATTAGCCACCTATGGACTCATCTTTAATGAATTTATCCAATCCCTTATTGAACTTCAGTCAAAAATAAAGATCAAGAGGTTAGTGATTTAATTTCTAGATCATGAGCATGGATTTATCTAAAAGCAAAAGGAAAACAACTATTCCGATTTCTAAAATGATTTATAGTGACATTTAAAAGAAAATTGCTTAATTCACAAATCAAGGCAAAATTTCCATTTTTATATGTCAAAAATATTTGCATTAAAATAAGATAATTTAGCCTCCTTAAGCCCATCTCAAAAATAACAGCGTTTTTCAAGTGCAGAAAAGTAAAACTCCATAAATATCCATAAATGTAACACAATTACGATAAATGCAAAATTAATGACTCAAGAATTACTAATTTACTGGCACATTTACAAAGTCCTAAATTACCATTTCACCAGAAGATTCGGGGAATGAGGGATAAAAGTATGATTTTACTGACAAAACTCAATTTTTTCAATACAATGAAAAAATGTAATATAAGCCAATCTTTTTTAATTGCAGATGGTATTCTGGTCTGCTCAGTGTGTTAAGGAGGACAAAAATCATTGTGCTGTGCAAGCCCCAAGGGGTATCAAAACCAAAAACCCATGGGATGAAAAAGTGAGGTATAAATTAGCAAACAAAGATGTTTGCCAGCATTTTCCTTTAACATGTTCCCTCCCTGTGCCAAAAACTGACCAGCTGCACTGGTTTTAAACACCGTGTCATCCTTGCACTTAAGAAGTCACGAATTAACCTCACATGTCCTCAGACTTTTTTCTGATATATAAAAAGTTGTCCTGTAAGCCTTTGGGGGAGGCTGCAGTGTATTGTCAATGTTACAATAAATGTGGTAGGGGGGTTTGAAGTTACATGAAATCTCTAAATGCTGCTTTAATTTCATTTTCCTGCAGCACAGTTTGTGCCTTTTGCTGCAGCAAAGCTGGCTTCTCCAGTTCCAGCTTCTTTTTAAAAGCTGCTCACAGGTACAGAGCAGTTATTCCCTTTTTGCTTGCATATACTGTTTCCATTGCATTTTTTCATTGCTCTGAAATGACCCCTCAAAAAAGTGCACGAGATTTTTCTGTAATGTGGCATTTCTGCAGTGCTTTGTGCCACAATGATTGCTGTAATTTAAACCTTATAATAAAAAACACATTAATCAATAAAATTTCAATTTATAGTATTAATTTGGAACTGTTTATTTCTGCCATGAAACACCTATTTTGTTATGATTTACTCAAGCAGTTTGTCCTCCTGGAGCACTTGTACAGCATGGCCAGATGCAATCAGCCAAGATATGCTGCGCTAGCTTCAATGGCAGAGAAATACAGCTGGCCCAAGAATATGGAGCTGTATCTATTTATGTGGACAGTAAAAGAAATTATGAAGAGTTATCTTTAACTTATTGCTTTTTCCCTTCAGAGTAACTAATTTTAAAACATATACCAAAGTTTTAAAACTTTGGATAATTACATGGCACTGAAATCAAGATGCTACCTGAAATAAATGCCTACCCTTGTCCTTACTGTTGCCAAGCACCAAACACAGAGCCAAAGACAGTGCTTAAGAGAGCCTAAGCTACATAATATCCTTCCTTCCAAACTTAAAATACTACAAAACCAAAATTCACCCTTCTGCTCCCACCACCCAAGGATTTTTAGCTTTATGTCACCTTAAAACAGACAAGCAAACTCCAGGCCAGGTGTCAGGCTCTGTGCCTGCTCTCACCCAAGAGACCCTCAGTCCTGCCTTACAGAGCTGTCAGCCTCAGCTCTTCCCTCCACAAATCCTAAACCTGCCACATAAATGTGTCAAGATGCTTGTGGTTGTGTACATGGAAAGCATCGCCTGGACATTTTCATGAAGCCTCACATTCAGAGTCCATCTTTGGAAACAAAATGAAAACCATTAAATGTTATATTTAAGCACATTTTGTTCAATCAGTAAAACTAAAACAATAGCCTTGCTGTTGATGAGTAAGATTCTTCCCACCTCTGCTATCAGCCCTAAAGCTGGTTGGTCTCCCATGTTGAAGACTGAAGCACCATCAGAGTTTGAGCACTCTGAAACTCAGACTTCAGTGGGTTTATGTTGTTCCTGCGATGTTGCCCTTTTGCCCAGCAAAATCCTCAAATCTCCCAATCAATACGAGCCACTTTGCCTTATTCCCTTGGAAAATGGAAGTTTAAGTCTTGCTTATATTTATGTAAAGCTCTAGAGATTCAGGTTACTAATTTGAAATATTTGTGATCAGACACTACAATTTGAGCTGGGTTTTCTACAGCCACTATACGTAAGAAATTGCACAGCAAAGTACAGGCTAAGACAATTCAGAAGTCTAATGCTAACAAACAAAACTTGAGCCTTTTTCTTGGTATTCATCAGCAAGATTAGTTTTAAACATTTGAAATTCTAACTGCACCATCAAATCTGATGTTTTATTGCAGCTGCATTTCACACAGCAGTTAAAATACAGTCCAAAATAAGATATTAACAAAATTTTCAGTTACCTCACTCTCAAAATAAAGCTCTGCTCTTCCAGGAAAAGAAAAAAGCAGCAGCATCTCATCTCACAGGTGCTCTGCTTTTGCCTCCCAGAACTGTTTCACACAGCACCAGTAGTGATAATCTTGCAGTCCTGATTAACAGAAATTGTGACCACCTGAAATTCAATGCTGTTGGGAAGAGTTTCTTTACCCCCACCCTCAGCAGCTGCTGCCTACAACGCTTAGAGAGGCTGGGCACTTCAAAACACACTGCTAGAGCACAGTGGGCTTGTTGTATAAATCTAAGAAGTATTATTCAAATATTCTATTCAAATAAGATAAAAGTAACTAGTGTCCAGAGAAAAATGAGATGTGGCAAAATAACTTTGGAACCAGTAAAGTGTTAAAAATCCAGAAGGCAAGAGACAAAGGACCAGCTGACCAGTGCTGGGCACGTTTGGAATACACAATCAGCTGCTGGAGACATAACAAATGAACTAAACTGGAAGTATTTTAGATTAAGCAAGCATCTTCCTACCTAATTACACTGGAGTCAAATAAACTCCAGAAAGGTGGGAGTGAAGAGGATAAATGGGGTATTTGCCCTCAGCTATCTGTGTGGGAGGCTCCTCCCTCCCAGTGGTGCTCCCAGGGCAGGGCAGGCTAAGCTGGCACACCTGAGCTGGCACAGAACCTGCTGGAAGCAGGAAGAGCAGAGAGAAGACTTAATGCTCTTAAAAAACCCTAATGAATTCTCTTTACAGCTCTTTTCATTGAAACTCATCTGAGCACTTCAAAATGAAGAATCACACAGAGATGATAGTCTCTCTCCTACTCAAAATATTGATAAATGACCATTCATTAAAGCCCTCCAAGAAGGCTATTAACAGGCTCCTCCTCACCATTGCTCGGTGCTCCCTCACACTCCACAGATAAAACAGGGGAGGTTGGCATCGTCTGTGTAATGGAAAAAGGAGGCAGAGGCCTGAAAACCTGCCCTGCATGGATGCAGGTGACCCCAAACTGAGCCTTCTCTTTAGGAAGAGAGCTTTTTGCATTATCTAAGCATTAAAATGAATGAGCATGAGGTTTCAGAAAACAGGCTGATGTTACATGAACAGCAGGTAAGCTACAGTGCATCTTCTCAAGAGAATATTTATAGTTAATTAAAAATAACTATTGATAAACACTCTGAAAGTGAGCTGACACTGAACATCTATCTTTTTTATAACATAGAAGGGCCAATATTTTTATAATCCCAAAAAAATAGGATTCAATCATGCATGTTTACAATGCATGAGAATTAGGATTGAAAATTGAACAAGTGACAGTTGTGCAAGAGGAATTAAGTTTTAATTAAAACACATGACTATTTGAAGTACTAGTTTAAGTCACACATTGAACAGCACGTTGGACAACATGACTACTTTTGTTAAAATAATGAAAGTTAATATAAAATATGCTAATAGCCTAAAACAGTGATAAGAAGGAAGGGTAAATGAGGCTAATTTATCCTCCTTCATTCATCCAAAACCACTTTACTGTTTTCTTCCTGCTGTCTGCAAAGCTATTTGATGTTGATGGCAAAGACTGAACGTTATGTACTTTTGCAATGAAGTCTAATACAAGAACTAATCTGAGAAGTGGCTGGATTTTCTCTCTCTCTCTGTATTTTCAGATAAGTGTTCTACAGTTGAATGCACTATCTTTAATACTTTTTGCTTCTTTTCTCGCCACTGAAGATGAGACCATCATAATTGTCTCCAGCAGCAAATGCTTTTAAGTCTTTTCTACGAGTCTTTATTTTCCTCCTTTTTATCTTAAGAATACTTTTGCTTTTTTCTAAATTTGAGCTTCCAAAAGAGTTCACTACATTTCCTAAGGCTGACTAGAGCATGGACTATTTTTTTCTTTTAGCATACAAACATGCCAGAGTTTTAACGACAGACGAAATTCAAAGATGGTTCAAGTTGCTTTCTTTTTGCAGATATTCATTTCAAACTGTATCAAGACAATGAGAGCCCCACATTTGCAGAGCCATACCAGTGTGCACAGCAGCAGTAACGCGGCCAGGAAGAGGAGTGCCTGGATAGTGCACACACCAGCTGATGTACATGACTCCCTGGAATTCCTGACAAATATCTATCATCCCCTAAAAGATCTCCCTGAAGTTTTCACTGGCTATCTTTTCATTCTATGGAAGTTAAACCCAGTAAGTTTTTCAGGTTTCAACTCTTCTCCCATCAGTACCTGTTTAAAGAACTGCTTTCTGCAGACTCAGCTGGATTTTAGGACATATGAGAGTTACATATTTAATCAGTGCACTTGGGCTCTCTGCTAAGATTCAGAAAGGCCTACAGAACTAAAAATCCCCTAATTTCCATTAAACTTATCCATTGCATATTTATCCATTGCACACACAGTACAGGTATGAGATAAACCCATTGTACCTCCTCCTTTCATTCCTCCTGTTTACCAGTAGCACCTGAGGGCAGTCTGAGCTCTCACACCACAGCTGTGATGGGAAGGAGGGTTAAGGGGAAGAGAAGCCCATCTACACTCCAATAACAATAAACACTTTTTTCTCTTCCACAATTCCTAGCAGTACCTGTTTATAAATATACAAATTTCTTGGGAAACTCAATGAACCAAAAGCAAAGCATCTATGTGGTATCTAGCTGATCTGCACTAGAACAGGTTCTCCAATCCTGCATCTGTTGAATATACTAAATTTTACACTTTTCACAAAAGCAACCATCAAATCCGATGGGAATAAAGAGGAAAAATATTTACCATGCCTTTAAATATTCTCCAGATTATCAAGGTTCTCTATTATGCTACTGAACACTCCACTGACTGTCAGTGGAGTTAACCATCTTTTCAATTTCCACTGTAGTCTAATTTGCAAAAAAGAGTAAAAATAGAACTCTTAGTGCTTTCAAGAAAAAAAAAATTGCCACTGATACATGAAGGAGACCAGTAGAACTATGAGCAAAATTTAAATGACACCAAAATTAACTAGGAACAATTATGGTTCAAATACTAGATGTGAATACCAAAATATTGCTGAAACCCTTTAATTTGTCAGCAGTAATTAACACAACTGTAGCCATCTCTCCTTTATTCATTATGTCTTTATTCTGTCAGATAAAACTATTTATAGTAATACTGGGTTGATTCACCATAATTTCCCGCCACCCACAACCATTTATAATTCTTCCCTTCAGTAATTTTATAAACTTAATGTTGAGGTTTTGATTTTTTTTTTCCACTTCCATCTGCTGACAACTCCCCCTCCCAACTTTCTTACTATATTTATTTTAAAAAGAACAAAAATCAGGGGTCAGTACAGCCCCCACTGAGCAGCACAGCTTTAAAGAGTGCAGATTGATATTCATTTTCCTTCTAATTCTGCAGATGCAAATTAGCTCAAAGGAGGAACTAAGGGCAGAGTGGAAAAGTGTTTATTGTACACTGTGAAACAGCGAGCCTAGAAAAGTAATAAGTTTTGACATTTAAGACCTTTCAATTTCTATTATATGAATATAAAATATGAATGATTATTTGCTTCTCTTCTCAAGAATGCCATTCCCAATCTAGCCTTGATCAAAGTGATAGAAAATCAGAATAAAAATACAGTGCAATAAAATACACAGTAGGCATTCCATACAGAGTACATTTAAAGCAGACTCAAAAAAAAAAATCTGTTCAAAATTCACCTGGAATATTCCTCACTGTTGCCTCAAATGGGGAAGAACTTACCACTATGTTACACATTAAAAATTAGTTAAAATCCAAGTACATTCAAGAAACAAGAAGAGACAGTGGTTTGTAAATAAAAACTACATTAATTGACTACAATATTCAGTATGAATTCTTTACCGAGCTTCCATGAACTCTCTCTCTCTGGAAATCTTCTGTAGTGCACTGAATAAAGAAAATTCCTCTGTTTGGGAAATTTCTCAGCTTTGAAGTACTTGCCATGATCTCTGTGTTCACCCAGTCAAGTTCATTTTGCACTCACCAACACATCACTTCATTTTAAATAAAAATTAATGTATTGACCAGGACAACAATTTACCAGGATTTGCTTGGAAATACCTGGATGCAGTACATGTAGTTTAATAATTTACTTACATATATAGGTACATACATATGCAGAAACCAAATACTGTTGATACTGCATATGTAATCCCCCAAATGCACGTGTCTAAGGATCTGTACCCTCATGTACTGACATCCACATACTCAAAAGTGCAAACACAAATGCAAAAGAATAAGCAGAAACGTTTCGAACACATACGTTACTTTAACTGTGCATAAACAGTATCATCCTAATAGTATCTGAAAACAGCTTAAAGACTGGTGTAAAAATCATCAGTGGAAAAAAATCCATTTCTCTTCATTGCAAATGTTTGTTAAATGTAAATGCTGATATTCTACTCCTTAGAAGAACATTTGTCTGCATGTGGAATTCCTTGATAAAAAGCTTTAGGGTCCCAGGTTTCTCTAGATAAACCCCATTGGTTTACTGATGCATGAATGCACTGAAATTGAATTACTGTACAATAGCAATTACTTTTCACCGCAGAGTTATAATGAGAATCAGCCTCACAATGAACACCAGGTAAGAAAAGTTAATAAAAAGAAGCCGTTTATTTGCATTTCCCACTGCAGCAATGGTAGTTGCCTTAAAGAAAAATCACCCTTAACACTTGATTTGCCACCTTACCAGTAAATCAACAATCACTTTTATTGGATCTCTTTATTTGCAAAGAAAGACTAATGAAAATGGAAACTTAACTGCACTAAAGTTTTAATAATAGCTTTTTGAATATTTCTCAATAACTTACTTATCTTTCATTTTGCTTTCTCTTTCCCTTCCCTATAGCATTCTTGGATTTTTTTCCCATTATACCAATAACTAGGAAATGTTAAAGCACCAAATGAACAATTTTAATTCCACCTCCTTTTCACTATCAAGTTTATTGCTGTAGTCATTTGTTACTGAGCATTTTGTCATAGTGCTCTATTCCTGTTCACTTTTGAATGAGTGGAGTCACTAAAGTATCATAAAATTATTTTTAAAAAAACTGAAAATCACTGGTAACTTTAAATTAAGACTGCTCAAGCACATTTCTTACAAATGAAATCACTGAAAGTCTGGGAAAAGCAACTGCAGCAGTGCCACAAATGACAGCAGACTACACGAGGCTCTCAAAGGGATTATTTGTATTTGGCCATAAAATCAAACCAACTGCTGAGCAGCACAGCAAACGTTTCCACGGCTGCCACCTTAAGGGCAGGAACATTTTTCCCAACTCAAGTGTCATAATCTTAAAAGTAAATGGATACATCTACCTTTGACACAGATAGAAGCAAAGTATCAGCTGCACTGAATCAAAACCACTCTTCAGTGATTTTAACTTCATCCATGCCACAAATACCTCAAAATAAAATCAGAAATTGCCTGCTTGAAATTCAACCAAGTAGGGCAGTATTAGGGAGGAAATGGTTAACAGGAACACCCCGGACTGACATAAATCTAAGGTAAATAGTGAGCACTGGGGAGGAGGGGGGGAAAGTTGCTTGCAAGGGTTTCCATCAGTAAGTAGATGACAAAAGGTTATGTAATTGGTTTAGTACTTTCAGTTTTCCATTTATCTTATGTATCTGACAGCATAAAAATAGGACAGTCGGTGATAGGATAATTGCATACTGAAGGGTAATTCAAACAGGGGATGAATATGATAAAAATCACACTGAACCAACTAATCACTATGAAAAGTGATGAGACAGAAAGATAAAAATTCAACCAGAATATTAACAGGGAAGAGGGAGAAGAGAGTTTAAAGGTGATAGTAGCTTTGAACAAGCTAATGTATTTGAAAGCACAAAGCAAAACAAAAACAAAAAACCCAACAACAACAAACAGACAAACAAAAACACCTGGGGCCTTTCCAAGCCATCCTATTTCTCTGTTTCCTGGTCCTTCTCCTAGGCCTTTTCTACCAATCAAATATATGTATATATATTTGTATACTTTGTATACTGGGGCTTTCTGAATATTTGTCACAGATTGCTATATCTGTGAGAACACGAAGAAGTACATTGATCAAAATGTTTTATCTAAAAAGTACTTAGATTAAATCATGGATATTGTTGTCTACTTGAAGCTAATTCAAAGAGTAGTGTAGGGTGACAATTTGGGCTAACATTGGCTGAGCCCTTGGATTTGGACCCCAGCAATGGTGACACCCTTATTACTAGGGCTGAGAGATATTTGTAAGGTCCTCTTCATTTAGTACTTATCCCAATATTACCACCACCATATCCAACATATTAATCTGAATTCTGTTTCAGTGCTCTTGCACAGGTTTCCATCAAAATCTTATCTCAAAATTGTATTATTTTAGAGGCAAGATGATCTCTGATCAAAGTGGAGCAGAGATCTCAGGTCCGTAAGGGGAAATTAGTTGTGATGTACCAAAGATGAAACTTGGGCAAAGCCTGCCCTGTATCAAAGGATTTTGTACTTCTCAGGATGTAAAATACTAAATACTTACTACCAAAACATAACAGGTCACTCACTACATCCCTAGCAACCAAGATGGACCACTTATGTAATCACGCAAAAATCAATAGCTCTACTGGAAAGTACACTAAACAGGTCATTTCTGAAAAGAAGTGACCCTGTCCAAACCAAGCTTTTCACTTTCTTTCCAAAGATGGAAACCTTCCAAAGAAGGCTCTGGATTTTTGTCACTTTTTCTGGCACTAAAACCCCTTCACTCCATATTATACACACGGTTTAACTTCACAGAGTTTGGGCCCATTTTTACTCAGAGCATGGTGGTCTATATTGATCCTCTGGTTTTACCTCCTTAAACAAACACACCATCTGTTTGAAGAGACCACACCTGTTCTAAGCATTTGTTAGGAAGCTCTAATTGAGACACAACCTGCTCTTCCCCCCATCACTCCTCCCTGACGCAACTCTATTCCCTCGCCAGCAAGGGTGCAGCTCGCTGGTCTCTTCTCGCTCTAAACAAGCGCTGCTCCACGAATGGCTTTTTCACATTGTTGTGATCTCAGGGGAGCAGTTTGCTCTGCTAAGGAGCAAGGAAAGCAGTTCCCCCCCAAGTCAATATTCTACAGGCTTCTGGAAGCTCTTGCACACATATTAAAGTGTAGTTTTTCCTCTGAAAAACAGACTGTAAAAATAGCTTTGCGGGGTTCCATGTTTATTGTCTTTCTCTGCTTCCCTGCCAAGTGTGCTCAGTTTTACAAGCTGAAGTATGTTTCACTTCACTGCCAGCCCAGAAAACTCAACCTCTAAAATGTAGCCAAATTCCTTCTTCCCTTTTGCACCATAACAAATAATACAAGACTGAAGGCGAAATTGTGTCTGCAGTTACCCAAATGGAATCCCTGTCCTCGGGTGATGCTTTCAGCTCTGCAGTTGAGACTCAAATGCCTTCAGCTCAATTGAGCAGACAAGCCTGGCTGAGATAAAGTAGCTGCTGGTAAACAGTGTCACCACAGTGTCCTGTTAGTTTGCTGATATAGGTGATAGAACAGCAACTACAGACAGTCACCTCAATTTCAAGCAAAGAATAATGCAAGAGAAAAACTACAACAAGACGATCAGTTGTTCCTCAGGACGTGCAAGTCACAACAAACTCCTCTTTGATGTAGTAAAACGTAGAAGTCAGAACACTTTTTTATGCTAAATCTAACGGGCACCAAAACTACTGCAAAAGGAGGATCAGAATGGAGATGAAAAACAAACAAACAAAAAAGTCACAACAGAAAACCAACCAAACAAAACCCACCCCCACACACAAAAACTTACAGATGTACAGAAAGCTCTCTAGTTACTTAAGGATCATTGTTAGGCTGCCTATAGAGTGATCTAGTACTTACCACAATTAAAAGAATTTTGGATTTAGTTCCATTTGAAGTCTTTGCATCTTTTTTCTGAATTTGAACTAAAGGACAGTTATTGAACTCAGACATTTCCCTGCATTACTATTTTTGTAATAGTGAGCAGTGAAATAAAGGCTGCTTTGGTGGGATATTTTGAAATCTGACATTTTAACACATGACCATGTGTAGTTATGTTTTACTGCACACAAATGATACCTTATAAACCCATATCAGAAATTGGTTGTCCAAATCTAGTTACGCTTTCTTGCATTTATCCACTGAAGGTATAAATAATTTATATCTATTCTCTTGAACACTGATCCTAAAATACCTCTGAATGCTTTAGCATTTCCACTCCAGCACCTTCAATTGCTAGTACAGCCTTCTGAGCAAAGCCTAAATTATATACTTAGTTTTACATCACAGAAGGAAATAGCAGGTTGATCTGCTGCTTACCCGTACAGCTTCAGACTTCTTATGAAACATTTCTTCCATATTCTTTGCTAACTTTTTCACAAGCTGAAGGCCATCAATTTCTTCTATTGCAACATCCTTCTCATATTCTTTATATTTCTGGAAGAGAAAAGGGAAAAAAAAATCCCAGAGAAAAGTTATTCACAGGGAACCAGCTGAATTTTTGACAGCTAATTATTTGTTTCATATTATACTTTTGCTGACATTCTTCATTTATTTGAGGTTTATTTGTGTGACAGCAGGCTGCCTTGTGCCAAGATGCCATCGCAGGGAGATAATAACTGGATTAGAACCAGAATTCCATTAAAATTAAAAAAATAATAAAATATTTATCTCATGCACTGTAGGAAAATGGTAATTCCCCCTCTCAATGTTTAAATTACTCCTCCCCATAACTAAACAGCCAAAAAAAAAGTAGTAAAAAAATCCATGTATCCCTTCCAAGAACAATTTAAAACCAGTGATATGTTTGGAAATCCACTGCACCTTAGCAGTAAAGAACCCTCCTCCTGAGCGAAACTTCCTGTGGACACATATTTCACAAGCTTCATGCAGTGCTTACATTATCAATATGAATACTTCAAGCTTGTCAAGACATTCTTAAACTTCCATGCAAAAAAACCCCCAAACAAACCACAGGAACATGAGTCCTCATCTGAATGCAAGCATAAAAGCATCCTTTATACAATATGGATGAGCATCACCTCACAGTCTCCTGTCATCATGTGAATCTCTCACAATGCCTAGGCACTAGAAATATACTCAAAACAATTTTTATCCTCTATGTTCTGCATACCAAATTTTTTTCTTTATCAGTGCTTATAAGGAAGCTTGTAAGAATAAATTACTTTAAAAAACATTCAATACTGAGAATATTCTTCTTTCCCATATAGCCCATACTCTAGGAATGGCTTCCAGTCTAGTTGTGGCTTGATTTCAGTCTCATTAGTGTTTGTTTTCTTTCTCAACCCTGTGTGTTGTGTTGACCCAATCCCTGCCCATTACCAAGCCCTCACCCCCTTCACACACTCCATGGCACTGTGAGGGGAAAGAAAGGCAGACCTGGCTTTTGCCAGTTTTATTCTTGTGTGCTAAAAATATTTCCCAAACCCTCAGGGCAACCCACAGCGCAGTATTTGAGTCAATAGAATTAAGTGGTATTATTAAAAAGCTTTATCATTAAAATTTGCCTGCAGAATTACAATTATCTCCAAACCTTATGTAACTCCAGAAAGAGAATGAAGAATAAAGCAATTAAAAACAGTGGTTCAAAGTGCCTGGATAAACATCAAAATGATCAAAACAATCAGGAAGTCGGACCAGCCATGTCCTGGCTGGTGATGGAAGAAAGGATTCTATCTTAAGGCAATGCCTGGACATGTTGTACCCATTTCTTCTAACAAAACTCATTTTCAAGGTAGAATGACACTTTGGACTTGCTTTAAACTTTATATTTCTCTATGAAAACGTGTGTTTTAATAACAATATTTGATAAAACATCATTTGCAGACAATTTCAAAATAAAGTTAAAAATGTAAAGTTTCAGTAAATATTTAGAGCAATAAATTTTTATATTCTGCAACTGCAGTAGTAATTTCATTTTCCCACCGTTTCCTGTGATGAGTCTCTAGTCTGAGACTTTAACAGCAGACCACCTGTGTTTGGCTCCCTCAAGGAAGGAGGGAAGATTTGGGTTTTTCCCCTTCTTGGTCTGCACTTAGATACCATGAGCAGAGTTCTGATTTCAACTCTGCAAATCCATTTACAGCATTACGCGAGATAAGAGTAGTTTGTCTGCAATAGAAAAATACATTTTCATCATTTCCTGACGCAAATACACGGATACAGTAGGCAACAGAAAGGTAAATTTTACTGTAACGAATACTTTGATAAATTGTAGTAAATTGAAAATATTGCCATTTAATTAATGATGTCAAAGTCTGTCCACATCCCAGAGGATTGGAAGCTTTGGCAAATTTAGAACAAATCAAATACAAATTTGAATCACTTATTTCCAGCTGCACAGATCCTGTTCAACATATCACCTTCTGATAGAAATGGTTTCCTTCAGATTGACCTCTGAGTTCTTAGAAAGCATTCTAAAATGCACCGCTGGAAGAGACTGCTTTCAGGTCATCAGATTTATTGATTTAAGCTTTGCCATCACGTGAAGAAAACCAGGCAATTATTCACTGTTTGTCTGAAAACTGAATGGTACAGCTGAAGTCCACAACATTTTCTAGGCACAGCAAATCCTGCCACATATCCTATCAGGCTCTTCTGAGAGCATATTAAAAAGCCACACTTCTCAATTTTGATTAACTGGTGCTCCTGAAAATTAAAAATAACTTGTACTCAAAATAGATGTGAATGATTTCTTAACTGATAATTTATTTTACAATTATGCTAGTTCATAGTACATAAATTCATTTGTCCCTAATTTAAATGTCAATGTTCCAACATAAAAGAAGAAACAGGAGATACTATTTAAGTTCTATTTGCAAAGACCACACATCTTGCATGGTGCATGTCTAGCCAGTTGTTGGAAACCTTCAGGAACATTTGCAACCAACCAGGAGTGCTTACTTGATCTGCAAGACCCTGCCAGCCAAGAGGTTTGCATAATAAGTATTTTAAATTCAATATTTCATCCCTATAAAAAGTACTTCTACTACTTTTTCAGGCATCAGTGGCAGGTCCCAAAATAGGAACAAATTATGTGGTTGGAAAAAAACTCCAGTTGTTTTCACTGCCCTCATGCTCCCAAACTGTGTCTGGAGGGAAGAGGTGACACCTAATGACCCCAAGAGTGTGTGTGTGCACTTCTCTTGGGACTCACTCTGATAATGCTGGGAATTCCCATTCAATCCAGGAAACAGCTGATTTTATAACTGTCAATGCAAGAAACCTGAATCAGACAAGACAGTGAAAACCCCAAAACCCCAATAACACCATGACAAAGGCCATCACTGATAGTGGATTCTCTCCCCTTCACTGCAGGGGCTGTCAGACCTCCAGCTCTCGTCACTTCCCTATGACTACATCTTTACATATTACATTTGGGGCTAATTTAAATAAATTAAAACAGCAAAGACAAAGTCCCTTTGAAATAAATTTGAATTAGTTTTTAAATGATTTTTTTATTATTATTATTTTCTGTTAATCTCAAGAAAGCAGCACTGTGCCACTGTGGCTCCAATTCACCAAAATGCTATCACAGAGTGGTGACAAAACTTCTACTTCTGGTCCAGCCTGGCTTTTTTACTTCACACTTGCAAACTACCTTGTAGTGCTGCAACTCAGAGGGGCCATTCCAGGCAATGCCTTAAACTGACATTTCCCTTTGCTGTAAAACTGATGATGCTGACTATAAAACTACTGTTTTTATTTTTTAAATTAAACCCTCCTTTTTTTCAATATTCCATGATTTATTCCCTTAAGGAATACTGAAGAATTCTCATCATTTGCAACATAGGCAGTAATATGTGTGTAACATTATTGAAAGGAGAGAAAACAGCCCTAACTTTGCTATAAATAACTGACTTGCATAAACAAAAGTGCATGAAGAATTAGAGTAATGGTTGGACCTCTTTTTGGTTTTTTGATAAGTGGATTTCCAGTTGTCTAGATGATGGAGCAGACACAACTTCTGATTTGCTGCATTGCAAAAAAAATAATACTTGAAATGCTGATTCTTTCTGCTTGCAAAAATCAGCTTTTGGTAAAAAATTCTCCAGAGAGACAAGAACATTTATCATTTGAGAAGGCACACAAAAAATACATTATATCTTCAGTATCTGTTTTGCCAGATCATTTCACATAAGCACCAAGGAAAGACAGACAGTATTTCACTCTCAGAACTCCTAATGCCTTTCATAGGCTTAGGTGTGGGGCTTTTTCTTGCTTAGGATATGATCATGGAGAAATAGCGAACCAGAAATCAACCTGTACAAAACTGGGGGCAGGAGTGTTTAATGCAATCCAAGCATTTGGCACCAAAACAGCAATAAACACAATCCATCCCCCAACAAAATCACAAACAAACAAAACAAGACAAAAAAAAAAAAAAGAAAAAGAAGAAACCAAGCAAACAAAACCAAAACAAAGCTAAACCACCAAAATCCACACGGTCTGAGTGACCGAGGCAGGAAAAGAAGCACACTCTTGAAGCAAAACTGTCAGCTGGAATTTTTTCTCCTTGTTTTTACTCCGAAGAGAAACATTATCTTTGCATTCCTATTTGTATCTACTTCTGTCAAGTCTTATCAAAATCAAGATATTTGGCTTTATGTTGCATATAAAAATATTTCAAGTTACTTACAAGTGTGTAAACAGTCCTTAGTCTCAGTTTCTCAGCAAGGCTCTGGGTGCTTTGTACATCTGCTGAACACTACACCCATTTATGATGAAAATCCTTCCCACTCCCTGGGATTTTCAGAGCCAGTAAATACCACTACCATCCTGATTAAACAAAGGAATTCAACAGGAATCTTGTAATAATACTTTAAAAGGAATCTCTCTGGCTGCATGTTTGGAACTGATACACCCCCGTGAGCTGCATTCATAGCTGTAGTTGCACATACTTCACAAATGTTGCTGTTTGAGAGGGTTTGCTACATACATGCTAACTCTATCTGCTTACATGCATTTTATGTTTTCTAATGAAAAAGCAGAACCATGATACAAATGAAAGATCAAATATCCAATCTACCCATTGTTTCCATGACAAAAATAAATGTATGTTTACTCCATGCCATTTCCAAAAAACCACTTTCAGATGTTCAAGTCTCAACACTGCAAATGTAAAATGAGATTATAGAAACATACACTTTTGATTAAATCACCAACTTTTGATTTCAATTAATATCTGTGGCCCAATAGAAAGGCTGTGCAGTGATGGAACTGTTTAAATTTGCTTCAGACACTGCCCTGTGAGTCCCAACAGTGACTCCCTATGGAGTGCAAGGGCTGCTCTGAAGGGCCACAGGAGTTAAGCAGCTTATTAGAACTATTTTAATTCTGTATTTGAGATTCCCTGACAATCAAATGTAATCAATGAAAGCCTCTGCAAGGCTGCAAAAAGCTCACAGCTAATACAACTTGCAGTCTTATTGCCGTTTCTTTAGTTACAGAGTCAAAAGTTGGGTCAGTGCTCTGACTTGGTTAATGCCTTACCTCTAAACCCACAAATGTAGTGTTGACATTCCTAACCAAAGCAGCCTTGAATTTTCAGCTCGAGTTCTTCTAGATTGTAGGAATCAGAAGGTTGGTAATATACTACAATTCTATGCATAAGGAAAGGCTTTTTTTCTTTCACTAATCTCTTCCTCATCACAACCTAACATTAAAGCTAATTCATTTTTTCATGCTCTTCTTACAGTGCATTGATTTTTTACATGGATGTTTTAGCACGACTGCACAACATTTAAAATAAATGTCATCTATTCAGGGTGCTTTAAAAACACTTCCTCTTCTTTACATTTTATATAGGTCTTGGTTTTCTGGGCTTTTTTCAATTAGAAAACCCCAAACTTGCAATATACGTGGAGCAAACTGAAAATGTAGTCTCATTAATTGCTGCCTTACCCCTTAACATTTCTGTTCAAATTAAAGGACCTATGCACAGAGCAGGGACTTTAGCAAAATGTGGCTTGGAGCTTTAGAATCAAAACAAAGAATATAACCAGCTCTTGATCCGGAGAATCTATCACAGCATTTTAAAAGACCATATTATTTTAAAACGATATCCACATTCAAATTGATGGGACCGGACCGGTGAAGGTTCAGTCTGTATGTGGCACGAGCCCTTGCAGTGCTCACACCTCCTTTCTGCACGGGAGAGATGGGAGAGCAACTCCCAACAGAAGATTTAAAATCCCACAGCACAGGCTCTCAGTGCTTCATTAGAAGGAAGGGGTCACTAACCACGCATGCACTGCTGGAATAAACCTGATCTGCAGCCAAACAAAAAGCCATCTCCAGAATTACGTGTGCGTGTGAGTGGGAATCTGAGCTTTTGCGCTGAGCAGAAGGGTACTCAGATGGCACTAGCACAGCAGAGATAGCAAATACAGATGGTGTGCTCCTCTGAGAGACTCATCTGTGAATCTCTTATAGTAAAAGATTTTTGCCCATTATCACAGTGACCCTATGGTGGGGTGCTTTTAGCAAACTAGAGTGCCACTGTTGCACTGTTATTTGGTCCTCCTAGCTCTAAAATGCATTTATTCAATGGAGCAATTTTAAGGCATTAACAAAATAAATAACTGTAAGGTTTTTTTAAATTCTGTTGTTGAACAAAACTATTTTAGTTCAGAGCTCATATAAAAGTTTTCCTCTCCCAAGGTTCAAAGATTTTCTAAAGGACATATCTGTCATTATCTCCATGTCCATGAGGATATTGGGCTGTACATAAATTCAGCAGCATGCCCAATGTCACACAACAGTTCAGAAGTACAAAGAGAATAAGTTCTCTCAGTTATTCTTCCAATGCCCTACCCAATAAACCACAGTCAACTTTGTTAACTTGAGCTTGATCTGCATGGGAAGATGAGTCACAACAGCACACTTCTCCTCACCTTGACATTAGAGAACTCCTCAGTAATTGGGAGTTTGTGTTACACCACATTACACTCTCCTATTAACCTTTCCTGAACCCCTTTGTGTTGATGAAATCCATCAGCAATGACCAGTGTGATGGCACACTCATTTTCTGCACAGAAATTTCCATTCACATCAAATGACTCCAAGGAGCTCTACATTAACCTGTCACATTTGGCTCTAGCCACACACTGGTGTCTGAGGAACTTCTAAACTGCCTCAAACTCCAGTTTAGTTCCTTCACAAAATACACTTTAAAATGCAAAATATTGAGATATTTGTTGCCTACTGCTTTACTGTGATTAGCCACTCAGTGCTGTACCTGGTATATTACAGCCAAAGATCAGCTGTCCTGGGAAATTTGTTATCATCAGCAGACTTGACAAGGATAGTTACTGCTTTCCTTGCAAAATAATTTACACATTAAAATCACTGCAAGGGCACTATATCCCCAGCATATTTAATCTTTACAAAGATATTTCCTTCTGCCCCATTTTTACCTCATTGCTATATGCAAGTGCTACAAAACCAAATGCATTAAAGCATTAAGCTGAATGGTGATCAAAACCAACCAAACCAATTCCTGATTTAGCAATATCCCTGTGCCCTGTCTGTGAAATGCTCCACACAAGGTGTTTCATTGAACCTTTGCACAACTGCCTGTGTACAGCTATGCCATGTAAACAGCATTAACTGGAAGAGTCTTTAATACAATATATTTCACAGACCCTCTCTATGTAATTACACATACCTTTGATTTTCTTTCAGGAAAAAACATAAAGCCCTATTTTAATCCTAAAAAGAACATCCTGGAACTCCTTTTTGCACAAAGATGTTCTGATACTCTTGAAAACTCGCTACAGTGTTTCACATGAACTGCTTCGCAAAACACCCATCGGTATAAATCTGCAGAATTAAAATATGACCCAGAGGGCACGATCACCCAAGGCAAAGCCATCACTCTATTTTCAGGTGAAAGCAACTATATTAGGAGCATGTACAACCAATCTGCTCCTCACAAAACACTGAAGGGGTGGAAGAATGCAGTCCTTTCATCCTGGAGAGCTATTCTAGCCCACTGAAGATTCATTCAGAAGTAGGGAACCTGACAACTTACAGTCTTCACCAATTCTCAGTGGGGATGGGATACAACAACATTTTCTTTTGTACACGAAACTGCATTAGTCTTCTCTGGAAGCCTTTATGGTTACTGGAAACAGGAACAACAAAAAGAGACAGCTTGCTTTGTGCTGTAAGGTCACAGGATACATCCACAGACTTATTCTTTCAATCAGATGTTCCTGATAATGTTGGGGGGGTTGGGTTTTTTTCCTCCTTATACTCCTTTTATGACTGTGTGTCTCTCTCCCTCCTTATTGTTCCACCTCTGCAAACTTCTATGCCTGCCTTACACGCAGCCGTTCTTCTGGGTTTCAGTATTTCTATCTACTTTTATTAGACAATGCTTATTTCCCATCTCTGAAAAATTTCACAACTGTCTTCTCACCTTCCGTGGCTGCCATTAAATGAGCAATAAAATAAAATGAGCAACAAAGCCAAAGACAAAGGGGAATGCTTGCAGAAAAAAAAGTGCGTTCCAAGACAAACATTTGCTTAGCAATATCCATGTCTTGTGATGAGATTCAAAAGGACTGCTCATTTAGAGTAGATAATGGGGTTTGTTAATCAGAAAAAGAAAAGCAGTCTCATCTCCTCAGGACACAAATTCTGTTTTGCAGTGTTCTCTATCACTTATCTTCATCTGCTTGGACACTACCTCTAAAGCTTTACCCTTTGCATTAGGTGGGATCTTCATCATTAACTCTTAAATGGGTTTTATTTCACTGTTTGTCACTATGACAGACATAGTATTGATCCCTGCTGCACTTTTCTGTATGCACCTGATAATAGTTTTTATATTGATTTGGGGTTTTAGACAGGTATCAGAATAATACATACCAAAGGTGATTCATAACAATGAGAAAAAGCATAACATCTGAATATCTGGACTCAGGCACCCAAATTTAGGTTCCCAATTCTACATTTCATCACTGAACATGAAAAATTATTTTGTTTTCAAAATCTAAACTCCCCTCAGTCACATCAAAGCCTGCAATGTCAGTGTATTCTGAGCATCTCTGAAGATCAGACCACCTGCACGTGGCCCGAGTGCAGATGTCTGGAGAAGAATTCAGCAGGCTCACCATAAAAATAGGGGGGAAAAAAGGGATTTGGAAACCAAACCATAGCATTTGGCAGTGCCTGGAAGTGTGAAAATACATTTGTGGTTTTTGCCACACAGCTAATGCTTTTCCTTTCCATATGTGATTCCCAGTCACTCATAAAACTTCACAAGAAGCAGTATAGGATGACCAGCCTTCCTGTACATTTCGGGAGAGTAGTATATTCATCATGAATTCTTTCAAAGCCTCTTAAAACAATCTGGTAAACACACAAGGCAAAAAAAAGGGTTAAAGTTTGACAGCCAAACCACACTTAATCCAATATTTAATAACTGCCTTTGAAATACTGCAATATGATATAAACTAATGCCCTGTACAGCACAACTTGCCCAGATCTTTTTCCCTTTGGGCCATTTAGCGATGTTGTACATATTCGTAGATTGGCATCTGAAATACTGGCATGCTGGATCCCAATATATTTTTCCTCCAACACAGTTTTTTTCTCTCACACACTTTAAAGAAAATGAAGATTGAAACTAGTTAAGGAAAAGCCTTGTGCATCAAAATCGCAGCCAGAGCTCTGTTTGTAGCTCTTGCTTTGGTTTTCTTACATGTTTGTTTCATTGCAGTTTTTTAAAATCAAATTGGATTAATAATCTAGAGAAGCCTTTGTGTCAGATGCCTGTGCTATAACCATACACAGGTATTTCCCAACATCACTGTGAAGAGTAAATAAATACATTGAGCAAATTAAAATTTTGCAGAGAGGACTGAAGTCTCAATCTCTGTCCTTATTTCCCTCTGAAACTGAAACACAAGACATTTTAATGCAGTGTACACAGCTCCCTAATGATATTGCCTTCATCAAAACCTATGTCAGAAACTAATCAGAGTCAAACCCTCTAATCAGAAATTTGTTGTCTTATGATTGTATTGCAATCCTGTCTTTTTTTCCTCTCTCAAAAAACCCCAGCAAACTAAACAACAAAACAAGCTGGCTACTAAGCTAGGGTAGATTTACTTTTGTGTAAATAAAAATACTGACTTGCATGTCAGCATTTGATTGCATTGAAAACATTTCAACAAATCATCATTTTAGCGCTGTTTTCGAAAAATGAAAAGACTTTTGCCCAAATTACATCTGAACCAAACCTATTTCAAGTTAAGTGGAGGGCACATTATTTTTCTATTATTTAGAGTTTTCTATGTGCATTTAGCTGTATCATATGTACACAAACATGGAGATGCTTATTCAGCTTTTTTGATTCTCAAACGACCAGGAAGTTTTTTGTAATTTAGGAATTCATTATATTAACAACAGAGTTCATCTCTCAAAAAAACACAAAGCATATCACATAGAGCACCACAATGGGTCATTACCATAGTGTATAGAAATAAACCATCTTACTCCAGCGTCTCTAATAAAATGCATCAACTAATACATTTATCAGAAAAAGTCCAGAGCTTTGGCACCAGAAAGGACTCAGCAACAGCTTTGTTTTGCTTGGTCAATAAACCACCCTTAATGATAATGTATCTATGAATTAAAGATGCATCAATCTGCATAGCAGAGAATAGAAGCCATGAATAACAGCCAAATCAATACTATGAAGTCATAAAGAATACAGTGTGCTCTCCTTCAGGCTAATGGTAATTAATTTACTTTTGCTCCCTTCACACATGAGAGGAAGCAAGTAGAAGAACACGTTAATCACATAGAAGTTGTTAATTAGAAAAAGAACACATACTGTTATCTCCTTACTGAATCTTTTCTGGTCATATGCTTAGAGCACTTCAAAAAATACTACTTTATTTGCACATATTCAGAGAAAACAGCTTGTGTTTTGGGAGCATATGCACATAATGGCTGATATTTTCAAGTGTTACCATTTGGAAGTTTGCTTCTTAAATAAATGATCTTGTTCTAGTTGGGATGTTCATTAGAATGGATGACTGATGCCTGAAATTACAACAGCACTGAACACTAAGTTTGCTTATGCTGGGGCTTAGTGTCTTTGATTCAAATCTACTGTACTAGCTAATTAGATAATGGTAGATTTTGGGTTGTTTGGTTGGTTTTAATAAAAAGAATACCAGGTTTAAGTGATCAGCATCTAATAGAGGCACCCTCCTTTTAGGAAATGCAAACTTTTTGGAGGTCCTGATAATCTGATGGACTGGCCTCAAAGGCATCCGAAAGCCTCTAGAACTGGAAACAAAATACAGCTACTGCTTCTCAGGTTTGAAAGAAAGCGCTGCTACTTCCCGAAGGACAGAATTTTAATATTCATTGTGCTTGAATTCTGTTAAGCATTATCTTGGAACAAAGTAAACCCTCAACTGCTAAAATTAATAGTACATTTCCACAAAGACATTGAAATTAGAGTTTCCATTTTTAAAATACATTCTTCATGACAATGTTCAGCAAATTGCCATCAGCAGACCGCTACTGTTTCACTGCTTAGTCAAAATACACAATTCCACTAAGCCACTGAACATCCAACAAAGGCACCAGCATCACAGGTTACTGCCAGGCAACCTACTGATGAATTCCTCTACCAGCACGACAGAGCAATGACCTTGGTGAACTGCACTGGGGCCTCTGAGCAGCAGAGTAATGAACATACACTGAAGTTAAACTCACAAGAGGTCCTACTACAGCAGACAGCACAAGGCAGCATTCAAAGCTGCCTGTAGGTGAATTTAGGGTCCCAGTGGCCATTTCCCATCCCTCCCCAGTTTGGCTAAACTCCTGCCCCCAAGCACAGAAAAGCTGACCTGAGTCTGAGCTTACCTGGGCTGTTCACTGTGGAAAACACTCAGTGCAGGGTCACATCTCCATTTTGTGAATTCTTGGAGTTGTTGTGACAAAAACACAATGCACATAACCAAAGGCAGAATACTCTCAATTTCCAACATTTTTGCCATGTTAATCTACTGAAAATTATAATAATCATTTAGACTCTTAGCAAACTCTACCCTGCATTGTAAACACCCCGAATTTACTTTCAGGTTTCCTTCTTTCACCAAAACACGATTTGTACCATATTATTACGAACGCACAAAGACTATTGTACATCCATAAAACATCATTGTGGCAAGTGGGCATTGTGTTTGCATTTGGAGGTACAGCAGCGGCTGTGCCGCGTGCCCAGGACTGCCAGAGGCATACATCTGTTTGTGCAGTTCTACTTCAGTAGTTTAAGGAATGAAGTATCACCTCATTACAGAACTGCCATGTATGAGTGAATTTGTGGAGCTTGCCCTCCTCACAGCCAGACAGTTCTAATCTCCTTGCGAACCGCAGTGGCAGCGCAGAGATGAAGTGTTAAGCTTATCAGGCCTCATCTGTACCATCACCTACTTAGTTAAACCCAGGCCATCCATTTCTCTGTCATTTCTTTGTTCCTGAGGTGCCCGAATGCATAATAGCCACTGGCAAAAGATGCAAGATATCTTTAAGACTTCAATACACCACCACTTACAATCTTATTTTTTTTAAACACAGACTGAAAACAATTCACAGGCACCATTTTAATCATAGGTTGCACTACCTGCTTATTTTCTTACTCTAGAATTTTCTTAAACTATCACCACATAACCTGTTACGTAGAGCTGCTAATTTATTTTATATTAACATTCAAGGTTTGTATAGAAATTCCTAACTCTGAAAAAGCTTATGTTCCTATCACAGCTGGGAAGGGTTCTGGCAATTGAAAATCATATGGCATAATAAAAAACCAACTTTGTATTCAACCATTCTTTTTGGGCATCATCAAGCAAATCAACAGAGCTTTAAGTCACAAAATAAGGGTTGTTCTTCAGTGCCTTTAAAAGGGGCATCAGAAAAGAATGCCTTTAATTCATTCGAAACCAAAGTTCCCTTTTAACCATCTGATTTTAGTAACACAACTGTACTTTCAAAATCATACCTTATGAATTTTTATTTCAGCAATAGGGCACAAAACTGTACAGATGAGCAACAGCACCCACAAGACATCCTGGACTCTGGGCTAACTACAAGGCTTGCCCTCAGATCCACGTTAAGCTGCGGTTTCAGGAGCACCTGAGCCAACACCGTAACCTCCTGGTGTGCAGTTTGACCCAAAGATCTTCCTGAGCTCTTCCTGAAGGTTACTGCCAGGAGGACTGAGACAGACCAACCTCCAGGGTTCCCAGTCACCAGCTAAAGGAGACTCTTCCCCTCAGCCCCAACTGTGGTGGAACAGCAAGCAAATGTATATCTACAGAGCCTGTGTGGATTCCTGAGCATTACTGATGCTTTAACGGTGCCACCTCACATCTCTAGATGTCTCTAAAACACCCTCATCAGATTTAAACTGAGCAATGCCTTAGTTGAAAAGGGAATGTTTTCCAGCCTTTAAAACAAACAAAAAACTGCACTGTTCATAATTTGCTTTTGGCTCATTCTTCAAAATTTCCCCATTCCAACTGGAGATTAAATAAAGATCACATATTCACAAGAATATTGCCAATCACTTCATCAGTAGCTCCTTGCAAGTCAGAAAAATAAAATTACATATTTATAGGAGACAAAGCAAAAGAGAATATTTATTGCAGTAAATTAGGTAATTTTGCAATAACAGCTTACATTAAATAATGTTAATTTGATTCCTGTCAATTTTACAGCTTTTCTGTCAATACTGCATTTGAGAAAAAAGTCAAGAAATATTGACTTTTATTTATGCAAATATTCCAATCACATCCCCGGCCATTTATATTCTTGGTTCAAATGGAGAGTGTTCAGTGATTGCTTTAGAAGAGATTTGTGGTGTGAGGAAGCTCATTCCCAAAACAACAAATAGAAAACTGCATGAACCCATTACTTAAATAACAATCTAGAAATCAGGGCTTAGACGCCACAAGGTGTGAAATAGGATACACTACACAAAAATCCACTGACAAGACAATACTGCTAAATAAAACAGTGGAGCAGAAATCGAAGAAAATGCAGAATATCTAAACAGAAATATGCTAAGAATATCTGATCTCTGGGACTCAGTACTAGAAGAGAAAACATTCTTCAGCAAACTCACCTTTCACCACTTTCCAGTAAAAAGTAAATACCAGTTACCGGATTTAGAACTCTTTGATGACTCTGTTAGCTGAGTAAATATTCTCCTCCACCCATTAGGATCTCCTGCCAAAACAGACTGAGGATACCCAAGATGCCACTATGTATTTTTGAAGAGTGACTCACTTCACCATGAGCAGCTTATTTCACAATTAGTGGTTACAGAAATCACCCATCTTTTATTACTTCTGGTGAACCATTAACATCCTATTAAGAATTCCAGCCCGATTATTTTTTTCTGCCCATCTGGTTCTGCTGACCCAGTGGGTAGGATTTCTACTGGAAAAAAGGAAAAGCCACATGGATGAGATGAGGCATGTTTCCGTGAGGCCCTCATAAAAGGCTCTGGTTACGGTGGGATGGCAAGAGGAGAAGTGCCAAAGCACACAAAGCACAGCTGACAGGAAGATAATGTCCCAGTGCAACTGTTCCTGGATATTTTACTGTTATTGCTTCTGTAATCCTCATCCCTTTGTTCCATTAATTAGCATGCAGTGGCCATAATCCTGCCAGAAAAAGTCTTTGTTCCTAGATGATAATTTCACTAGCAAATGGAAATATTTTTTCAAATTTTCTAACAACAAATGAGTAGAGGTCATAATCAGCTGGTCATCTCTGGCTTTCTTTGGAATTCTTCAGTAATCTGATTTCTAAATAATATCAGTTAATGCCATATGAAAGGATCAATAAATTTAGAGAACATACACAAATCCATGACCATCAGCGGTTAATCTCTGCATATTCTCCATAAAAATGTCCAAGTTCCCTCCTGCTTTGAGAAGTTGGAGGTGGGTTTAAAGGTCATATGTGACAACAAGGAAGGATAAAAAGGCCCTCTCTTTTGCACAGAACACGAAGAGTCAGAACAAAGCGCTTGCTAAATGACGATTGGGAAGGCAACACAAACCTCCCAGGCACTGCGGCGGCTTCCCTGCACTGCAGCAGTCTGCCCAGGGAAGCATTTTAACTTCTCTCTGTCTTCGCTTCCTCATTCATAAAACGAATTAAATAGGAAGTTTGATGCTGAAATTGTTCACATTCTTCAATATCCTTGTATAGAAAAAAATGTATAAACATTTAAAATGCATTATTCACTCATTCACTAAAATATTTAAAAGATTTTCTGAAGATGTTTGAAGTTCCAATCTTCTGAATTAGTTTAAAAGGACCAGGTATTAGCATATAACACAGAGCCAACTGAATAGGAATGAATGAATATCCAAAAGGACCATTACATTTATTTCTACCCCAGTAGGTGTCTTAACAAACCAGATCTCTGAAGCTGCATCTGAAAACTGAGTTCCCCTGAAAATATTTTTGTAAATAGAAGGTTCACTTTTTTCCTAAAATAGCACATACATTAGGTACACAATATTTAAGGCTTATTTAATATCCTATTTCTTTCTCAATAATCTGTATCATGCATTTTTTTCAATTCTAATCATTTACTGCTCTTCCAGTCACTGGTCCTGGCTTGTCACCCCTTTTCCAGGGCTGAATTTCAAAAATCCCATATTATTCCAAGTGCAGTTTCACAAGTTGAATTTGAAGAAATCATCATTTTATTCTATAATAAAACATCTAGACAGGCAGCATATACTCATGCTTCATAGTTTTGTCTTGGATGCAATACTTTTAATTCTTTAAAGGGAGAGCTACAATATAAATCAAGCCTGATGTCAACGGTCCCTCTACAGAGGCTTTAAATTTTAGAACACTGAACTGTCACATTATTAATAATTCCTTCAAAATTCAGCTTTCATTTTTCATATAAATATATATTGAGAGAAAGGAGAAATATAGCAAAACTATGCTTTGTAGTTCAAATATTGCTGAGAGAGACACAATCTGTCTAGTTTGAGCAACAGTAAATAACAGTTACAGTAAATAATAAAATGATCTGTAATACTGGATGAAAGAGACAGGAAAAACTCACAGAAATTGCAAAAAGTCTTACTATTTAAGCTTAAACTTGTTTTCAAACATCAATTTTTTTACCAATAAGTACAACTTAATAACAGCCAAACAGGTTTTGCAGAAGCAGTTTTTAAGTCCCTTGTTACTTGAGAGTAACTATGGAAAATTTAAGTTAAAGGGATTTTGGTTTTGCAGTAAAATTAGCACATGTGAAATTTTGGGTTATAATGCAAACTACGTTCTTTGGGGAAGAATGGTCTGCTGGTTGAGATATTAACCTTGGACTTGAAAGAACTGGGCTCAAGTCCCAGCTTTGCCACAGAGTTTTGCATAACCTTGAATTAGTCACTTAATTACTCAGTGCTTCTCTTCTCAACGTATTAAACAAGGATAATAATATTGCCATGGTCAGCTTCACCTCGCACTTTAGCTTAGTCTGGCAAATCAGGAAGGAAACAAAGTGTGTGTAAAGCCCCAGTAGTTTAGTCCCAAGAACAATTTATTTCAGAACTAAGAGTTAGTTTCTGTTCTGAAGCCTTGGCATCAGTCTCAAGTTGCATCGTGGAATCCCACACACCAAAAATGCCAGGAACAATAATAGCATTCCAGTAATAACATTTGTATCACATATACTGTATCAGCATAAAATGCAAAGGCTTATTATACTGACAGCTGAAAAACCCTTCACTAACTTCAAACCTAATATAAAAAGTCAAAAGACAAATATTTGCTTTTTAAATATATTACTGTATTTTCAGCACATATACTCTATGTGTGTGTGTGTTTAAAAAGTGAAAAGAATGCAGAATTTTGAGTAAAACTTGACTCAGATGTAATAAAATGTACTTTTCATAATTCACCTGCAGGAAGGATACACAGAAAGAAGCAATGCTCTTTATGCAGCAAGAGCAGTTCCTGCCCCTCTGAAGTAAATGCAAAACCCCTGTGCTTCCCTCCCATGAAATGCTTATGCACATGATCTGCTACTCAGCCTGTAGAAAGTTATCCACTTTGCAGCACCTGATAAATATGTATCATAAAACATCACAAGTCACTTAAAAAGTTTTCAATAAAATTCCCTATTTTTTATTTTCCCCCAAGAACTCTTCTGAAATGTACTGCATAAAAAATATTTTCCAATCACTAGTTAATTAAAACCAGCACCACTCCACAAGAAATTAACTACAATTAGAACCACAACACACTTATTTTCTATTTAGATTCCATCAAATCATACACAAATCAAGTGAAAAGCTTTTATCAAACACAATTTGAAAGAATTTAAGATGATTGATGAGCAACTTTGGACATTTGAAAAATGCAAATAATAAAACCATTCCAACAATAGCTGAGATGTCAGTTTGCAGTGGTTTGGAAATGAAAGCTGCTGCTGTTCCTACCCACGTTTGCAAGAAAAAGGGAACGCACTGGACAGCAGGACAGATGGACAGATGCCATGAGAGAAAGATGTAGAGACACACTATTTAAGATGGTGAAGGAGGTGAAGTTCACGTGTTGAACAAGAAAAGAAAATTACATCAATTTGGAATGAAGGGCCAGGAATTAATTCTTCTTCTGGGCTCTATCAATGGAGCACCACAAACCACCCAAGCTTAGCATTTGAAGTTTATGTCATGCCCAGAGCTCCTCAGTGGAATTATGGCTCTCTAATTCACAGTTGCCACTATTTATTCCATACATTATGGTTCCCCGGATTTCATTGCACAAGGAGCACACACACAAACACACACTCATTACCCCTGCACCATTATGGACTGCATAAATCATCATTTCTTTGTTCTAAAGCCGAGTGTGTAATCCGTCCCAATGGAGAAACAACAAAATCTTACTGCATAAGCAATTTTCTTGTATGTTGGATTTCTCTAGTCCAAAAATAATAAAGAGTTCCACACAAACTATTTGCTTCTCCTACAAGTTCCCATTCAGAAACACACAATGTCTAACTACACTCAGTTTCTTGGAAGTTAAAGCAAACAAACTAAATGGGGACAAAAGAATCACATAGCCTAGCAAATCAAGCCACAGTATTAACAGATCAAAATTTTTAATTAAAGACAAGCAAAAACCTCTGTGAAAATTAGGTACCAAGGTAAAGCTAATGTTATTAAAACGCCTAAAAGAAATCATGACTTTATTAGCCTGTTTCATAAATTAATCTGGGAAGGGACATAAAAAAAAAAATAGATTTAATCAGCCTAAAAAAAACTTCAGGTAGGAGTGGATAAATCTTTTTTTTAGGTTGGGTTTTTTTCCCCGTGAATCTGGGGGGAATTGCTTAATGTATTATATGCAAGTGTTCTAAATCATTTTAAACTAAAAAAAATTGCATACAGCACATGATACATTCCTGCACACCGTCCTTCACCTACTTGATCAAACCGACATCAGCACAGCTCTTACTTGTGCAAACAGTAGCCACGGGAGAAGCAATTGCTACAAAGATCGAAGCATTAAAGCATATGAAATAAAGAGCCCCAAACACTATGAAATTAGTATGAAATGCAAGAATCTCTAATTCAAGCAGCAGCAAGAATCAGATGTACACAATGTAAAGGCAATATACTACAAAGAGCAAAATTCTACTACAACTCAATAAGTGCTGTGAGTGGTCGGCACGACGCCCCAGAGCTGCAGAGGTGCTGCAGCAAAGAGCAGGTCATAGCACTTCACACAGGGAGAGCAGCAATATTTGAGACTGCTTTTATTCCATAAACATTTACAATTTAATCAACCCCATTTTCAGTTTTTACTTCCTGCAGCTTATGGAAAAGCTGAGATGTTTCCAAACACAGTTACCCTGTAAAATCCTACAACCAGAGGACAAATCAGTATTTCTGCTGAGACTGAAGGGTACTGAACAGTGCCTTGATGTAACTGCCATCATCAATTTCTATTAGTCTAAAAGTACAGCACTGTAAGAATCCCTCACTCCATTTTCTATTTTTGCACATGTTCTATTTCATCAAAACATAAAAATCAGATTTATCACTGTTTAAGAGCTCACACAACAATTACAAATCACTAGTGAAAGATATATTCTTCTTTGGGCACTGATACTGTACTTCCCGTGGCTACAGCGGCTCCAATCCTCTCACTTGCAATCTGGAGGGCTGCAAGTGTGAAAGGGTACCAAACTCATCTTCTCCCTGAAAAACCACTGAAAATACAGAATCTGAAAATTCTAGCTTGAAATTTCAGTCCTCTGCATACAGACCCTCAACTGTATTTACTCTGTGGAGTATTGCTCCAGATCCAAGGAATTAACTCTACTTTACCATGACAATTTGGTTGCCGTGCCTGCTCCATAAATCTGCCACTGAAATTTTTGGTTGGAAACAAGCAAAAGCGCAGGCACAATGACCACTTCTCAAAACATAAGAACCAGACTAATTTCCACATATAGTTTTTTATTTATATATATTTTTTCTTAGATTCCCAGTGTAAATGGTTCATTTCATGCACTAAATCATTATGCTCTCAATAAAAAGGAGAAATAATAAAGTCTCAGTTTTGAATTATTTTTAAAACTATAGATACATAATGCAGTACTATTATAAAACCTGCTGCACTATTATTTCAGCTCTGATATAAGTACCTGAAAGAATGAAAGATTTTCAAATCACATAGAGAACATTGGACTATATGCATTACCTTCAGCTACACACACAGATCAGCTGAATCCAGGCATGTTCAATGGTAAACTGGATTAGGAGTATAAAAACATATAAAATCTCAAGATTCTTCCATGGCACAGAGCTTTTCTGTTCTATCCAGAGTCCCACAGCTGCTGACTGGGCTCCACTTCACCATAACGGCACCTGTGGCTGCCTCAGTAGCAGTTCCACCCTGCATCCAAGGGAAGTAGAGACACTCCAAGCAGGTCTGCTGGTGAGAACTGCTGGTAAGAGGGCAGCTACTGATGGATCACACCAAGGCAAGGAGGGCTCAATCCCTGGCTCAGCCTGTGGGAGCCCAGTACAGCCACAGCTGGCCTCTCTGCCCAGCTGGTGCCAAGTCCTCCTGCAGTTGTGCAGGACCTGCTGTCGGGTCCTTTGCTCCTGGCATGTTACCACAATCTATTAGCTCTGACTCAGGAAATCAAACAGGAATCTTCTGGCATAAAGCTGAGGGTGTGCCCCGAGTGCTTTGAGCGTGTGGGAACAGCTGAACATGACCTGCTGTGATGTGTTTGAGGACCTCCCGAGTGGAGGGGCTTGGTCTCAGCACAGCGCACACACTACACAGCACTCCCAGGTGGGATCCTACAGCAAACTAGTGCCCACAATTCATCTTCTAGAGAACAAGTCAGTTGTTCTGAAAGACATTCCAAAAATAAAGTCCTGGAACAAACCAGGGAGCAAAACAAATTCCTAGTGTCAGCAAAGCAAATGGCAGCAGAACACACCAGTGTCCACTAGATGTTATAGTTCCAACATGCCCAACTGCAGCAAGCACTGCAGCTTGTCTGCTTTTCAAAATTAAGTCACTTCAGCTTTATTCCCCAAATGCTCAGAGAATAGATGGACAGAGAAAGGGGGAATAAATACCCTAAGCTTTAGGCAGACAGACAATCCTCAGCTGACAGTGGGTATTTTATGCCCAAGTCAGATGAATAATCAGTACCTGTGAGAGACAGATTTAGGACCATTGACTTAAGTGAATGAAAGCAAAAATTTTATCCATTTTTCTAACAAATTTAATCATCAAATGCATTATATGTGCCTACATTTATATTATCCAGGATTAAAGTATAAATAAGGAAAGAAATGACAATTTCTGAAAACTAGCATACAAATGCAGGCATGTGAGTTTTTTAGAAAAAGTGATTTCCAATTCTGAAACAGACAAATTTAATCCTCACATCTACTAATCCGATCACAGCATTTATAGACTGAGCACTTGCTACTTCAAACATGCCTGTTGGGAATGGAAACATTTCTGCTTTTAAAGGCAGCATTAGGTTCAGTTTCAATAACACTCAAGTTTCATAACTGTACCAGATCCAGGGTGCCAATAAGCCACAAAACTCCCTCTTACCCGAGAATTTCCCACTCAGTAGTATTCCCAGGTGTGTTTTTCGTAATACTTGCTTCCTTCCTTTATTTTTTAAAGCAACTTGCTCCAAGCAGGCAGTTTGTTACACAAGAAGAGTGAATTTCCACTGTGTATCAAAGTACAAAATGAACTTCAGAACTTCAGCATGCTTGGTCCTATATAGCTCCCCTTCTGCCCTGCAACCCCCTCCCTTCTTTTCATCTCTAAAGGCAAGCCATGTACTTTGTGTTTTTCTTCTTTGTATAGCTGATATTTTTCCTACATGAAACTAAAGTTGTAAGACATTTATCAACCTAGCAAGCTTTTGAATGTCCTCTCCTTACAATTTAATAAAACAAGCTCAAAAATCAATACAGGTAGAAACAATCTTAAAACTATGAGTGACTATGAGTGTATTGTATTTGATACCTTAGATAAAATAAAACTTGAGTAAACACAGATCACACACCATGATAGCAATAAAGCAGACAGGATTATGGTAATTAAGAAGTAGACAGATCAATAAAATATCTGTTAAATTTTGGAAAGTCAGCAAGTAGCAGTTCTCTGAGTTTCTGACCTAGAGAACTCTCTGATAAATTTTTTGTTGTCCTGGCATAATCTATTTTCAGCAAAGAGTTTTGTTATATGTTTAGATTAGGGATGAATTAAAGATAAACGCCAGATTTCAGTGAGTTCGTTGCAAAAAACAATTTCAAGGAGCCAGTCAAAGCTCAACAAAATATAATGAGCTTCAAAAAATAAAGAGTTGGGTGTTTGGGGAAGGGTGTCTCTTTCCTTTTTAATTCATGGGAGCACAACCATAGTCAATTAACTTGTGTGCATGATTTGTGATAGATTATAAATGTGAAATCTATGGAAAAACATGAAAATCAAGTGAGTTTCAAAAGTTTAGTCTCAAGGTATATTTGAAAGAATAAGTTCCCTGCTGACTGCTGCAGCACAGCTACGTGAGAAAGAGAGACCACAAAGCTAAATCTCCCTGAGAGGGTTTTTGTGTTGCTGGAGTTGAGCCACTACTGGCCTGGGCTGACTTCATGCGTAGCAACACTCCTAAATCACCCCCTGCATGCTTAGGGACCAACTCTTGGCTTTTATTTTCTTTCGGGGTCCCTCCATTGACATTACAGTGCAAATTTGGAGGCCAGGTCTGCAAAGCATCCCTACAGAAAACTCAGTTGAACAATTCTCTCCCAGTGCTCCCAGGAGCTCACTGGCTGTGGCCTCACTGGTGCTTTCCATTGCCTTCCTCCTGCTGCTCAGCACTGCCCAGCCCAAGTCAGGGATTTCCACCAGGCACCAACTCTCCCCTCAGTCACTACAAGAGCAACAGAGGTGGATGCACATGCCAATTGTTACTGTGAAAGACAAAGAATGAACTGAATGGTACGAGGTGAGGCCAGACCTCAATGACATGATTCAGCCAGACAGGATGTGTGATGATTATTGATAGATACTATTGAGGTTATCAGTGCCCAAGAATTTTTGCAGTTAATACATTAGAATAGCACTACATGTTACTGTGATACTGCTCATCACTAAAGCATAAGGGCAGGTTGGACAGTGCTTGGAGCACTGGTCTAGTGGGAAGTTTCCCTGCCCATGGCAGAAGGTTGAAACAGGATGATCTTTAAGGTCCCTCTCAACCCAAACCATTCTGTGATTCTCTAAGGCACGACAAGTATGAAACATGGGACATAGATGAGATTTGGTATCAGTGTGATAAAAGCTGCCAGAGTACAGCTCAAGTCCTTGAACAGCTCTTTGGGGCACAAGAAGCAAAGGTTTGTCTTTGTTAAGTGATATTCGGGGGGGGAGAAGAAAAACCAAAAACAAACAAACATTCACGCATCTGCTTAGGGGACACTAAAAACTTGTTGGTAGTGTTGTATCACTGGAAGATTGGCTGCAGAGATCCTAAGCAAGCAGTTGTAACACTGAAACACAATGAACAAGTCACTTCAGAAGCACAATCCCCTCAGCACCATCACTTTACACAAGGTATCTTTAAAGTGCTGAAATTGCCATCACAAAAACCCCACTGAAGTCAGCTAGATAAGCAGTCTTTAAAAAGCTGGGCATCTCCTGTGCTGATGAGACAATAGTGGCTTTAGGAGAGGACTCTTTTCAATAAGCAAACCGACATGACCCTTTCTATTTTTGAAAATAAATCTGGGTCTCAGTGCTGGGCTCTTCACTTCTGCAAGAAGTGTATTCTCGCTGCTCACAACAGAAGTGTTAGAATCATCCTCATGAACACTTAAGTTTGACACTGTTAGACAGAATGGTAAATTGAGAAATGTCTATTTCCACAGCTATTTCTATATTTTCCATACTTAAACCAGTATATTCATATCCAGTTATGAATTTCTTTTGTTAAAATTTAAACAGATGCAATAAACTTACATATGCACAGGTGCACACACACCATGCCACTTGGGAATAAACAACCCTTGCCATTCCTCTGAGAGAGAAAAGAGAAGACAATGAAGAAACAGAATAGGATAAAGTTAAAAACTTTTAAGTTCAAGTATTTCAATATCATCAATGTCCTTTAAAGAAATCTAAAGCTGACACTTAACATCCTTAAAGCAGAAGCACACAAGTATTAAGGGGAACACAATTTGGGAACTGTACTAGTAACTGACACTTCATTATCACAGTAAATGCATTACTTAGCTTCCATTAATTAATAAGCCATTTGTGCAACCAACCATCAATAGACCATAGTGGTGTAGCACAGTATATCTATATTTACGTTTCTAAATGTAGTCCCTATTCCACCAAGGCAATTTGAAGATAACATTTCAGTATAAACATGCATCCAGAAAAATAAACTAGCAATGATGCAACATCTCAGACGAGGAAAAAAACCAACCAGCTTTCTAACACTCTCTCACCCTCTGCTATGCTTTCACATACAAGGATTTGGGATTTTTTTGCCTCAGTGTTACTCCCATATTTTAAAACCTTTCAATAGCTTGGATGATAAAGCCTATTTTTCTCTGACCAAGATACGCAATTCCATCCTCAAAAACCTGAAAGGGTATGAATTTTTTCAGAGCCCTTAAGTCACAAATTCCTCTGCTTATGCTTAAAGGGTGAAAAAACTGATCTTGCAGGGAAAAGACAAAGACCAGAAAAGCCACACCTAACATGGCACTGAAGCTGTACTGTTCCCGGGCTACACACAGCAACAAATTACTCTCTCAAAAGAAGAATGCAGGTCTTACATGAAGTGGAACAATTAATTTCACGCTTGTCAGCCCAGTCTCAATAGTGTGTTGATTTGAATCAGATATTTGTGGTGCATTACTGCATGCAGCGGACATTCCTGATGCCTCCTGAGCAGACATATTGCAATGATGACTATCATTGTAAAACAATCCATCAATAAGAGTAATTACAGTATTGATCAAAACGGCTCCTTGTTTCGTATCAGAATCAATTCTCAGGAGTTGCCAGAAACAGAAATATCTAATGGACTATTCCATCACTGCAGCAACTGAAACAGCTAATATTCTGGAAAGCTCTTAATAATTACTCATTGACTCTAAATTTCTGCTTCAGTGGTTAACTATACCCTGCTTACTGTTGCTTGAAAGTCAGTCGCAGTGGTTGAAATAAGATTCCAATGCAAATTTATAAAGTGCTAACATCTGCAAAAAAAATTCAAAACCACCTTATATAATTTCACTGTGTTCTGCTAATCAGAGAATCTAATTATTTTTCTTATTACATTGTTTCTGGGTGAGAAACTACATTTTGGATGCCGACAGCTTGTTTTACAGTGGCTGCTCTTACAGTACCCTACAATAGGCAGGGAGGAATTCATTATAGCTCAGACTGTAAACAATAGAAGGCATAATACCATTAATGGCACCTTTTTGTGTAAATGTCACTGAATTACAGATGGTGTTGAGGTAGCATCAGCTCTTAACGCTGCATTATAAATCCTAGACTATATAGAATAACAGAATAGTTTAGCTTGAAAAATACCCTTGATATTAAGTCCAGCCACTAACCCAGCACTGCCCAGTCCACCACTAACCTATGTCCCTCAGCACCACATCCACACATCTGTTAAATACCCCCAGGAAAGGTGATTCCCCCTCCCTGAGCAGCCTGTTCCAGTGCTTAACAGCCCTTTCAGTGAAGAATGTCCTAATATCCTATCTATACCTTCCATGGCACAACTTGAAGCCATTTCCTCTCATTTGTTACCTTCATTCTTGCAGCTCAGTGGGCTGGTACCCGGAGAACAACTGGTCTTACTATTAAAGACTGAGGCAAAGAAGGCATTCAGTACCTCAGCCTTTTCCTCATACTTTGTCACTATGTTTTCCAGCACATCCAATAAAGGATGAAGATTCTCCTCAGCCCTCCTTTTTGTTGCCAATGTATTTATAGAAACATTCTTTATCTTTTATGACAATAGCCAGGTTAAGTTCTAATTGGACTTAGGCCCTTCAATTTTCTCCTTGCATAACCTCATGACATCTTTGTAGTTCTCCTGAGTTCCCTACCCTTTCTTCCAAAGGTCATAAACTCTCTCTGTTTCTTTTTCCCCAAGTTCCAGCCAAAGCTCTCTGTTCAGCCAGAACAGTCCTCCCCACCCACTCATCTTCCAGCACATGAGGACAGCCAGCGACCGTGCCTTTAAGATTTCTTCTCTAATAGTGTCCAGCCTTCCTGGACTCCTTCGCCCTTCAGGAATGCCTTTCCAAGGGACAATGCAAAGCAGACTTCTAAAGAGGCCAAAGCCCACCCTCCAGAAGGGGAAGAGAACAGATCCGCTGCCTTGCACTATCTTCATACACGTTCCTGTTTCATTTCAGATTTGTCTGTCCTCACACCTAAACTGTCCTGAAAGTGAACTGCATGTAGCTAAGACTATATTAAAGCACTTTTGCATTCTGATATCATCTTAAATTGCCAATAAAAACATATTTAAATTAATAAACTGGCACATTACACAGGCACTGCAAGATTCAGCATTATACTATTTCTAATAAAATACTTTTATATAACACATTAGCATTATCATCAATTGGAAATCACTAATATTTCCTCTGATGTTTGCTGAAGGAGCATTAATTACACTCACGTTCTTTTGGTATTCATGTACCATCAATGTAATTAATTTGGAGTTTACTGAAGTGTGAAATGTTCTGCCTGATAATAGATTTCCCAGAACCTCATACAGCAGTCGACCTTAAGCATTCCACTTTAGCTCAGGCTAAACAGAGAGGTTGAGTTCAATGCTACAGGATCCTCAGAGATAAAGCAGCAGCTTAGGAAAGAACAGCAAACTGAAAGCCTTTTTTAAAAATATTTTGCTGATAAGAAGATAAGCTGAAATGTGGAAAGACACCAATGCAAACATCATGGTTGAGTTCTGACTGCAGGGGGAAAAGGACTAGAATTGCTTCCATTTAGTTTTAATTGCTTAAGAGTGTCTTTTGAAGGTTTTGGAACCTGACTTAATAACATGCAACATTGTGAAGCAAGGATGCTTAGGGCAAAAGATATGAAATTTTGCAAAGAACATCAAGGGGCAATTACTATACTAAATAACAGCCCCCATTTACTGTGCCATTGATAATAATGAGGAAAGTCCAGAAGCCTATATAGGACCTGTCTCACATGCCACTGAAGTAAAATTTTAATTTTTACCCCCACATGTTTAGGATCAGACCTTATAATCCAGAGCTCTCCACAAATACCAACACAATGCTAACATCAAATATTTGAATTCTTTAGATATTTGAACACTTGTTTCCACATTATTCCATTTATACCCTCTAAGCTGTGCTCTACATAATTCCACGTTACTAAGGTTGCCATAGTTTTCTGCCTTGAGGGGATTAGATTTCCACCCTAATGATATCAGCAGAAAGTTTATCTACGCTCATCCAAGATGTTTTAATCATTTCCTGGACTCACAGCTGGCACTATCTGTCAAAGGCAATGTTTTAAAAGTCTAGAAATCTTAGTGCATGAGCCACCTGACACTACTACTGTCACAATTTTTGTAAAGTTTAATCAGGAAAGAACAACACTCAGATACTACCGAACCACTCCTGATAAATACTGATCTTTTAATGTGCACCATTATATTTTAACCCCACAGTCACAAGGATGAACAACCAGCAGTTTACACTGTTACTGTTCACGTTGTTTCCTTCAAAAAAGGAAAGCTCAGGAAAAGCTTCTTCAAATAGTATGCCTAAAATTCACAAAATTAAGTTGAAAAATTTAGTCCCAGAAATCCAGAAATCAAACCCAGAAAAAGCAGATAACATATCTTTAGGGAACGGGTAGTTTCCTTTCATGCTCTCTATACAAACACATTCATTCTGTGCTAAGGGTGCAGAGTGTCAATCAGTGGAGCAGGACAAGCTACTCCAAGCCCAGACTCCAGATACAGGAATAAAAGCAACCTAAGCTAAATAGTTTCCTGAAAACACAGGTAAATTTTTATGACAGTATGCTTTCAAAATACTACAATGAAGAGTGTTTGTGAGGTAACCATAAATTATAGGTCACTGTGAACCTCCAGGAAAACTCCCACAGAGGCAAGTTTTCTCTAAATCAAATGCATGCTCTGCACTCAGGATCCTTATGTCTTCATAATTTATCCTTTTAATTCATCCTGATTCTATCTGTTTTAAAAACCTTCCTTGAGCAAAAGCTGTGCACAGCTGGTGAACGAAGGTCAAAATCCCTGCCCTCTGAAAAGAGCTGACAGAGTAAAACAGCTAATGATGCCCGAGGTGCCTGTTGTGCCACCATTAACACAGAACTAGTCCATCCTACTTCAACAAATCATGCTTTTAGAAAAAGCAATTTTAAAATTCCAGTGAAATAAGTTTTCTGGATATACCATAAGAAAAAAAATCAAGCACAACTTACTTCTCTGCATTGTTTACATCGCTATCATTTACAACTACATATTATTAAACTTCATGATAATGTGGACGGATAATGTTATCAAGCAAGGAAAGACACTTAGTCATTTGCAATTATCATAACATTTCAGTGTGATCATAAGCTACCTTCACCAAAAGTTGGCAAAGGAATTCTCTTTGTTTAAATAGATTTGAAACAACTCTTTCTACTTTGGAGCTTCAAGTTTTGGCTCATTCCAAAGGGCCCGAACTCTTTGTAGGTAATTAATGCTTACAGACAATTTCACAGTGTTACTGCCCCCTGCTAAACTGCAGCTCAGAAGAGCCAGCTTAGACCAAGACTTGCAGACAGGTTTCAAACCACCTGTTTACATCTTCCTGCCTGAAGGTTTTACCAACAGAGAGGAATCCAAAGCAACAGAAGCTAAAGAGCTCCTAAAGGTCTCCTGTAACACATCTAAGTATATGCTCTGAGAAGCTCCCACCTACAGTCTATGCACAGATATGAAGAATTTGTGACAAATAATCAGAAAAAACATTTAGGAATTCTTAGATGTTTCAGACAGAGCATTATTCCAATTATTTTTCTTGGTTCTACAGATTTCGCATCATGGATTCAGTTTCATATTATTGCTTTGGACAAAACAGACATAGTTAAATAATTACAATTTTCCCACAACATTTTGTTGAATTAACCTTTGTTTAAATTATGCTATTCCTGTAGAGACATTCACACTGACACTGACTGATGATTTGGTTTTCATGCTGTGTAACCAGCAGCGTATTAAATACAGAAGAAAATCCGCATCACTGCATGAATGGAGCTGGTAAAAACTGCTTGCTTCCTTGAGGCTCGAGACACACAAGATGACCCTGTGTTCCAATAAACACATCATGTTCTTGTAGCAAGATGGGATGTGTGACACATCTCTGTTCAGCCACGACATAAGCAACCTTCCAAATGGAGAAACTTGCTGGCACTGACTGCAAGCACTGTGAGACCCAACATCCTCTGGCAACAACCAGAGCAAAATTAATCTCTTGTACAATACCCCTTACAGGAGAACTAAGTTGTGGTAAAAGGTTGAGCATACAGTAGCAAACCCAATGACGCTAAAATTGAAAATGCATAGAAGTTTGCAGTAAGAGACTTTCACCACCTTCACTCATTTTCTTACCACAATCAGTAAAAAAAAAATTTAGAATTCAGGGTAATAGTAATTTATTCTCCAACAGTGATAGCCTGATATTCTACATTAACATTAATAGGAACCTTGTGAAAACTGCTTGGAATGAAACATATTACTCTCCAAAGCCAGCCACATCCTGAGAAACCTCTGTCCACCAAGACTTTTTCATTTACCATGGCATTTCCAGTTTCCTCCTTTTGGGAAAAGAAGAGATACATAAGGAACCTGTAGTTCCCTGGAATTCAGACTTCACTGGTACCTGCAGACCTGCTTGCTTTGAGTCACAAGAGGAAAATTACAGTCTTCAGCAGAAATAGCTTGCAGCAGTTAACTGCCCTGCTTTTTATACCTACAGCCCCGTGAAGTCTTCACAAATTCTAGTTTGAGAGAAGCAAACATTGTAATTTAGGATATATGTTGTGAATACTCACGTTAATGTCTTACACTTTTCCCTGTGTGACATTAGAATAAACAAGCCATCTACTTACATTTGTAAAATAATTTTCAATGCTCATTTTTAAGGCACCATAGTTTACCTGAAGAAATTCAAGGGTTAGTTAAAAGCTGAAATACCTTGTGTTGCAACTACCTTTAATAGAATTTTTTTTTAAAAAAAGCACATTCCATTTGTCTTCTAGTACACACTTGCCACAAAATATTTTTTGCTCTGTGTATGTTGAATTAAGAGTTGTCTGAAAGAAATTAATAGTTCTATAAGGAAGACTGTGTATGCAATACTATTTGCAGACATGTGAGATAGAAGTTTTCATGCCTCCATAAAACTTCAAGACATGTTCATCTAAATACCTAATTAGACACATATGTATAGTATTTAAGGCATTTTACTCATTATACTACTAAACTAATAGTTAATAAATAACATACTTAAGGTAAACACTAACAGCAGTAGTTAGTAAGGGTACCTGGTGCTATACTCTGGAAGTACAGGTCTTATTCATCTTCTATACAAAAACTGCCTGTGTGGAACAGGAAACTAATAATTGCTCACTGTGACACATAAGGCACGGCTCTGAATTGTGATTACAGGTGGATGTTTGCAGAGCAGGCAGGGAGAGACAGAATTAGACTAATTCAGGACTAAATTTAGCCTTCACCTGACACAGACAAATATACTTTTTTCCAGCATCAATAGCACAGGACGTGGCCAAGCAAGGTACCTGTCAGCATCGCTCTGAGAGCGGCAGCAAAGCACACATGGCAGCACAGCTTGGCCTGCAGAGCATTTCTGTCTCCTTCCACACCCAGAGCATTATGTTAAATAAGCTATTCCATTACATTCACTGTAAGGCTCTCCTATTCCAGGTTGCACCATGTGTGTTACTGTGAAGCACACATAAACGCAGATTAACTCAGCCAGTTCAAAGGATCTCACTTCTTCTAAAGACACACAAACAGTTTTGTTTGTTGTCATCCTCTTATCTTCAGACTCTTCTCAACCACGTTGCCAAGATACATTCTCATGTTATTTCAGCCACTAATAATTTACCCATCTGACAAATAATAAATTCACTTGCAAGCTTCAGGACAGTAAACCAGAGAAGCTAAACTCATGAATGCCTAATCCACTTGAAAGTTTGCTTCGTGCTGGGGAGGCAGCTGGTGCGCTGTGACCACTGCTTATTACGGCAATCAGAATTATTTCACTCGTTCCTAGAGTGCCTGTGCTGCTGCAGAGTCCAGCTGTTCTCTCTCCTGCTATATTTAGGCTGCAGACTTCTGGGGCTGGAATTGTCTTTTCATTGCCCATATGTAACTATATACAACTGAACTCTGAGATGCTCTAAAACAAAGATGTAAAAATTACTCAAAAAAACCCAAACACAGTATGAAAAGTTTATGATTTTCATTCTATCTCAGATTGGTTGCCATTATTGTTATTCAGATTACAGAAGTTATAAAAACAATAGACTTGTCAGTTCAATGGCTAAATAAATTTTTTTAGCTGGGGTCAAGAGGAGTTATCCCCTGTTTGTCCTTTCATTTTGAAAAAGAAATATACATGCCAATTGAGAAATAGAAGTGGAGTTTGGAGACAGCGTAAAGGTTGAATTTTGACTTTTACAAAACACTCTGAAAATGCAAGAATTAAATGCTTTGCATTTTTAGGACACCATTCCATTACTGAATTAATTATTTCCTGTGTACAAAGAGGAAACAAATTCCAGCTCTGTGTAGGGAAAAAAGACAGCAACCCCTATGTTTAGTTTGCCGCAATAAAAAATTCTTGGGATCTTTCCCATTAGAACTGCTACTGTTTGCTGCCAAAGCTGTTGATAGACTCTAAGGACAAGAAAACAGCCTATAGTGTGGTGGTTCTCACTGAGATACTGCATGTTAGTAATATGGGAAGAGCTTCTCCTTTCACTTTCTTGGATAATCAGAAGCATTTTACTCCATCGCCCTACCAAGGTTAACACTGGAAGATGAAATTTGTAGATGTCTCAGGCAGTGGCTCCCCAGATCATCACCAACACTACCACAAAGGGCTGGAAACACTCGGGAAGCCCCAGGGCAGGTGCAGGGAGGGCAGGCAGAGACCTCGGGCTGCAGCTGCCCAGGAGAAGCAGCGCAGGACCACAGCAGCTCCAGGGCCCAGGTGGCATCCCGTCCATCTGTGTTTCCCGCTAATCACCCTCGCAAGGCAGGGCCGCTGCCATCAGTCCGAAAGATGAAGTGCTCGAAACCGCAGCAGCCGTTTAGATCCTCCCATCACAAAGGGTGTTTAACAACTGGAAACACAGGCATCTGCCTGAGCCTTTATCTTTAAAACCCGAGCAAACAAAAACCCTCAGGGAAATAACAAATGAGCAAGTTACGCTCAGAAAAACAATTTAGCCGACAAGCTCAAGCACTTGTAAACTGAGAAAAGCTCGATTTACAGTTGCAAAAGCAAAAGTATTTTAGCTTGCTTATACAAACACTTTATGATGTAAACTTAACTCTGCTTAACTTTCTTCATGAGATCAGTAACTTTCAGTGCACAGGATGGTCTCTCAATCTCACAAATTACGGTTTCAAATGTGCAATTTTGCAATTGTGGTGATGCTTTTTATGCAAAATTATTGTATTTAATCGCTATTTTATTTCTATTCAGTTCTAATGTTTTGCATCAAGGAAACATTTCTATGAATGCAGCAACATTTTATAACTCCAGATGTAGATCTGAATCATTAACTGAACCTCAGAAAACCAGACACTAATTCCAACAGCTGAAACAGTGTGAATAAAAGCAAAAGCTGCGTCCTATGCATTCCTATAAACCTCTTAAGAAAATACACCCCTAAAAACACTTGCCTTTGCATCTTTGGTTTGAAAAAGAAATGCTTAGTGTTTTGATTCTACTCACTGAGATCATCTTCCACAATTAATTGTGACTTTCACAAAAAGAACTTTCTTCAACCTGTAGAAGATAAGTGGGTTGCATCTTCCATTTCAAAAGACAATGTGCACAACTAATCCAAGAATGTAAAAATGACTGAAGAGTGGCTTTGTGCTTTTCAAATCCAATGTTCAGTGTGCAAACTGACAGTGATCTGTCAAACAGCTTTGTGCTGGGACAACTTGAAAATGCAAAATTTTATACTTGTACAGCACCACAGGAAATGTCACCAATGTTACTTTGGCAGACATAGATGCCCTCAAGGTACTTTAGTAAAAAACCAGAAGTTCAGAGATTTCCATCCCACTGACAGAGACAATCAGCTACATGATTTTATTATTTAAACTAAAGCAGAAATCTCTGTGTTAATGAGATACATTTGGGAACTTAGGGTCAAACCCTATGATGGTTAACACAGTGAAAAGATCTGAAACATCACAAAGCACTTGAGGGGAGTTCCTCACAACATTAATTTTTAGCCTGGCAGAATAATACTCATTATAAGATCCCACAGATGAAAACTAATGTACTGTGAATTTTATACCACTTCATTATAATTCAAATGACTTTTTCTTTCTTCTTACATTTTCATTGTTTGATAAACTAAAATACCTCTACTATTTCTATAAAGCATAGGAATAGTGGCAATGTTCATCAAAGAGGGTATTAAATAAGTTATATTCAACAACTAGATACAGATGAATATTATTGAACTACATTAAGCCACAAAATTGTCATTTCATATCAAAATATGACTTATATAGCGAGGTAAAAAAAAACCTAGAAAGGCAAGTGTTCTTTTAAGGGGAAGAAAAATCAAACCTTTTGTATTAGCTATGCACTGTTTTAAAAATCATAGAATCATAGATTGGTTTGGGTTGGAAGGGACCTTAAAGACCACCTCCTTCCAACCCCCAGCCTTGGGCAGGGACACTTTTCGCTAGCCCAGGTTGCTCAGAGCCCCATCCAACCTGGTCTTGGACACCTCCAGGGATGGGGCAGCCACAGCTTCTCTGGGCAACCTGTGCCAGGGCCTGCCCACCTTCACAGCAGAGAATTTTTTCTGATAAAAACTGATGTTATGAAAAGCACTTCACAGACACTCTCCAACTCTTAAGGATTTGTAAATAAACATTAAGACTTACCTACAAAATAAACACATTCTGTAAATTTTATCACTCCTCGTTTTTTGCAAGCCACTGGTAAAAAATTAGCCAAATGCATTTTACACAAATTCATAGACCATTTTGCTGGACCAGGTACTTTTGGATACCCAATAGTTTTTCAGCAATTCCCTTGTTTTCATGATAAAGACTCAGTTTCACTGTTCACAAACTAGAGACATTTTAAGTACTGGTGAGACCCTTGTCCCAATGTAGGTTGCAGTCTATCACAAAAATATTAATGTAATTACTATAGTAATAAAATTAGGTTGACAAACTATTTTCTTATGCTAATTTGCACAATCTCAACAGTCCACTCCCAATCCCTTGATGCTTTCTGTGAAGAACATACAATGCAATGAGTTTCTTCCAGTGCTACTGAAAACTGTGTTTCATTACGAGCAAAACTTCTTTCCCATGCCCTAGAACAGCTCTTTTCTTTAATCTCTCAACATAAAAGCCTCCATACACTATTGCTCCCCACTTTACCATGCTGACTGGAAGCTCTGGGACTTTCTCTACTCAAGTAATGCCTTTCATACCTCTGTAACTACATACAGCCAGCTTCCCCCTTGCTTTTCAGGAAACAGTTTAGAGCCATAAATATAAAATAAATTTACAAAGGAAACAAAACACAACATCCCACAACTATGTGTTTGCTTTCACACTGATTTGAAGTAGGTCAAAACCACCTTTTAAATGACTACTGACAATTCAATTTTCTTCCACCCTTAGAGTCTCTGTGAGTGCCTATCCATCAAAGGATCTGGCCTGGCTGTTTGTAGTACTAGATCCAGCATTTTAAAATAATATTCAATGCTTCCTCAAAGAGTCTGCAGAAGACAGATTTTCAGTTCAGCACTCCCCTTGCACACTCCAGATTTGCCTATAAATTCCCAGCTCTCCAACCACCACTCCCTCCCCCAGTGCTGCACTCCAGCATCCTTCTCCTGTCGAGGGCCGGCGGTTCCCGCTGTGGCACAGCTGGCTGGCTGGGCACGGTGCTCCCTCCCAAACACGGCAACCGAGCCTGCCAACAGCTGGGACACGCATCTGGGGGAAAGGGGACTGCTCCGGGTAGGAAAGTCATGGAGAAGGCAGCTCCCCTACCCACTGAATAGGAGACAGTGAGTGGTCAAGCAGAGGCATGAGGTGGTCTCAGCAAAGACACTGCCGAGAAGGGACCACCTTAGCTTACAAATCCTTTAGTGAAATTTATAAAGGGAAGATGGAGATAGCAGAATACATCAGAGTCTCATCATAACAATCTCGATTAAGAACATTTTTGTGATTTGGAGTATATCTGACTGACCTGGGGATGCCACTGTTACTGGGACCTGGGGGTCAGCGGTCCTTTAGGGGCAGCTGTTCTGGCTCATATATTTTGGGGAGGAACGGCGTTTACCTCAGATCTCTGGATCAAAATAAGAGGCACGACATGAAACACAGAGGAAAGGCGCTGTGCCAAGGGACCACCGGGAGCGGGCAGCAAAGGCAGCTGACGAGGGGCTCAGCAGGGATCATGTGGGGAAAGGAGTTAAAGGCCAGGGAGTTAAAGGAGTGCCCCGAGAGGGCGGAGGCGAGCAGCGGGACGCGGCCACGGAGCTGCCGGAGCTGCGCCTGCCGTGCCGCTCACAGCCTGCAGCACCGCGAGCAGCTCCGCCCAGACCGACCTATCCCTGACTCCTCCCTCCCATCCCAAACCAGCCCTACAGAAGGGGCATCATCCGCGCCCTTCCTTAACGCTTCTCTCTGTGCGGGGACAAGGAAGTGGCCCGTGGAGAAAGCAGTTCAGCACTGAGTGCCCGGGTGCTGCCGAGCGCTCCGCGGGGCTGCCAGCACCGGAGCCGGCAGCTCGCCCTGCTGCGCCCCCAGCGCGACACCAGCAGCAAACGGGCACCCGAGAAACTATCACCTCCTGCTGCTTAACAAAACGCCTGTGCAGAACTTCATTTTCCTGCACATCCTTTAAAATTGCTTTGTTCCGACGGAAATGCCTGTTAGTGGCACAAAACGCTTTAAAATATGCTGACCGTGTCACGAACTTCATTTGCATATTAATAGCTCCCTCTCTCTCTCTCAGGGGATTAATTGCCTTCTCAACAGAATCGCACAATCCCATTTCTGCAGGTTTATTCTGGCTCTGGGGTGGGGGTGGGGATGGCCTGCAAGTCTATTGTTTCAGAATTTGGGATTTTTCGGCACTTTTACCTTTTCATGTTCTTAAACACCTTTTAGTAATCGGGGGCATTATGAAATAGAGATAGACCTTTTAAACCAAGCTTATCCAATTCAAGGCTGGTTTATAGTCCACAATTATTAAATTTATGATTTTTAAACAGGATGGCAAATTAAGTAGAATTCTACAAAGTGGATAAAAGGCACATCAAAAAGTAATGATATACAATATCATAAATCTGAAGACTAGAAAATTGAGTGCAGTGATAATCTAGAACTCTTTCCTTTGAAAAAGGAGAGTTCTATTGAGACAACACAATGTCAGATTATTCTCTCACACAGACTATTCTCAACTAACACATGCTTAATGAGGCCGTACCTCTGTAGTCTCTTCTACAGTCAGTTCAGAAGACATTTTAAAGCACCCTCACAATATACTGTGACTGGAGTTATCTCAATGTGCAATAAAATTCATTTGTACCAGATATCTGATAACCATGGAACCTCAGCATGGCTTAAACTAAGACAACATCTAGCGTACAGAGCATTCCTGTGACTAGAGCCCAATAGCAAACATGACAGAGGGTACAGTGAATTTCTAATTTATTGCAATGACCTGCAATACAAAAATGCACTTGGCAGATTCCAGATTCCAAAAATTCTCTCCCAGGGATAACCTATTTACTTTTCCCTTAAAATGGATAAATAGAGTGAGTGGGACAGATTAAAGCCCTATTTCAGAGTAGACACTAAAACATTTTCCATTTGAATTATTGTAATAACCTTGCAGTTATTATAAAATGTTGGAAAATATGCATTTATTGCAGTTTGCAATCTTTTTTCCCCAAAGTATTTTCCCCACTCATTCCTCTGTTCATACTTTCAGTAAATAGACTTAATACCAGTTGAAACACTTTTCCAAACACAGAAGGAATTTCTAGGACACTGTGCTTGGCACAGCTGGGAATACACTGTCTTTAATGACACTCTGTGCCTTTTGGGCCCACGGATATGCAGAAAATAATAGCAGAAAGTAGCTTTAAAAAAACACCACCACTGCAATCACCATATCCTTTTCTTGCACTGCTGCTGTTTCAAAGTGTTTGTCTGGTAGTTGGGGCATTTCAGAGGAAGCAGATAGTGAGAATAAAACTCTCTGCATTTGCTGTTCTGAATTTATCAATGACAGACATAAAAAATTAAGATCTCAATCAGCTAACAATGAAAACTCAGTTGTGATGCACTTTGTTTTTCTCAGATAAAACAGGGTAAAAACAGTTAAGGGGATAAGGAGAAATAAGCATACAAAGATAATATTATTTCAAGATTCTAAACATAATTCCAGCAGGCCCCTTGCAAAGGTCTATAGGACTTAACATTTCAATCAAGGCTGTCCTAATATGGATGAAGAGCCAAAGACTCTCTCACAACATTTCAGGAAAAGAATGCTCATTTTTCCCATGTGGAAAAATCAGATCAAATCAGATATCTTAAACATAATCCTCATTGTGAGCAAAGAAAATGCAAAATCCATTCTTTAGACACTAACTACTACTAATCCTTTCTTTAAAAAACTATTTTCTATCTCAAGGAAACTTTGCAAAACAGAATGTACTGAGGGCATATTACATAACCAGGTGGTTAGGGTAGATTCACATGAAATTGAGAGCATACTTTTGCTAATATATGTATATAGCAACTGAAAGTTTATGTACTGTGCAAATCTGCTCATCAGGACTGATGATTCTGTGCCTTATTTCTAAATTGGTCCAATTGCATCTCATTTCACTGGTGGGAGGAGCCTGGATGTGGTCCAGTCAGCTGGGTTGAAAGGGAACTGTGTGTTCACACCAGATTAGGAGAATTAAAATGAAGCTAATTGTTAAAGAAAATATTTGGCTAACACTTCATTATGTGTGATACAATGTAAAATGCTCTAAACAGGATCCAGTTTTGATATTTGAGCCCTGGAAATTGATTTAATACTGATGAATCTCAAAATGTTCTTAAATAAAATCTCTCTGAGGAAATAAGACAAATATATAGAAAATTATTTAACTATAAATCATGACAAAAGATCACTTATTTACAAAATGGGTGATCCATACTAGAAATATTGTGTAGGAATATTTCCCTTGGAAGGAATGTAAATAAATTGCATCAAGAGACTGCAAGCCAAATTCATACAATCCTTTTGGCTTTACTACAACTGTAGCTTTAGTGAAGCTTCAGAAAGGCTTGAAGCTTCTGATCAAAAAAAGGATTGTAAATCCTATTAAAATAGATTAAGGGAAACGTTGCACATTGCTAAAAATATCAAGCGTAATTTAAAAGAATTCTCAAACGTTGCCACTCCATTACACTGATAATATTTTAGCAAAAATATAAGTAAAAAGAGACAGTTGTTTTCTATTTGAACACATATTTTACACGTACTTTTACACTCATTCATCCTACTGTCTTACAAGCCTCCTTGCCCTTAATGTTTTATCAGCAGCAGCTTCTTTCTGCAGGTTTCAAACTGCTCCACAATCACACTTCAGAGTTGTGTCACATTAAAGGTACAGCAGTGCCCACTGGCACAGGGACCCTGCTCTGTTCTGTCCTTCAGGCACAGCCCATTTCACACGGGCCCTGATCATTTACAAAGCATTGAGAACACCGAGGAAAGCTGGGAAGGTCAAGATGGATCTTTCTAGGATTTGTTTTTTATATAGTGGTTTTTCTTTTTCCACTATTTGCATTTCCATATTTACATAGAAATTAAGTCACACAAATGATAAAGCCTAAAGGCAATTCTGTAATAGGTTCATTTTGTTGGAACTAACTCAAGACAGTAGGAAAGGTCTTGTCATTTTCCTATTCCTCATTAATGTCTGCATCTTTTCCACATATATTGTCATCTGTATTAAACTACAAAACCTTCTATGTGTCTTTCCAGAGTGGGCCCAATTTCTATCAAGCAAATAATGTTTTTTCAGACATCTTAGATTTCTGGGGTTTAGATCCACAACTTTATATTGTAATTGGTTAGGAGTCACAGAATACATATTTTTTAATAGAGCTAACAATGCTTGCCACTAGGTTTGCTGGGACCAAACACAGTTTATGGTGACTGTAGCCTTACAGTTACATCAGCCAGCTCTTAATCACTTTAGTCACTTTAAACCTTTCTGTTAGAGCCAATGGGACTGTTTATGCTCAGAAAATTGGGCATTTCCATGAATGTTTATGAAGCAGAATTTAATACATAGCACTCCCAGTTTTCCACTCATTGAGGAGAGAAAGGATTCCAAATACATCTAAAGACTTGTTTGCACTGGAACTGTGACATACTAAATTAAGTTAATGGAGATCACAGAATATATGATATATGCAATTATTTCATTGACATGCAGTTTATACTCTGATATAGCCAAACCCATTCAGCCCTTAAAAACAGACAAAGGCAAGCTCTGTTACCCGGTGAAATACACTGGGAGCAGGTAAAAGATGACAGTCATGGAACACTGAGTGTGGCCACAGCCAGGCCACCCTCAGCTCAGCTGGCTTCTCGGGCTCAGGGAACAGGCTTAGACAGATGGTGCCTCCACATCCTCAGCCAAACCCAGTCTGCCTTAGGATTGGCACTGCACCCAAAACTTGGAAGCAGAGAGAAGATGGGAGTGAGCCTGCCTTCCAACTGTCCACTCACTTCTACTAAAGGGCCGCTGGGTAAGACATTCAAATACTCTTCAGCACTACAATTTACAGCTCAGGATTTTAATACGCAGGTCATCAAGTTGCACAGAAGATATTAGGTGTAACTTCATTTCCTTCTAAGAAAAGGTAAGGGCAGGGAGGCAGTAAACATTAAGCAATCTCAGATTAATCTAGTGCTGTATGTAAGCAAGTCTCAGTCATTAGGAATACTCTTTTACCTGTGAATTTAATAAAAATGTTCCAGTGTCTGTAACGGGAATTCTTTACCTCTTTTAGAATTTCTCTATTACCTATACATCTGCTCCCCAAAAGAATTAAAATCAATTCTGAAAAAGCAGATTATAGTCTGCATTCTGTGGGAGAAAGAAGTAGTGTCTCATGTTTTCAGCTTACTCTTCAGACAGGGTTATTTGTCCTTATTCTTTCAAATATTTCATTAAAATCAGAACAGCATGCAACAGGAAAAATAAGCCCCAAATCTTAAAACCCCACATTTTAAAAATGTAAAATATTAGAATTATTCTAATACAAAATTGCCAAAAACAATTGCAAAATATTTTTGGTCATTCTGCACTATAATAGTGTATCAAAATTAAACCCAGTTACTAATTGTACAGAGAGAAGTTAGAAAAAGATTGAAAATCATGTAAAAATTTTCAGTTTCCTGCTTTTCTAACAGTACTGAAGTTGCTGCTGAACATAAATTTCCTCACTTTCTACAACATGCAAATGGACATGGTTTTTTTTTTCCATGAATCTATAGAAAACAAAAGTTTGTTACTGAATGCGGCAGAAGCAACTATATGTGCAATATGAGTATCCGAAACACATGGGGAATAGAGATTTGCCTTCATAAAGCTACTCAGCATGTGAGCTTGGGTTCCTTGCAGTAAACACAGTGAAGATGACTTGTGCAGCAAGAGGGGGTTGTGCTTCTTGATGCTACCACCAAACTTGGGCTTGTCTAATATTACATTGATACCAGATCGGGGAAAATTCAGTATTTGTCAAACAAAATCAACTAACCAGTAGCTCCTTTTACAAAGTTGAGGTGCTAAGAAATCAAAGTAACAAACAAAAAATCCAGAACATTTTTTTTTCCTGTAACAGCCAGCAGAAGCCACTGTTCAGAGGCAGAACTCCGTGTCTCACTCGCCTCCCCCTCAAGTACCTTTGCTACCAAACAGGGAAGGCAGAAGCAGTAATTTGTTTCCCGAAGAAGATCCAATCTGCCAAGGAAAGGGCTTACCCACATGGACTTCAAGGGACGTGGGTAATTTATTTCCTAGGAAATGATGAATGGAGCACCAGGGAAACAAAGAGCTACTGCAGCCTCCGCCACGCATCCCTCCTGCACTGCGGCCGGAGGGAACCCGCACCTGGAGGCAGGGAAGGGATACTCGGGATGCTGCTGACACCGGGGCATATCTGCCTGGGCCAGTCTCCTATACGGGGTGCAAATCACCACATTAGGAAGAAATTAAATACGTGGCAAAGTAATTTGGCTCCTCTCATAAAATGAGCTTTATGCTGTTCTATAGCGAAAACATCCCTGGAAAAGTGTCTTTTGCAAGTGAAATATCCAGTTCCATTTAGGTCCTGATCATTTCTGTGCTAACACTCTTACAGCAGGATGCTTCTAAAGCCATTGTTTCCTGGGATTTGGGGAATACTGAGAAGTAAATCTTAATTCCTACAGTCAGCCCGTGGAACACAGCTGTATTGGGGCTGCTGGTGGGAGCCTCTTCCCAGCTCCAGGAGCACGTCACAGCCGCGTCCTTAATTCAGCTGAGATCCTCGAGCATGCGAGTAAACAAACACATCGTGATTACGGCCAGGGGAACAGCAAAGGGAAAAGGCTGTTATCGTCTCCAGACAGACGCTTATCAACACTCCCATTAAAGCACAGTAAACGGCTACCAACGATAAAATTACCAGTAATGAATTTTAAATACATTATTGATGTAGTCCTGGGGGGAGGGGAGATGTTAACCCTTTGGGGTGAGCAGAGGTGCCAGTACCAAGTAAATAATATACCATTACACTGATTTTTTTTTCCATTTAAAATACTTGTGATTTCATTGCTGGCCATTCTGTGTGTGTGCACAAACACACACCGTGCTGGGTGCCCGCAACATGTTTTTAAGTAAAAGAAAGTTGAGAGCAATGACCATCTCCTTACTGATCTGCAGTATGGCACTCTGTGCAGTCCCTGGGTTCTGCTCTTTTGAGGTTGTTGGTTTCCTGGTTGCTTTGGGTTTGGTTTATTCTGGCATTTGTTTTCTCGTTGCGGTGGGTTTTGGGGGGTGGGTTGTTTGTTTTTTCTCAACAGGCCAGCAAGAGCCAAACTATCCCCATTCTTGTAGACATTTCTGTTATTTTCAGCCACAAAAATTTCATCTGTCCCATTTCAAACAAATGGCAAATGCAGTTACTTTTTGTCTTGGTAACTGGGCTTCTGTTAAAGCACAAGTTAACCAGGCACAATAAATCACCATTTGTCTGAACCTGCAAATACTGATGGTTGTTCAGCTTACAGCCTTTACTGTAATTATTCCTTGCTGCTGTTTTGAATCACCATGCCCCTGGGCCCATCACTTCACCATTTAATTTTAAAATAATTTGCCAGATAACGTACCTTCTAAACACTTTAGTTTTCCCTCTAGATAAATGTCAGAGTTTCAAACCTAAGGTGGAAACTCTTTCCAAGGTGGAATTCCTTCCAAACAGCTCGGAGCCAACGCCC
>JAWWMP010000023.1:13782922-13852449 GCA_035047865.1 Dendrocincla tyrannina
CACTTCACCATTTAATTTTAAAATAATTTGCCAGATAACGTACCTTCTAAACACTTTAGTTTTCCCTCTAGATAAATCATTACACTAATTGTTTATCAGAAAACTTCAGGCTGCCACTGGATTAGGAGAGAAAAAAAGAGTGGCTGTATTTAATTGTATTTCATAAGGGAGGGGAGGGGGAGTATTTTTTGAAAAGTTACATTTAACTTTTCTACATAGGGCCCAAACTTAAACAGAATGAATGTGGATGTTTTCCAAAATAACTTCTACTAACAAGCAAAGGGTGAAATGTAACTGATGCTCTTAAAATACGATATGATTTCCAAACTGACTTATGTTCAGAATGTTTAGTTTACAATAGAATGTTCTTCTGCTTGTTCCTAGACCTAACTGCAGAGCGAAGATACAGAAATCCTTTCAACACAGCTTTTATGAAACCACTAATGAAATAATAAGCACAGTGACTTATCCAGATCAGGATGCACAAAACTCTCTCATTTGATTGAGAAAGAAAGGGCAAAAATGAGGGAAGTAAATAGCCCCAAGCACTTTTTTATGTTTCCATTATATTAAGCACATCTGACATGAAATTCAGAGAAACCGGGGGCAATAGGATTTGACAGCATTTTATACTGTAGCAACTTTTTAATATGCTTTCTTCAAAGGTCATCACTGAAAATTCAGCAAGCTAACACCTACTTCACTGCTCACCCCCACACCACCCCCAATTACAGGTACTTGGAAAATAGAAATTAATAAATTGCATGTAAAACCCAATGACTGGCACAGAATCTTTATACTTCAATACCCAAACAAGCAATATTACTGATGAGAAATAGGCCATTGCACTTTTTGAAACTGGAATCCAGTGCATTACCCATTACAGTCATTACATTACATTTCTTTCCTAACACTAATTACTACCTCACTAGCACCAGCTTTTAACCCTGTCTGGCTGGATTTGCTTTTAGGATTGATATGAAATATTTTCTATAGCTTCGCAGATATTGTGTTCTCTATTGTATATTAGTTCAGGTTTACAGCTATTCTTTTTAATCACATCTGAAATTCAAGCCAGCCAAGTTCCTGCATTTATGAAAAGATCACAGGTAATGAAAAAATTTGAATAGGTCAAGTGATGTGAATATGCATGGGCAAATCATTATCTGTCTTCTCTTATTCCTTTGGTAAATGGGTGGAGGAGAAGCATAAATCATTGCTCAGCATGTATTCAACTACCTCCTCTTGACTCACGCTCAGCGAACATCACTGGCTGAAGTGCACACGGGAATTAGGCCAAACCACACTGTGGCTGCTTCATTTAACTTGTCAGTTTACAGGAGGAAAAACCAAACAAACAGACTTTGGACCTATGCAGAAATTTATCTTAAAGTTGAATTAATTGAAATTAAAACTGCTGGCTTCCATTTTTTTCTCACAGATTTAAAGGCTAAGCGTTTAGCACTTTACCCCTTTAATTGAATAAAATGCATATATTAGCATTACTTACAAAAGCTTTCCTTAAACAGATATATAGCTTAGATCTGGACCTGAATTGTACCTTCTCCTTTAACAAAAGAAAAAGTTTCCAGGAAAAAAACAAACAAACAAACAAACAAAAAGTAACCCAACAGTTCTCATAATGTTTTTTAATTAGAGAAAAATGAAATACTTCAAAAAAATACTTGTCAGCAAAATGATACACAAAAGAGTATTTGATTTTTTTGTTGAATCCAAGAGAGAAATGTGGGAAGAAAAAGTTTATCAACTGGAAGAAAGAAGAAACAGTAACAGCTTTCCAAAATATCCTAGCTGATAAGAAAGTTGCCTGATTTTTAACTTGATAAGAAAGACTCATTAGAAATACCTCATGGCAGAATTGTGTCATCCCTAAAACCTCCTACCCAAACTTTCCCCACCTTCCACCAATTCACAGTTTTCCAGACATCACTCAAACCTGGGAAATGTGAACTGGGCACGTATTACAGAACACTCTTGAATATGTTACAGCACCCCCCATTCATACCTCTTTCTATACCTTATGAAATCCCTTGTTCAACAAAGTATGGAGAGAATTTTCCTGGAATTAATTCTCCCAAAGCCATGTGACATTTCCACATCTTAGCACTGCCACATTTTACGGCAGATTCAAATGTGGTGCCCAAACAACCATGAACAAGTGAGCTTTGCTATCTCAACTGAGCGAAAAAAATAATACAGAAAATGTATCAAAATAAATAGAGATGGCTATGGAGAACCTTAAAGATACTTCAGGTTGAATAAATAAGAGGGCACTGTCTCTGTGAAAAACACAGAATGAGGCTCTAACATAGAATTGCTGCCATAGCTTTAAAGCTGGTGCCGAAATACTCTCACAGCATGGGAAATATATTTTGCATGCTAAATAAACTCTCAAAAGATGTATATGCCCACATTGTCAGCGTGCTCTTCACTGCCAAAAGCCAGTCTGCCTTCAAATAGATTATGTTCATTTGGCCTTTGGGAAATGGTGGCACCTTAGAATTTCAATTTCAATATACAATGAGGAAAAGAAAAAAGAACCCCACAAACGTTAAAATGGCTGGAGGAGGAATTCCTTGTATTGAATTCTTAATTCAGGATCAGATTTTTTATTTGGTGTTTTACTGGAAACCAGTGAAGCAGGTAGAGATTGGAACATACGAAATATTATGCAAGTCCTGCACAGACCTGTTTTCCACAAAAACTCGAGTATTTCAATGGAAAAGAGGGCAATCATTGTACAAGTCAGGGGACAAGCTAAAATAACAAACTTTAGGCACACATATTATGAAAATATTAGAAAGTGAAGTGAGATGATTTAAAAAGCCAAAAAAAATAAAGGTTTCCCATACAGCACTCTGCTTTTCAGTTTCTCTGTGTAGGTGATGACAGGACTACAAGGAATATTATCTAATAATGCACTAATTTTTTACCTCAGAAAGCAGAGATAAATGTTGAAATACATTTGAAAGAAAAAAAAAGGCAACAGATGGCTTTAAGTGAATAACAGATTCACTTAACCAAACATTTTATTTCCTGTATCTTGAATAATTAACAAAAAAAGTGTTTACCAACAATTATATAACAGCTTTTATAGTAACACAAGGGGGAGAAAAACATTTAGCACTGAGTCTCATAAATAATTCAAAAGGTCTAATTTACCATAATCATGTCTGGCATTTATCTTCAGTAAATAATGTATTAGGCATATACTGTGCACTCTTTCCTACAGTAGCTACTAGAGAGCATTAGGCACAGACCCATCTGTGTTTAGTATTCTGTAAATCAGGCCAGCTCTTGCATGCATAAAATGATTGCTGATGAAACCATTTACCTATGCAATGGATAGAAATGGCATCTTTTAATGTAAAATTAAATAAAAATTGTAGAAACTGCAACACAGATGAGGGGTTTTTTTGTATACCATAAATATTCATAGCTGACAAAGCATACCTCTGAAACCATAGGAACCACTCTAGGAAAAGAAGTTGGGTCTTCCACATTCACTGTGCCACTGACAGGTGAATTTGCATAAAAGCAAATTAACATCTCAAAAGCCTTCTCTTTGCTAGCATTTTCAAGAAATCACCCACCATTACATTAAAACCACTGCAGCTACACCTTGGCACAACAGAAATGTGTGTTCTGGTGTTATCCAGACTCAGGTTGCTTTTTTGTTTGCTTAAAGCTCCGCTGTGCCAGCTCCTTCCTTCCACATTGGCAGCTCCCACTCCCCAGGAAATGGCAGCATACACACAGCCATAGCCAGGTAGGAAGGGTTGCCCACAAGCTTTCAGTTATTTCCTAACTTTGCCTGTTACATCTTCAACTTAATTAATCTCTCCTGGAATGTGCACATTTTCAAATAATTTGAAAAAGAATTTGAATTTATCACGAATTTATCCCCAGAATTAGGGAACACTCTAATGCAACTGCACTCAAACTGATCAGCCATTTCTGTAGTTTGTGCCTTCCCTGTCAGTGGGAATAAAGAACATGGTATACAATCTGTGCATGAAGCAAGAATTACTGTTCTGTTAAAAGCTCACTTCCTTTTTTTAAATTTATTTTTCAACTTTTTGCAATGTACTTAAAAGATATTCCAAATGCCATAAGCAGAAGCTTCCAGAACTCTGGGGTCTTTACCTCTTCATACAATTTTTAGTGTTGCACATGCCCAGGACTTTGTCACACAATTATCACCTTCTGGAGCACGTGTACTCAAGTATTAAGTTTCATATTAATGACTGGAGTGAAATCAAGATCATACTTTCTCACACGAATCAAGGACACTAGGCAGCTATTTTAAGTGATCTAATGAAACTTTACACATCTTAAAAAGTGCTGTCCTGGAGATCTTCAGGCAGTTTACATTAAGCACACCATGAAGCACATTCAGCAAGATTTTCTGTAGTTTTCAAGCACGTTTATGTTAATTTGTTTGGATTACCTTTTCCCTTGTACAGGTAAACACCAACACACACCGCAGCCACATATTTGTTCACTCACCTCCTAGGCTTACTTGATCATTTAAAGAAAGGTTTGAGTTGTAAAAAGCAGTTAGAATGTTTCATTTTAATTACAGCATATCTTCATGTATGACCCTTTTGTTAAGATTCATGTTCTGAATAGTAGCACTTTACATATCTCCTATGAAATGAACCAGCCTACGATCAGAAATTACATAAAAGGCATTCCAGAAGACAAAAAATGTAGAATTATTTCAAGAACTGTTTTTTCTTTTACATTATTTTACATTGTTAGACCAAACGTAAATTAGCTCATTAAAAAAAACCACAAACCAACCAACAAAAACAAAAAAAGGCCAGTACAAAATGTCAGAATAACTTTTTGTTTTCTATTTACATATATAGTAAGACATAATGAGCATGGGTTACCTGTGGTTTCCAACTCTCTTTGAGTTCCTTCAAGACTCAGGTGGATTCAGGTCACATGAACATGACTCAACTGCAAAGAGCAGAGTACCAGAACAGTCCTGCCCCACAAACCCCTAATGACACACGTCAGCAACCCAACAGAAGGCCAAGCCCCAATGGCAGCTCAGCAGGATGGAGAAGCCCTTCCCTGTGCAACCTGTTTCAATTACAAAAGGGATGCATGAAAGGAGATGACCTACCAGGTCTCCTTACATTCCCTATTCCTATTTTTCCTGCTGCTCAATATTAAGACTGTAAATTGTTCTTTTGTCATCAAGGTGATACAGTTTTGTAGGGCCAAAGCCAGTGTCTCCAGTGGGAGAACACACCAGGTCCAGGAGACCTGAATTCAAACTAGTTAAATATAATATAAATAAATATAAATAAATAAAAATATAAAAATATCAATAAATATCAATAAATAAATATAAATAAATGCTGACATTGGAATGTCAGCACCTAATAACCACCAGAAAGACATGTTGAGTGAAGCATCCCACCGACAGGAAAACCGTTTGAATCAGAAGGAAATTCTAATTACACTTGCTTACTGTAATCTTTAGGTCTCCATAAAGAAACCACAAAAGGATACATATAAAATGGAAATATGTCTCTTCAGCAATAGAATAAATACAGCAAATTAGATGAACCTTGTCTGTAATCACACCTGCACTACATACCATGTGAGGAGAAATGCACCCTCATTATGAAAGAAGGGCCCTTGAGAACAGACAGGAGCAGGTAAATAGAGACACTCCAAAGACTCAGAGAGCAGAAAGCACAAAGGTAATTTATAGAGATGTTGAAGGCAATACTGTTCAGATGACACTGTATAAAATAATCACACATAATGGCATAACAATCATCTAAATATCTATCAGTTTTGATTTGCAACCAGGAAAAATATCCTGGTTAGTTTTAAGCAGTTTCTTAACCCTTACTTAGTTATTTTCCCTTTGATTGTCAATGCTGATTGAGAAACTCCATCTGAAGTCCAACTACTAAATAACAAAAGTGCAAAAAATACTTCCAGTAATATATGTATTTCACCTGAAGTTACTATGTAGGAACCAAATGAAACTGCAAACACCTAAGTTACTTAATGCGAAACAATACAAATCACATTTGCTCATTATGGCATCTTATAAAGTCAAGCTAAGACTTATATCCAGCTTCAGCCTCCTGCCCAAAAAAGGAATCACTTTCACAGTAGAAATGCTTACTGTCAGTTTGTCAAGACCAGATAAAACCTAATTCCATAATCCGTGAAGAAAAGGGAAAACATAGCAGAAACCTTAGAACAGAAAATTATACCATGAGGATAAATGTCAGACACTAAATAAGCATGTCCATGAAAACTTCATGCTGTAGCTCTCTGATACCTCTGAGCTACTGCCATAATCTCAGATTGAAAGACAAAGGCCAACTATTCGGGTGTCTAAACAGACCATAAAGGGAGTAGTGATTAAAGGGTCCTTTCACTAATAGACTTTTCACCCCCACAGCAATCTGTCAGTAAGACAGAGCTGCTGAAACCTCTGAAAGCCAGACACAGTGGAATGGGGATTGATGGTCAATAGGAACATTTTGGTGGACAAAAAGAGCAAACTAAAAGTGAGGGGAGAAATCCAGTCACTTGTCATCCTTATAGCTGTCTTTAAATACTTCATTTTAGAGCACACATAATTATACAACCCTCTAAAATAGTCTATGCATTGTTATTTTTAAAAATAGCATCCTAAAATCTTTGAGTTGAGAGACTACACGTGTGCTGAAGAAAACTTTTTTTGTTTCATCACCATAACTCTGCAGGACCCTGATTGCATTGCTGCTTTTCAGCATCACACACAAGCCCCAGCATGCCAAAGGGTGGTTCCCAGCAGTTTAACCCCCTTCAGCAAGAAGCACCTTGAAATCTCAAGTGACAGTCAAAGGTCAAATATTATTTATAACATCTCTCGACTGCCTCTTTCTAAACCAGGTTCTCCTGCAGCATCATAACTAACTCCTTTATTGTCCCCTGTATATCCTGGGCACACAGTCACACTTGCTAATCTGTCTTTATAGAAGGTTAAGGATTAGACCTTAAAGATCATCCAGCCCCAACCCTCCTGCCATGGGCAGGGACATCTCCCACTAGGCTGGGTTGCTCAAGGCCTTATCCAACCTGGCTTTGAACACTGCTTCAGCCACCTAAAACAAATATTAATATCAGCATTAGATTGGAGACCGAACAAAGTTCTCTATGTGCTACAATAACAGAGCTACATGAGTCCTGCACTGCAAATAACTACAGCCAGAAAGCAGCGAGTACATTCCATTTTATTAATCCAGAACTGCAGAGCACTGAACACTGATTGAAGCACCAGCTGAGGATCTGTGTCATGGAACATGTATGTGACAAATTACACACCAGATACATACAAACACTTTGAAGAAAATTGAAAAGCCCTAAGGTTTAATTCAAAGTCTATCTCATATTTGCCATTTCCTTTTAGCAGTTCTCTGAGAGCTACTCATCCAGTTCTGTCTTCAATTATGATCTTGCAATACAAACAATAAGAATCAGATTCAGAGTAGGAAAAAAATAGTGAGGCCATATCATCTTTTGCCCCTCTGTATAAGGTTTTTAAAACATGAAGTAAACTATACTAAGTAGGTAAATACTTATAATTAATAGACTAATAAAAGCTCTGATTTTTACCTCTTGCATGGAAACCACAATCGTCTATTCAGGTATCCCTACTAGGATATGAGGGAAAGGAAATATATAGAAACTGTATTACTATATTAAAACTATTGTTTGCTTGTCATCTTAATATCCCTTTCTGACTTCAGTTTAAATTGTAGTGTTGCATAACAACAGCTGGTCATGAATAAATGTGGTCTCACACAACTTAAAGTGGAGAGAGAACTTAACATTTGAACATGAGTTCTGGAATAAGAAAGTATGTAAAAATATAATTTTAGCAGTTATCACAATATGCTTCCTTGCATCTGCAAAAGCTGTTGAAAAATAAGCACATTAAGTATTCAGTAAGTAAAATACCTTGTTCACATAACCAGAACTCATCACCAAACAGCTCTGCAGATTGGCATTGCAAAAAGAAACTATACATTCTAAATGAGATTTTTTTGAGTGCTCTTTTTATCCTGAAATCCAATTTTATCTCTGTCTCATTTAATAAAAAGTTTTTGACAAATGTTGTCAACATTTATTATATGTGTGAAATAAAAAAACCCTGCCTTTTTAGCAAGACAGAGCAGTAAATGAAATTACAGAACTGCTGCAGTGGTTCTTAGTTGATATTTTGTGTTCTATGACAGCTTCACACATTCTGCCTGGTTGTTTTGGGGAATACAACGTTTAAATCAGACTGTATTAACAAATCTGGTATGTGCAAAAAACATGCTCACAACTAGTGACTTCAGCATAACAAGGGGAGCAACAGGGATTCAGCAGTGACATGCTACTAGACAACTCAAAGAGGATGGGATACCAAGGAACGCAATTTATGACTCAGATGTTTGTGAAATACACACACACTTTTTAGTTTGGAACATAACTCTCATATTCTTTGTCAGTTTGACGTGGTTAAGTTTTCTGAAACATTTGACACTAGATTAGCTCTAATAAATGCTCTAACACCAAACTCCTAGAGTTTCCATAGCAGAACAGTCTCTGCCAAATTTCCTTATTAATTATTGCAAATCTCAAGCTGTTTGATGCTTTCTGTAAAGTCTCGTTTTCTGGGGAAAAGGAAGCTATTACATGTAAATTGAGTTCTGATGAAAAAGTATATATACCAATTCTATTAACGTAAATTCTGAAAATGGGTCACTTCAAGATTAAAAACTAGTGGAGCAAGTAGCAAGTTGGTGAATGTACAGGTTCTACCTCTGGTACTCAAGCCCATCTCTTGTTTCAGGGGACTGTGTGGGCCTGGCTTAGGACTGGCAGAAAGGACATATTTCCTCACTGCCTGCTCCAGAGCCTCAAAACAGATCCAAGGGATGCAACAGCAACCTCGGCCACACAAGCAAGGAACACAAATGGGGCTTTTGCTTTTCTCAGTGTGCATTTTGAAGCTTCAATTCCTCTTGCTGCTCTTTCAAAAAGGATGAATCTTGCCCCCGTGAGGGTGCAATCCATGGCACTTCTGCCAATTCTGCCATGACTTGGTTCCAGAAAAACAAAGCCCTTGGAAAACTGGTGAGCGGAGCATATCAGGATCTTCTGTTTGGCATCCACAACCCAAAACAGAGGGCTTAGTTTACTTATGTACCCAAGTTTATGTTATGACTATACGTTGGTTTTCATATACTCATCACATGAAAATAACCACATTTTAGAATATTAAAATACAGCAATTGAGAAAATTAGAGCTTTGCTATTGGCAGCATTGGGGGGTTGGGGGGGGGGAACTTGTGCTCTTTTGTAGGTTCAAAAGCCTCCTACTTTGCTCTATTTCACTTGATATTTAGAGGTAAACTTGCTGTTTCTTATGAATCCATAGAAGTAAACTCAGTCTTCAGTCAGGCTACTGTAAAATAAGAAAACCAAATCTAAAAACCCTTAGCATTTAAGTGATAATTCTTTTCTTCCTTTGGTAACATTATTACCATATGGTGTTTTAAAAATATCTATTTCACTTGAGAATATCCTGTTAAATAAACCACTATTTCATAAAATAGCACAGAAAAGTCTATATCCTAGTTTGCACTTTTCTCCCAAAAGCAAGGATAAATGCAGTTGAGACTGGAACAGATGCTCTGGTCTAGTCTCATTCAGTGGAGCTGTAATTATATAATTTTAGCAATTAATTCTGACTGGGGCTTTGCTCAGCTCTGACTGAATGTTCTGTGGTTGATTGTACAGAAAGTGGCCTCGTGTGATTCGTTTCCTCTCTGCAGTAAAACATTGAGATGACAACATTTGATTTCAGCAGCCTGAGAAAAGGACAAGAAATCCTGAAAACTCTTTAGGATTCAAGTGATAATTTGAAAAGCACAAGCAAAGCACAAGACAGGGTTTCTACTCAAATCCTGTTGGAAAAAAAAAAAAGAGAATGGTAGAGTACAGTTCTCTGTATATCAGAGTAAAGGGGGACTTTAGATTTCTGCCACAGCAGAATCACTTCAGAGAGTTATCTATGAAAATGCAAGAGAAGGATGAAGCAAATGAACCAAAAAGTTTAAATCTCACTATTTAGTTTATGCCATCCAAATAACTATATCTGCTTAATATTCAAAACATCTGAAATGAATGAGAATTAATCCAGAGAGAGGAATTAACACAGCAGAATGGCTTTCCAAAGGCAGTGCTGGAGCAAAAGACATAAGGCTAAAATAAATACTATTTTGGAGATTCTATAATTTCATTAACAGCTTCCAAGCAGATACAGGATCTAAACCATTTTGTACAGTTCCTACTCCACAGGAAGGCCTTTTTATTTGCCACAAGAACTAATTATTTCACAATATGTTCTAAAAAACTCTGCAATTTGACTGTGAATTACTGTTTGCAGTCTCAAGGGGAACATACAGTCGCCATGTTACAAGTGTGACAACAGGGACTGCTTTGCAGAAGTGCTACCAGCAATGAAGTGCCCTGAGATCCACAGCCTGAGCAGTTTGAGGGGCTGTGTTTTTTCACTTGATTCAAACTCATTAAGCCACTTGGATTTCATACAGAAAGCTTCACAAATGACATGAAGTAGGAATAAGACCACCAAAAAAAGTACCTCCAACAGAGCTACTTGCAGACACGTGAAAAATTGTTAAGTCAGGGTGATGTCTACCATCAAAGAAAACTATTTGTTAGATATTTATATTATAGATCTTCATTACAAAGATGTGCAAAGACTTCTCTTCCTTATCAGTGCAAACACATCCTTTACACAGTACACAACACTCTTGTCATTTGCAAGTACATCCTTTTCATAATTTCATACAATGAGAAACTTTCCAGCTGCAGGAAAAAAAAAGAGAATCATCTTAAGAAGGCCTAAGACAAAACTCTGTACAAGTGCATCAGAGCTCACAAGGAAGACAGCAAGAGGCAGCAGGAGTCGGTGTGATGCATGTGTTCCCAGAGCACGCGTGGCAAGGAAACTTCTCATCCATCATACTTTCCATTACAAGTGTTCCTAAGTTAACTCTGCAACATTCACTTCTAGTTGTCATCTCACCAAATGACTGTTTAAGATTATAAAGCTCATAAAGCTGTGTATATGAATGTGAACATACGTGCGTTTGTTCCGCACCGAGGTTTAAGTCTGCAGTCCCTACCCTGTGTTAACTACGGTTATAATGATTAATAGCACCACAATAATTGGTGTCCAGTGTCTATTCATCATAGGGCTTCCATTTCTTCGTGGAGTTTCTCTTTATGTAATGAATGTAGGACTTGCACATTGTACCCGACAGCTTGATTAATGATGCTACAGTGAGTTTCTTACACAATGAGCACGGTGTGAGTATTGTAGGTGTCAGTTCGGCCCAATTGCAAGTCGATTTACTGCTCTTCACCATTAACAAAGGGTAAAAGAGGTGAAAGAAGTGTACATATTGTAAAGTGTTCTTTTAAAATTAATTTTAGCTGTGCCCATCTCTGCTACTGTAGCTATAAAAACAAAACACAAAGAAGCTAGTGATACCTAATCAGGCAAAGAGTCTTTAAAGCAACAGACTGCAAACTATGCTGACTGTGTATCAAAGATTTACTGTGCCAGGTTATATTTCTGATTTTCTTTTTATCTGTTTTACAACCAAAAAAAAATAGTAATAATTGCAAGCAATAAATAATAAGGAACTGAAGTGAAATGGCACAAGAACAAACCCTCAGAGATGGAACTCCTAACACAGGAAGCCTTTCACAGTGCCTTTCACTGCTTCAATGTTCCCGGCGGATGAGTGCAGGTTTCCCTTGCAGGTTCATGTACAGATGGAGGATCCCACAGCTGGAGTTCCAAACCTAACTGCATATCCAGTCTTGTCACTGAATCAAGCACTTAATGGTGTCTTCAGTTTTTCTGATGTAATTGATTTCTCTGGGCTAAGTGATTTTTAATTGACCTTTACAAATAGTCACACTAACAAATTATTTTATCAAGGAATTCAAAAGTAATTGAACTAACAAATATAATCTACAATGACACAGCAAATTACATGAGGAAGCAGCACTGAGAAACAGTTTGGTGTAGGTGAGATTGCTGTCAACTACCTGTTTTAATTTCTTCCCTTTATGTGTACTAGAGATGCCAGACACAATTCAAGAGATAAGCACTGTAAATAAACCAGTCCTCTAGCCTAAGGTGCACCAATTAACGATTGTATTGGAACATTACCAAAACTGACAATACTGTGCTGAAGTCCTACACACACTCAAAATGCAAATACACAAAACACACCCGTGATGGAAAGCAAGCCAGTCAGGTTATATATAAGAGCTTCAATGGTGCACACAGTATTCACTGCTACAGTGTCCAGCTGCAGGTGCTTAAATACTGCAAAGTTGAAAGAACTAAGTGTTAATGCTCTTCACATATATTCTCCCAGGCATTGAAAATCTGTGATGTGAGAACTTCAAGATAAAAGTAGCATCTGCATCTGCTTAATTTTTAATGCTCTTTGGTAAACCTTTCCTCTGTGCACTTGCCTAGTTGCTTTTTGAATTTATTTATACTTGGCATTTGTAATATCCCACGACAATGAATTGCAACTCCTTTATATCAAAACTTAATTTCATATGATGCTCTTCACCTCCTTTGTTAAAAGAAACTGTGAATACTTTCTTGATCACTTCTTTCCTGTCACCAGTGATTTTACACAGCTTTCAAACTATCCTTTTTCTCCTTTTCAATCCTTTTGTATGCTAGTCTTAATTTCACCCTGCAAAGGTGTCTTGTTCATTTCATCATATTAAAGATTTGCCTCTACCTTTTCTCATTCTACTGTAACCTTATTGAGATGGAAAATCAGCACTGCATATTTTATTAAAGATTTTAGTCCAACATGGATTAATAGCCTAGCATAAGAATTTATTTCATTTTGTTCCACTCTCAGCGGTTCTTACTATCCTCTTTCTCTTTTGCTCTTTTGACTTCCATTCTGCACAAAGCATATTCCATAGGACCCAGCTGGACCACCAAATCTGCTTTTTATCAAAAGGCAGTGATCAAGGCTGACCATGCCATTTGTTGAACCGAACAGTGTTTGTATTACAAAGCCTGCAAGCTTCAGCTCCGTGTTAGAAAGCAAACGCTGCAATTTAGCCAAACACTACTGTAATGTAGCACTTCACTATTCTGGTTTTTCATCAAACTCCTGAACTTCATAAGTCTAAGGAAGTAGCAGACACATGAATTAGGTCATACTGAATGTATTAGGATATATTGGTGGATTGCAACCTTTCTGTATTATTCTGCTTTCCAGTTGAAAGGCCTATAAACCAACTGCACATTTAAAATTGCTCCTGGTCACATGAATATTATCCCATTTAACTATATACCCTGAAGGAGTTATTGCTTTCAATGGTAATCTTAAGCTCACAAAAGAAAACCATCCACCTTTTAAATCTTTCAAACTTAAGAACCCACTAAAATATACCATCCTAAGGAAGAGTACTGTTTCAATTCAATTTTTAAATACAAAGTATGACAGATTTCAAAAATAATAAGGGACAAAGTAATATGAAGAGATATTTTTAAGCTCATTTGAAATTCTTTCATCTTTTATTCACTACCTCATGCAGCTGATGGAACTCAGTCCACAACACAACTCGGTTGCCAGGCCTTATTTCCATTTCTATGGAAGTATATCTCAAATCCAGAAAAAAACAGCAAAGGGTTTAAAATATTACATAAAATAAGCCTGATTCTTTTCTGCACATGGCGAGCATCTGAATGGATCTCCCTTCTAGAGCAGACAATAAGGAAGAAATAAGAACAACTGATAGTGTTAAGCCAGGACAAGAACAGGACAAAAGCAGTGTGATTAGGCCCAAATACGGAATGGCTGCTGTGTGCAAGCAGCGTTCAATCTCTGTGCTACCACACAAAGTCAACAGCTGATACTGCAAGACATGAATAAGTCTGCAAACAGACAGGAGCTCTGGGTAACTGCTGCTTTAAGCTCTGTTGGTGTCCCAGTAGCATCTACACTTCCCTGTCCTTTTCCAGGGCTTATATGTTAAAATATAAGAAGAAAAAAACAGAAACATTAAATCAAGCAACTGGAGAAAGAAAAAAATCACCATATTTTCTTTTTTAAAGGAAAACAGTTTGGTTTGAGTTTTAAGAAGGGCAAAAACAGTACCAAGTGATTATCCCAGAACTACTGAAATTGTGCTAGACTTCCTAAAGAAGTCTCAGCCTGATGGCCAAGATGTCCTCAGATTTTTCAGCTCCACATTCTCTGCGCGTGTCCCGTTGAACATTTTAAAAGCTTTTGCCCTCACAAAGATTTGCGCATTTTAGTCAAACACTTCAAGCTGCATCAGTTTCTGATATATACAACACAAAGAACAAAAATAGGAAATCACGGTATAAATATATTTTGGAGAAGAATGGTATGTTGGGGGAAATTCCCAATTGATGAATGGTAAGTTTTAGGAGGTCCTGCTAAAGAAGTGCCTCCAAAGCTCTTTCCATCTTGAACAGAAACTACAGAGATACCACTCTGAGCACCGTTGCATTCTGTACCTTACAAAGGTTACTTCCACTGAAGCTTCCCCAACAATATCTCTAATTATTAAAATGTTTTCCTCAGATGTCCAAGCCATTTCAGTTGCTTTAACAGCTTAGCTCAAACTACTGCATCACACATCTTCAAAATATATAAATATGTATTTTCACAAAGAATAAATTCCACTGGCAAATGATGAACACTGACAAATGGGATAATCCAAATGAACAGCCTGTATTGTGCTCTGCCATTTCAAGTTACATTTCCCATATTCTGCAGCTATCCATCTTCAATGCCAGCAGCGCAGTCATGTTTCCTTGGGTTCTCCAGTGCCTGTTAAGTGAAAACTGCTTTCCATCCCACAGTGTCTATCCTGTAAGGGCTCTGATTTCACAGCTCATGGGAGTCCTGAAGGGTAAAGGTTTTCTGAGCAGTAGCAGTTTCCTCCTTACAACAGAACCCACTTCATAGTGGGCCCATAACTCTCACTTGAATATGGGGGGGTTGGGGGTGATTTCCAGAAATCCCAACCCTGTGCCTCAAAATCAGTTTTCTTCCCATAAAATTCTATATAAAATAATCTCTAAATTTAGTCCCACTATGTATCTTGAAAAGACTTAACTTGACCTACAGTATACACAATACTAGGTCCTGAGCACACCAAAGTCACGGCCTATCTGATAACTGTCTGATATCCAAAAGTTTCTTTCCAAAGACGGTAAAACAACAACTCCCAGGCAAACTTGGGGTGCTTCTCATCCCCCCACATCATCAGGTTTTTCATTGGGAAAGGTCAGAATGTACTCAGAAACATTAAAAAATAAGTTAGAAATGAAATGGTATCCACTAGAGACAGCTTTTCAGGAGAACATTTTGTGAGAAGCTGGAGTTTAGTTATTAGTGATAACAAACCCTTCTGTACACTCCAAAATATGAAAGAGCGTGTCGACTATCTATAATGAAAGAAAACCTTATGGCCCAGTACAAAAGACAGCAAACAAATATGGCAAAGCCTTGCTCTGCAAAAAATAACTGATTTAAAAGCCTCTTTCCAATTTTGAACCATGTGAAATGAGCTGAAAGCCCTTGCTACTTTCCCAGAACGGATCCTACCAGACTGCTTTTAAGTTTAAGCCCTTTTGAAGACTCTGGCAGAGAATGGGAGAATGGCTGTGCTTTATGCTTTTCAAACACCTTCCCTCAATTTTCAGAAAGTACTTTACAAACATTAATGTGCCCATATCCACAAGACAGATAAGGAAAAAAATTTAATACCCTGAAGTAAATAACTTGTACAAAATCCTTCCAGCTGAAACTGAGATCCACTGACTGCAGTCACTGCCATAACACCAGCCAAGGGATTTTCTACTTTCTCTCTCAAGACAGAATCATGACACGAAGTAGCCAGGAAAATGACAAATAACAGAGGTGGGTGTAACACCAGACTTGAACCTGGTTTGTATCACCTTTCCTACTGTTCCAAATTAGAAAACCAAAACAAACCCCTCCTCGCCCTTCAAACATTACCTTTTTGTCACATATTGAAAAACTAACTGTAAACTCAGTAAACTTACTATTCCATTATGCAGTTATGCCAACACAATAAAACATCATACCCTGTAACTGAAAGGCACACACAATCACGAGTATCAGAACTCATGAATTTAAATTATGTGAAAGACATTACACAGTTAGACAGAAATTAAACTGAAAATAGGGAAAACACAAGACCTGTTAAAATCAAAAATTTAATTTAAAACCAAAATATATAAAACCAAATTATACCTTCAAATTTAAACTTTGTTTAAAAAACCAACTTCTACATCTAAATAAAAACCTCAAAAAAGTTAGTTTGAAAAGATCTAACAGTAAATAATTAAAAATATACATTTGAATTTTTTTTCTAATGTATAGCTCATTTTTTTTAGAAGAGGTGCCCCTTTTGACTATCAACCGTATTAAGGCATCAATTATCCTAACAGGATGCCCTTGTCATATTTTTAGTCAATGGGCATTATCAGGTGAACATAACCCTAATATTCTTTCCCAAGGTTGATAATGATGAGGCTAAATTCTCCCTGTGCAATACATGTAAGAGTCAATAATTCCTTTCCTAGCAGCCTCATGAACTCAGTAAGCATTTTAGTTTCCAGAATCCAGCACAGGACTATGATAAACTTTAGAGAATGGTAGACATGGGGGGAGACTTCCACTTGCTGACCAGACCCCAAAGCATGTTGGTGAGTGTGAGGATGAGGGGAAATACAGTGGGGAAGGTACTCCTGCAATCTCCCAAAGTGTGTGATATTACAATTTACTTTGGTTACTGTATAACAGGTGGTTGAAACCAATATTTTAACTGGCATTGTCTCCTTTCTGTTGTTAATGACAATTACTGAATCCAGGCACTGCACTTTCAAGAAATAATGCTTGACATTAGGATACTTTTCATTTTTATTCAATGTTTTTCAAGGTGAACAGCTAATAACATACAATAAATTAAATTATACACTTAAGATTAATGGTATTGAGTGTAAAGTATAGCAATTTAGGGCTGTAATCCCCCATGTGATATATGGGTGAATGAACAAGATAAAAGAATCCTGCCAATGGTCCTTGGGACACAGACACATATGGGACCAAGAAGTGACTTTTTCAACCTTGGGCTTGCCCTTTGGAGTACAGTACAGACCATAACCATGCACAGCACCTGCATTGCCCTGGACACTTGAGGACATTTATCTAGCACTTATCAGCTGCAGACCGTACCCATCTGATGCAGCAACTCCATGCCACCACCCTCAACAGCACCGAAAGGACCTGTTCCACCATTAATTCTTTCTTTTATGACTAGCTGAGCATGCTGCTTCAGTAATTCAAATCAAATAACATTTTGCTCAAGCAGATTCTAAACTTGACAGAACATTTAAAAGATGACGCAAAGAAAAGTCACACAATTTTTACTCACTTTACTCCTTGGAATCCGTAAATGCTTTAAAAGGCTGTTTCTCCATTTTCTTTCAGAATACCATCATCAGTACTCTGCATCCTCCGAAATACCATTTACAAAAAATTACTCCTTGTGTTGTGTGTGGATTCTGATGCAGGGACTCTAGAGCTTGTGTGAAATATCCCCTGTCATGTGACCTACCCTACAGCACAGCAAGAACCCACCTTATGGCAGTTCTTGTGTTCAAAGAAAGCAGTGAAACATTCTCACTTTCTGTAAGAGTTCCTATACATAAAGCCAAATGTAACAAAAGCCATCAAATGCTCTGTTTGACTGTGAAAGGTTGAACAAAGTTTACACAGACAAAGTATAGTGTACCCATATTTAAAATCTTTAGAATGTTAAACTTTCTTTTGATGTTCAGCAATAAAATCTATAAGTATAAACATCCGATTTGCATTCAGCTACTGCAGAACTAGAATTTTCTTTCAAAAATATGCAAAGACATGACAGCACTTCCAAGCTATTTTGTTTTCTCTTAAAGGTTAGACATAAATGGTGGAGAGGAATGGCAGGACCCTCATTTTCCACTGTCCTTCAGCCTCCCCAGTGATCAAGGCACAAAGCTGCTCTCTCCTGTTTTGTCATTCATCCACACTACAAATGCTTGGTTAATGGGACTGGATTGTTTCACAAGTTAGGACACTGCAGGAAGAAATGAATATTCATTGTTTCATCTGGAACCCAGACACCAGAAGGAGGAGAGTAGTTGAGACTTTGAGGGTTTATAGGTGAGCAGATCAGAGATCTGTTCCTATACACACATGCACTTTTGCCATCCAACGGTCACTGCCATGACTTTTAGGCTTTGTACGTGTTCCTTTCTGCATGTTATTCTCTAATTTCTTCCATCTAAGCCCCCTTTTCTTTGTATTTTTTTTTTTATCGCTCTACACAAGTCTGTCACAACTTGCCAATTCATGTCCTTTGTTTGCTTCCTTTTCAGGTTCATTATAAAATACCAGCTCTTAAATCAGCAATGAATTTGCCCTCATTGGACTGTAGATTAGCATGAGTCCAGTGTTTCTCTCTGTATGACAGGGGCCTCTTCCTCTCCTTTTCCTTAAGTTAACCTGACCATAAAACTGTGCCTCTGATTTTCTAGTGGAATACTAAATTGCTGCTTATCATCTAACCCCTGTCCCCAACAGGAATGCCAAACTGCCCTGATGGAGTTGGCAATTAGCAGGTAAGCCTTACCTCTCAGTTATGAGTGTCTCGAAGTAAAGGAGATGCTGTTGAGGTTTTCACCTCCAAACAGCTTAAGCATTTTGCCTTTTCAATCCCCTTTCCCATCCAGTTCCCACTACTGCAAAATGCCAAATTACTCACAGGGATACTTTTCACTGGGGGAACACAAATGACAATGACTCAAATGTTTTAAGTTACTGACTTACAGAGAGAATGATTTCTAAAAAGAGCACAGGGTACATGTTCTCTGGGTGTTCAGTACAGAAGGAAATCAGAAAAACTAAACCTCAACATGCCAATGAAGGCAAGTAAAGAGCTATAGGCCAAAGCAAAGATAAACCAGGTAGTTATGTCAAAGTTAGAATATTAACTGCTAATCTGGAATAAAGTCTTGTTTTCTACGTGTGCCAACTACCAACAGTATGTGTTTCAGACACCTGAAACACAGCAGATATTACAGAACTCATCTCCATCAACTGAAATGAAAATACTGCTCTCCAAGTTCAGTATTTTCCTTTGGAATCATATAGAAAGTTTAAAATTAGATATTCTTGTCAAAGTACTTGTTGTTGGAAGCTACCTGGAACAGTCTGATGAAGCCAATGTTTGGTTGCTTTTGGTTGAAAAGACAAATTCTGCCAGTTCCACTGCTCTCCCTCAGTCCACTTTACAACTCAACATCCCACTTTAAGGAAGAGAGCCAACCAATTTGAGCACTGAGTTTTATAGTTTTCAGTTGTGAAAGAAATGCAGCATTCAGGTGTTTTAATTTGCTTACCTTCCATATTAAGCTGTTCTGATCTATTCCATGTATTAAGTCAGAACCATGTCAAGGCAAACATTTCAAGAACTTCCCATCATGAATTTCCCCAGATTTGAGGAGTGAGATGCTAAACAAGCCTAAAGAAGATGCCCAATTAGCATTCCCCTTAGGATGATCTTGTTCCATTTTGCAACTGTGATGTATTTGAGCTATTTCTATCAAGCAACTCATTCACTAGCATATACATTACTAGCACATACTTGTTTTCCTTCTCGTTTCATTACTGTTTTTCAGTGAGATGACTGGTAGCAGCACACTGTGATCCTGCTGAGGACACCCACATGCTCGCTGTTCTAGGCAGTTGCTTCTGTAAAAGACTAAAAATTCAGCTCAGGAAATAAATGTTAACAAGTTGTCATTCTTAATTCTTGCCTTCAAGGGAATCTTAGAACACGGACTTGACAGCTCTCTAGTTATGCTACACTGAGATACCTTTATGTAATAGCATTTATTACTATTAGCACCTTTAACCAAAAAGGACAAAATAAGCATAATTTCTCATTCCTGGGATATTGAAAGCAAATCTCCTTATGCTCGTACTTCTTCCAAATATGCAGAAATAGCTCTGTAAAAAGAGGCCAATAAGAAGATTTGTGTACGTATTTTTATCATTGCATAATAAATTTCACTGTACAAAGCCATTTTTAGTGAAGGAGCTGGTATGGAATAACTAGAGATTTTAAAAGTCGCTCTCTGGCTGATTCCACACCTCATGTAGGAATGTCTGGAGAAAGACCAAAAACTTTTTACTCTATTTCTGCTCATGGTACCATCACGGAATGGGATGAGCTCCCCAGCTGAGCTGGTGAAACTGCAACGGTGTGATTTGCTAATGGCTGGGATCTACAAGTAAGACTAATGAACATAATGAAACTACACATCTTCCCTGCTATTCACTGCATAAGGGATGGAAGTAATTACTTTCAGTTTCTGGTCACTGCTAGCACAACATACAGGTCCTTGAAGATTGCAGACTCATTCTTATGCTGCATCAGCCTCACAGAGGAACGTGGGCACATTATCATTTGAAGAGGCCTAACAATGGTTGGGGGATATATTCAACTGCTACTTGTATATCTAATGGGCACATTGTACAGCATCAATAGATGAAATTGTTCACATGCTTTTCCGTGAATACAAATATACTACTAGCAAGAATGTCAAACAAATTAGAGCTGAAATAACACTCGATGCACAGAAAAATGAATAGGAAGGACATGAACCACTCACAGAATGAAATGGACAAAGTAACAGAATTTGTAAATGTAAATCTGCATAGTGAGCAGTATAGTTAAAGCCTCTGAAATTACTGGCAGCTGGGAGCACTACAGCATAAGTTTGCTTAGTTCCCCAACAGTAGCAGAAAAGCACTACACTACTGTTCATGAACTCTCCAGGAGACTCAGAACCAGCACCAGTAGCATCTGGAGGGACAATGCAGAGCCCTCTTCAGCTGAAGGGGTGTCTTGGTTTGATACAGGATTGGAGATTACTGTAGAATTCTTTGATGCTTTCAAAAGGGCCCAGCAATTCCTGAAAGGAAAGCAACTAATAAACACCACAGCGATGATCAAAGACATTGTTAGCTTTGTGGCGGATTTGGCTTTATATGAGAGGCTATGACAACTCTGAGTGGTTTATTGAAGAATTATCTGCAGCAGAAATTAAGATCAGATATGAAAGAAGTCTGCAAGGAAAGAGAGATTACAGAGTCAGAATCACACTGAGGGATACATCAGCACATGTACCAACCAAAACTCATAGAAAGTCTAACATTTCCTCATTACTTTACCTTTTCTAGTGACAATGCCCTATAATCCTACAATAACAATTCTTGTTCCTAAAAGAAAAAAAAAAAAGAAAAAAAAAGGTAGAACATCTATTGCCTCTCACCATTCTGCATTTACTGCTAATAGCCATCTGGGAAAACAGTTCTTTTAGATAAATAAATACAAGGAAATACATGAACAGAGATTATTTTGATTCTTCATGTCATGAACCAAGATACTGCAGAATTGACTTTTCCTTACAATAGTTTTTGCCCACACTTCAAAGCAGAAAGGAACAAAAAATAAGTTTTGGCTTGTTTTTGGGTTTTTTGTTGTTGTTTTGTTGTTGTTGTTGTGGTTTGGTTTTTTTTGTTTGTTTGGTTGGGTTTTTTTCCAAAGATTCCTCCAAACTTCTCAGAAAAAGAGGGAGATTTGCTTCACTCATCTCTGATGAAAAGCATCATGGACATGGAAGGAAGACAGCACAAAATGACTGTTGTTCCATTTGGAGATGTAACACTGAAAGTGCTCCCCTGCTTGATCAGTAAGTACCACAGTTGTTCTGGAAGTTGTATAAACATGATGGCAAATGCTGGGTTTATTTCAGACTGAAATTTCTTGCTGTAGGCAGAGCTGGACCCAAACTGCTCTCTGTACCTGAGCCATGAACCTCTGTAAGGCTCTGTCACTGAATTCTTGTATTGAATTAATCTATGAAAACAAGAAGAATTCAGCCCACCATAGAGACAGTTTTCAGAAGGAAGACATTTTTCTTCATAGCTCTCATATTTAGTATAAGTGTTGAAAGTCTGAATCTTCAGGTATAAAATATAACAGTCAAGCAGGACATAAAACTAGCAGAGAATATAATTCAGGGGAAACTAAGGCAGTAAAATTTGGTAAGTTTGGATTTAAGAAACAGAAAAAAAAATCTAGAAGCATCAGGTCATGAACAGAAGGCAGCTTTCCTCTATTAGTATTCTACTTTTTTGAGGACAAAGGCAATGGATGGCAAGAAAAGTCAATACAAACATTTTTATAAATCAGAACACGTGTGCATGGCCAAGAATCACTTACAGGTGCTTTTCCAGGTAAGACTTTTGAGATACAATCACTGCACTTGACAGGGGGGTGTCTAGTAGTAGTAGTAGCAGCTGTCTTGCACAAACTAGTGACTTTGTGAGATTTTTCTCCTGGAACCAGTTAAACCAATGATTAAATATATAATTTTAAAAATGGATTTGGATTGAAAAACTCTAATAGCAAGCTTCCTGAGGGTTTAGGGATCCAGGCATTTGATTCAGGTGCAGGTAGATGTTTTATGAAATATACTCACAAGTCAAAAGCTTGTAGTCCAGTAGCAAAAAAAAAAAAAAGATTTCCAAATCATATACAATGATTACATTACATGCTAAAAATGCACCCTGGATTCTAACCTGGAAAATGAAAGGCCACGCTATAAAAGTGAATACTATTCACAAAGCCTGATCCAAATGGGAACTTTATTTTTCAAACAAGTTTATCCACTTCATCCCTTTCATAATTTCCTATTCAGACTGTAAGATGATGCACAAGCATTGGCAACACACTTATTCAGTCTTTAGGATGCAAAATAATAGCTGACCCCTCCACCTGAAGGGGAACAAATCTAGCCCTGTACAAATCTTAAAAACACATCAGGAAGGACTCACCACTATACCTTCTTAGGGTCTTACTCATGCTGCCATCCTGTGACAAAAAACAGTAAATGCAAGAAAAAAGTTCCACAGAAAAATTCCAGACCATTACCAAAACACTTCTGAAGTTCCTTCCCATTTTTTAAGCTTAGAAGAAAGTCTTGCATTAAACATAAAACTTCAAAATACAATGCTTTAAAGGGCTGTGTAATTGCTTTACCATTTCCACAGTGATTAACTGACACTTCTAATCTCTATTACAGAAATTGTCACAAAAAGGAAGAAAAACTACTAAATAGGTCAAGCTAATAAAAGCTTATTATGGATCCAGCATGATTTTTTTTTCTTTCTGCTCTAACAGTTTAACAGGTAAAATTTCCTTGAGACACCTTGCCTTGTGGCAGTGTCAGGAGCTTAAAATGCTTCTCCTGATGAAATAAAGTACCCATGACACGTGAAGTGAGGTGGAGCTGGGCTGGAAAGGAAACCCACTCTTTAGGCTGAGCACTCTGAAGAGATGCACACAAACAGTGACTACAAAAGTCAAAACTTAACTGAATATTCTTAAGGTGTTTTAATTATTCCTAGCAGTAATAAATTCTAGAAAGATAAGAGAGTTTCATGAAATTTGTTTTTTTTTTTTTCCTTTGTTGACCAGGTTTATTGTATGAAACTCAACTTGGTAGCCATGCAGGTTACCTTCAAGTGTCAGCACATCAACAGCACTATTAAAAACAGAAGGAATGGGACTAGTGGTGTGAGAGACAAACTGTGTATCCAGTTTTTTCTGTACCCTACAAAGTCATCAGCATCTTTAGTGACTGAAAGGACTGGGCGTAGAGGAGGGAAAAAAAATTCAGGTAACAATTTTTCATGAGGCATCAGGACAACCTTAGTGACAAGCACCCACCTTGTCTTACAGAGGTGATGATGCCAAAATCCACTGAGCACGTTCTCTCGAGAGGTGATGAGCCCTCGGACCAGATCTCTAGACAGGCAATCTGCAAATCCAGCTGGAGACTCCTTCGGGAGCACAGAGGATGGCACCAGCCTGAGGATACCTGGCAGCCTCACACACAGCCCAGTTCACAGCTGAATGTGCTGGCCAGACTTAGCCAGGCAGGCTGCAGGGACTCTGCTGCCCAGAGCAGCCCCAGGATGGAGAAGGAACAGACCCACAGGCTGACAAAGGCTCTATGGGCACTGTCATGGAGCCTATACCTTCCCTGGGAAAAAAGACTGGCAGTCAGCCTAGTGGAGCCAAAGCAACAGAAAGAGTCTGAAGGTATTTTCACTTGTAGTGAAGATAGAAAATGTGCAATTCCACAGGCACTAGCCAGGACTGGGCGAAAAAAAAACAATAATGCAAAAAGGCAGAGATGATAGATGCAAGATGCTTAAGCAACTGCAGAAAGAAATGCTGATGGGTTTATTTTTGAGACAAGACTAGCAAAAAAGTCTGGCTTGCTCATGGCACTGGTTAAAGAGAACCTCTTCTTGCCTGACAATTCGCATCCTCTCACTAGGAGAAGGAGGGCAAGTTACCTTGAGCAATCAAAACAGATTAATAAAATGTTAGAAAATGAAGTATTGATCAGTTTGCTCAAAACGATATTTTGCCTGTTTACAATTGCTGTAATTTGCCTGTTTGTAACTATCTATTGCTTATTATTCCACCCAGGTGAGAAAGACTCACTATAGAACACATAAGACAGTGGAATGTGAATACAGGAACTTTTCAGGCAGCTCACCCAGAAAGCAGCAGGGCTGAAGTTCAGGGTGGGGAGGGAGAGGAGGGAGCAGTTTGTCATGCATTTGATTCCAGGTTCCAAGGCTTAAACTTCAGAATGTCCAGGTAAGGATCTGCTTACAAAGTGTGGTCTGCATTGAGAGTTGTACACCAATGATGCCTTGCTGAGACTGTCCGTCAGTGCAACTACAATTCCCAGTGTGACTTTATATCCTCTGGCACTTGCACAGTTTATCTTTTAGTATCAGCCAATTAACTAAAAGCCAACTGTTCACAAGAGGAATACATTTTCCTTTGGGGAGAGGAAAAGAGAGGGACTGAACCATGCCTAGACGGACATCCACTGTTAAAGAAAATTCTCCACACTCCCCACAAGGTTCTAAAATTAAAACCTCAAATTCCTACTGAAAACAAGCAATTAGAGAGGAAGAAGGCCCTGACAAGTAAAGAGGTGTATTTCATACAAAATACAATACTGTTTTTATTCAGATACCTGCATATAGGTAGATGTCGAAAAGCATCGTTGAGTGGCTGGGCTAGCCACAGAAAGATGTGATTTTTGGGTTTAGCAGCAAAAGATCCTTAAATTTTGTAAGCCTCATTTTAGCATAGTATTGTGTATTAATTCAGTTTTCCTGAAATTTACATTTACCTGGTTTCCACCTACCTAGAACAAAAATGTTTGAAGGGTAAAAATATTTAGATTTTTTTGTTTATTTTACCTATTCCTTTTGTGGTCATTTCTCTCCAGAATATTTTGGTATTGAAAGGAGACCTTCGAAGAGGCATGAACAGTCCAGCCACCAACTGATGATTATGGCACACAGCATTGTCCCCTTACAGAGTGGTCACGTGATGTGAAAGTGAGAATAAGGGGGAAACGAATTTAAAAAATATACACACACACTCAAAAGAAAGAGTGATTCTACTACATTTTTTTCAAAGTAGGCTCAAAATTAACAGGAATCACAAAATGACCTACAACTAGGTCAACTTCAAGAGCTAAGGACTCCAAGTCAAGAACAGGGTGTCCCAAGGTTTCTCCTTGCCTGAAATAAATCCAAGTCACCCAACACATTATACCTTTTAACTATTCTGGCAATTCCACAAGACAGACTTTTCCACAACATTTGCCTCCAAACGTGTACAGAAATGTGAGATAGTAGCACAGCCTAAACCTTACTGTGCTGCCACTCCCAGTTCCAGAACAGGAAAAGTGAGGGAACAAGAAATGAGTACCTAAGCAACGCTCTGATCCACAGAAACACATTTGTCTGCGTGTCTGACACACAATAGGCAGCACACATCAAAAAAATGTGGGATAAGTCATTAATAATCAGATTTTGATTATTAAACCTGTAATCTTAATTTTATTAAAGTTTTAATCAAAAGTTGCTTCCCTTTGAGTATGTGCTTTACATTCTGTTTCAAAAGTATTAGTGGCACAAAGACTCCTCAGAAGCCATCTCAGCAGGCTCGGAGCAAGACCCAGCCACCCATGGTGTGTGTGCCTCTACATGTGCCTACAATGCCAGCCCACAAACTCCTTCCTTGCCAGCTGTTTTCCTTTCCAGTGTTTTCTCTCTGAGATCAATTACGCACCAAACCTTAACATAACACAATTCCAAAAGTCAAGTTTTCTTAACCATTTTCTATTGTAGTTTGAATTTGTTTATACTGAACCAAACAAAGTGAGGGTTGTTTTTTTTTTATACCTATACCCCACAAAACTATACTAGTGAGGCATAGACTAAGGGAGTCCTGTTGCCCACATTACATTTATTTTTACATTTAGATTTTTTAGTAGTCTATTCCTGGGCAAGACACAGCAACAGCTCTAGGCTATGCAGTTCCCTAGACAGTAGCCAAGCACTATTAGAACACCACTTCTACATGGCACTTTATATGCAGGGTTTAGGTGGTTTAGGTCCTTAATTGCTACTTTGTCTGATAGCTTATAAAACTTTGGGGGGGGGGGGAAATACCCAAAAACAAAACAACAAAACTAACTGAAGTTAAGATCTTTCACAGCATCCTCTGGGGAAATAAGCTGTCCCAGGGGTTTTTCTTCTTAGCTTTCATGATTTAGTAGGGTTCATTTTAATTTTAATTGTCGATGTATAAGTGGCTTATATGTGAGGTAGAGCAGCTCAGCAGAGAATGCAGAATCACACAGACTGGAAGGGAACCGGAGAGCAGAATATCAGCAAGAAAAGGTCAGATGACACTGTACTGGCAATGCCACCTCCCCAAGCCACTGCAGGTCACATCTCACCTCAGGACACTTCTCTGAGCAGCTGAGCTTAGATAAGTGGAATACAATGGACTGTCTTCTCCTTCAGCTCAACAAGTATCAAATTCTAGGGTTTTTTTCAAATGATAAGCCATACTAATGTTGGATATTAAAGCCTGGCTTGACACATTTTGAGTTAATATGGCTATTCAAGCAAATAAAGCTAAATAAGTTTAAAACAATAGATATTGAAATAAATTAGCTTTGCTTCCCAAATGGAACACTTTGAATGAGCTAACAGGTACATAGTTCTAAACACTGGATACAATATTATACCCTTAAGAGGAAATAAAAATACTTATATGCAGCTGATTAAAACCTTTTCAGACTACCTAAAATGTTTCCTGCTTTATGATTTTTTTTCTTGGTATCATTGCTAGTTTTGCTGGAAAAATCTTTCAGAATTTCAGTGTCAAGAAATAAAAGCAACAAGAAATTTTTTCCAGATGCATGGAAAATTAATTTCAAACAGCTTCACTCAAGGACATTTTTGGTTTGGTTTGTTCATTTTACAAGTAGACAACATCTTCATTGTAGTGAAGTTGCAAAGGACATTTTTTTATCTTCAGAGGATTTTTTCTTTGAAAGGTCAAAGCAGCATCCAGAAGATATCTTAATTAAAAAAAAAATAAATCCTGCTCTAAGAACATCAGGCTTGGCTTTTTTAGTACAATGAGCAATGATACCCACTTTCACATACTGCCTTTTTCCTTTACCTCTGTTTCATAATGGACTACTGGTAGCACTTATGTAGCACAACACAGCAAATCTCTCTTCCCAGTTTCTCCACATTCCAGAAAACAGAGTTGGGCAGGTTTTTTCATGCCTGAACAACCACCACCTGCAATTCACCATCTTGCTGCAGTACTTGGGTATTTTTATCCCTGCACAGGTAGAGCAATCCCTGAATGTCAGTGAATCTATGGGAGGGGAGGGAGTGATCTATACTGGGGTTTTTTTCCCTATCAACCTTTTTCATGTTCTCTGATAACATGGCTATCCAGGCTACAAAAATTAATAAAAAAGTTTTTCCTCTAATCCTTATCCAAACTTGGAAGCATATCACAGTTCTACTATGTGATTTCTAAGGACAGAGAAAAGAGAGTACAGACAACATGGTAGGCAATGCTCATCAGTGATAAATTTCACCATCTCAGACAATAAGGTGTATTAACATGGCTCTATAACTTTTAAAATTTTCTTTTATCTAACTTTATAATGCTTTGAACAGTTACCTAATAGAGAGAAATCTAGTACAAGATCTTGGGTAGATTTTTTTAAAAAGACAGCATGAGGTCATATATATATATATACACAACAGAGCTTGTAAAATGTATCAGTCAGTAGCAAGGAGAGAAAAATTCAGATGGAACAGGTAAGTAGACCTTAAAAAAATTGGTATTTTTAAACATGGAATTAAAAAAGAGGCATAAAACTATACAAAAGCTATTTTTACCCCTAGTGGAGCACTAGAGATCACAGAATGAATTTAGGCACAAAGGGATGAACAAGCAGACAATCATCTCCACTTTCCAAACAAAATCACATTCTGCATCCAAGGAAAAGCTCTAGACTAAATGTAGTCAAATCCAAGGGGCATTTAAGAGGTAGAATGATACTAGCAGAGATAGAGAGCTCAGTGTTAACAAGTGATAGGGCAAAAGGGAACAGCTTCAAGTGGCACCAGAGAAGGTATAGTTTGGATCCTGGGAAAAATTTCTGCATTCAAAGGGATGTTAAGCACTGGCACAACTGCCTGGGGAAGTGGTGCAGTCACCGTCCCTGGAGGGATTTAAAAGCCATGTAGATGTGGCACCTGGGGATGTGGGTTAGTGGTGGACATGGCAGTGCTGGGTTAACAGTCAGACTCCATGATCTAAAGGGTCATTTTCAACATAAGTGATTCTATGATTCTATGTACATCAAGGTTAGACGTTATATTTCTTAAGAGATAGGTACTAGGATATTTCAAAGATATTTCAAAATCTGAAAATAGGATTATAAAACCTGTATTATCAAAAAGCCAATTATCAAACAATATCAGAAACCTGAAGAAAGGACAGAGGATTTGGGGGGAAGGAAATTAAGTTTATGAGAAAGCAGAAAAATAAATGCTTAAGGCAAAAGATATGTTGTATACCAAGCCACGCATTAAAAAGGAAAAAAGGCAATTCTTCATGCATGACACGCTGAAGGAGGAGAGTTAGTGCCACAGAAAGTTTGCCAGCTCCTGTGGGAGGAAGTGAACAGAAGAATTAGGGAGTGCATATTCTGAAATCACTAGGTGGGAGAATTTTATTTCATTTTATTGTTCACCTACAAGAAACGGGATTCTATTCCAGTTACTTTTCCTTTTAGGCAAATAAACAAGGCAACAAAAGCTGTCTTTCAATTCTAACCTTCTTCCCACCTAGGAGAAAAAGCAGAAGCTGGCAAAGTACATACACTTCTGCAGTTAAAATAAATTGCATCTTGACTTAATGTGAAACCATCAAGAAGATTTATAATTACTCTTCGCATTTAAACATTTTTCCAGTCTAAAGAACATTCAGCCCTAAACATTCTCCACCTCTTTTCCAACAGAATACGGTTTCATTACAGATAACAGTCTCATCACTGTGTATGACTACTGTGAATATAAAAGAACTAGCAGATTGCAGATCCAATCCTTTTGCAATTTATACAACACTCAGCATTCCAAGTGCTGGTTTAAAGGCTTTCAAGGTGGCACACCAGCACAGCAGACACAGACCTGCTCATATACCCCAGATATACCTGGAGATTATTTATTTTTTGCATGTACCTTAACAAGTTCCTGGCCAGCAGCAATTCTTCTCTTCATTTTTCTTCTTTATGTCATTTCTCCTCATGATTTTAGCCATAGACCGTCAACACAGTCAGCTATTCTTTGACGACACTTTATCCAAGCAGTTTTCATTAAAAGCATGCACAATGCTACCAGAAATGACCTTACTTCAGGCACAAGACAACTGCAGAGGTGCCACTCGTATCAAGAAGTGAAGTAACTCCCATCTGCATTTGCCTCAGTTGACCCTGAACTGATGTGCATTCAAATGTTATGGTAATTAGTTTACTTTTAAATGAGATTGAAATAATAATGTTAATCCTGCAAACACCTTGTATGTTCCTAAGCCTTTGGAAACAGATGCTATACTAGCCAGACTCCAAGACTGTTCTCTTTTGACAGCACTGCTGTATACGGGAAGCTACAGCAAATTAACCTGCTCAGTCAACTGGATCAATCCCTCATCCACACACACAAAACAGAGAGCCCTGCACCCATTACAACATAACCCACAAAAGCAAATTTTGCACACAAGTTGCCATCAAAACTTTTTTAAAGTGCAGACAGAAAGCAGTGTTTTCCACATCTGTATACCCATGGAACCAGACACATATCAGAACTGAATTGCATAAGGTTAATTAACAGGTCAGGGCAAATCACAACTATGGGTTTTTTGAAGGCTTTGAAAGCAGCAACATTACTTCATTCACCTTAATGGCTGCACCAACTATCCAATGAACATATCAGCATTTCAGCCACGATGGGAAAGGATCATCTCTGCCAAATTACAGAGCTGTACTACAATACAGAAAAATTTGCTTTAAGCAAGTGAAGTTTCAAGCAATGCAAGGCACAGCCAGCCTGGATTTGTTGTCCTTTCCATCACAGCAGAAAGCCATAGGCTTTAAGTAGATTCTGGAGAGGAAAACATCCAACAGGCCCAGAGGATTTGTGTGAAGAATGGGAATTTTGGGCTTTTGAGGACACTATTTTTTAGGTTTTGCATTTTACTGAAGATTCTTGAGAAGAGCTGACTTAGCAGCTGGTTTTGTCTGACAAATTATGTTCAGAATAACTAGCATTTTCAGTAATTCGATTCCTGTATATTTATAAACCAAGATAAATAAGCAGCATGCAATCAGATAAATATGGCTTCACATGAATAATACTATAGACTCAGATTTGAATTATTCCAACTCATAAGTATAGGTCCCAGTCCCTCACATAATGCTGGTTTCTACCATCCTTTTTGAGGCAAAATTCCCTAGACATCTTGTAATTGGGGAAGTTCTACTGAACAAACATATATCTATATTAATAACATGCTTAAGGTGGACTGGACAGGATTAGTGCCAAGTTTCAAAAGTAGCTGTACTGTACTCCTGTTGCACTGGGGTTGTACAGAGTAAAGGGCATTAGGAAAGTAGTCAACAATTTAAAAAAAAAATTATTAAAGCATTCAAATTTAAAGCATCTGAGAAGCTACGTACAGAAGAGAGAATTATGTCACTACTAAACTAAGTTTAATTTCAAAGCCTTTTCTGAACTGAAATTTACATTTCTTAGCATATCCTTTCCTCTTAAGTTCAGTTCTTGGCATAAGTTTGAGATCATGTGGTACTCGTGCATTTCAAAAATAGCAAACTTGACCTTCTGACTGTGACATATATTTTTACTATGAAAATTATTCATTTAATAGATTTGACAAAAATAATCACCAGAACACATATTGCCTGAATTTTGTACAAATTTATTCTCCAATCGCATTAAACTACAGAGAAAAAAAAAATAACCCTTTCTTCAACCACTCTGCTTCTTTGCTCCTAATGTGTTCCATTCCTCTTCATCTTACTCCCTTTCCATGTCCCTCTTCTCACCTTTAGCTGTTTTTTGAGCCTTCAGTGGCTTCCTGATATGACTCCTCCCTGCAATTTACATTGTCAGAAAGATACTGTAACATCACTGGGGAAATAACTACCTGCTCTTCCCAATAATGTTCACAATGTGTAAAATGCACCAGTAGACCCTAATCTATTTATTCTTTTTAAAGTTTCAAACACCAGAATTTAATGAAAAGATAATTTTAAGAACACTTGTATTTGCATAGCCTTCTCTCATTCTTATGTATAAAAGTATTATGAAGACACTACTCATTTTATTTCTGCATAGTCATCTTCAGGTGACCAGATCCTCACTACAGTATAGTGATACATCTGCTCAAGGCATAGATAAAATACATTAATGGTAAAAATTTCCAAAGGAAAAAAAAGCAATTACTATAAACAAGTGGGAGTAAAGAGAAGGGCAGTGGCAAAGAACACATGAAAATAAATTTCTATGGTAATTGCAATGTAGACAGAAACAGTCAGATATCCATGAAAGGATAAAGAAAATTGTTTGATTCCCAATTTAACTTCATTTGACAATTGTGAATGTGACTCTGCAATGAATCGTATTGGTTGGATCTTACTTCATGAAAAACCAGAAAGGGTCAGAAAAATTCTGAAGGATCTAGACAGAAAAAAAAAAAAAAATAGTGCAAAGCTGTAGTTATATGGAAAATGGATAATAAGAAAAAAGTACCAGGATGGAAAAAAAATTGTAAAAGGGAAAGAAGAAAATATCTGAAAATTCCTTTCCAATATCAGCATAGTATATCACTTTGTATTCAAAGCATAGAGTGGGTTCATCCTCTGACAAGAAAAGGTTCAATTCCACTTGCCAGCACAATGCCACATGGAGATTTATTGCCAACTACAGATACCAAATACCAACAGCAGAAATAAGTGAGCTTCTATCAATTTTTTAGTTATTCAGGACTGTTATGGAAAACTATTCATCTCCTCAGTAGTGAAAGAAGTTTTCTTTTTATATAAAGTATGTTAAAATTAATGCTCTTCAGCTCTTAGAGCTGATCCATTCCATGTACTTTTCTTTACTTCCATATCCATATGCTAATGATGTTCCTCACCACCTGATTCTCTCCATGTGCTAAACACTACAAAAGTGTTGCTCCTCATTCAAACCCCCTCAAAGTTTAAAAGTGTAAAGAAGGCCGATTTTGCAAAGAAAAGATGGGCAAATATGCACCCATCCGGGGAGAGGGGGAATCCTGCTTGCGGTTTGAACTCTCAATTCAAGGTTTTCTGGCATCACGGGTGAAATCCTACCACCACCAGGACCAGATTTCTGTATATGTTACAGGTTAAAACAACATCATGTGCAAGAGCCTCACTGAATTTTGGCCACCAAGTAAACTCAAGGAAGTTCTCACAGCCCTAGAATAAAAGCCAGACATATCTGAGTCTCAGTCTGCCACCTAGATTCTAATGGGAAAATGAAAATCTGAGTTGACCAGCAGAAATTCTCCAGTTTTCTTTCATCACCATCCCCTGCCAAAATGTTTTTTCATGGAAAGTTTCAGGGGGATGTCAATTCATCCCTACCTTTACTGCAAAATTACACTGCAGTTGGTAATGAGAGGTGGAAGTCTGAAATGTGAAGTGACTAGTCAATTTTTTTTTTTTTTTTATCATGCCATCCATATCATCATCTTTCTTGTTGCACTTTGATGAAGAAATTACAGAAGATACTGTAAAAGGCACAATGTGCATAGGGGGTAATAAATCTGCTGGATGCAGATAGTCAATGGCTGCAAGTGATAATATAAAGCTTTACTCTTTGCCTCCTACCAGTTTTCATTATCAGGGAAAATTTCTATTAATGCAATCTGATAGCATCGTGTCCAAACAGCTCAGCAGTCACACATTTCATAGAGCTGTCATAAATTGATAGTCATTTAGCTTCAAGGTAAAGCTGAACTTTGAATGTTCCTGCTTTTTATCTTCGAAGCTTTGTTACTTTAGAAGATAATTATCTAATTTTGTGACCAATGATGTGTTCCCAACACATCAAATTTTAATACCTGTACTATGTAGATTTTTTTTTTTGTTTTGAAAATTAATGACTTTAGATAACTTGATACAAAATATTCAAAGTATATTGAATGGCCAAACATAAAAATGTGATCTAGAGAAATAATAGGAACACTGCATGCTGTGGCCCTGACCAAAGCTTTCATAATGCCTTCCGAACAACATTTTCACAGTGCTTTTACCTAACAGGCTACAGACACTATGACTGCATAGTTTTGATTCCTGCTTTTTAGGAAAGCAAGTCAAACCCTTGTTTGTGTATAAATGCATAAAGAAGTCCCTTGACAGCTACTAGAGAATAAAGTAAAAACAGACAATAAGACATAAAACCTTCTGCCAGCTGACAAACTATTTCTGTACAACACTAATTTTGCTTAAGATACTGTGAGAGTGATAAAGACAGTAAAAGAAATGGCTAATGAAGCAACTGGGAGCTAAATGGTCTGGTTTAGCCCTAGATTAGAAATTAAATTCCTGTGTTACTGTTAAAAATTAAAAAACCTTCTCCTATTCATGCAATCAACTTAGTGGGAATTACTCTTGAGACTTGATAATTATGGGAGCAGTTACATATTCCTACTGTGAGTGGAAAAAAGCCCACCTGAATATCAAACAGCAGAGAATTCAGCTGAAGAGCCTATAAAGTTACTGCAAAGTATTTTAAAAGAATAGGCCAGAAAAAGTGTTGAGACCTGATGAAACAACTAAAAAATGGTAAAATATTATCTCTGACTAGGGCCTCAGAGAGGCCTTTTGTGACAGCGTCATACCCTTCCGGACCTGTGAGGAGATTCTGAAGTTGATAAACCAATGCTCTTTATGGAGATGCACAGCTGGAGAAGTGACACACAGCAGTCAAATGGAAATGGGAACTTCCAGCTCAAGTACCTTCTTGTGTGCATTAGAGAACAAAAGTGGTGCCATCAGTGTCCTGTAAGGTTTTGAAGATCAGATTCAAAGCCCCAAGAATGTTGCACTGATTTCAGCGTTGATCTTGCTTTGGAGCAGGGTTCCAAGTTAAAAGACCTTCTAAATCTTCCAGAATGAATTATTCCATGATTGCAGAAATTATGAAAAACTGAGTTCCATAGTGAAAGACAGCAAAACAGTTGCACACTCCTATGTGAACAGGTCTGTCTCAGCCAGTCACAATCTCCTTTCTTATACCATCATTCTCAAAACCAGCAAACTGGTTATAAGCTATAACACGGGTAATTTCACCTGTAAAGTCCTAGGAGATCTGAGGGTAGGAGGATTTCAGAAATTGTCTGTCCCTGGAATTCATCACTCCTGGAAAGGCTACCAAGACCCTTGCCAACTTCTCTCCAACTAAGAATTTAAAAGAAGTGGTTTGGCACTGACTTCCTTTTTAAATAAAAATCTTGCAATAATTTGGTCATTCACTCTAAGAAAGTGCTTCAACTTTACACAAATGAACTTGGCAGATGCAAAATAGGATCACAATTTTGCAGAAACATTATACATACAAAAAGCAAAATGGAACTTCACAAGAACAACATATTAATCAGAGTATTTCATTAAAACTTGTCAGTGAAGCTTCCACAGCAAACTAAAATACAGCCTACTGTATCAATATATAATTTGTGTTGTACAATGTGTAAGCACTTATTATCAGCAACAAAAAATTGTACCCTGCAGAACAGTAATGACATTTGAAAGTGTAGAGTATTGATTAGCAGTTGCTTAAAAGTGAATCACCACTACAATACAGCATCTATTCATGGCTCTACATACTTTCACTGTCAAGATAATTTGCATGAAGACCAGTTCCTTTAACCTTGAAATGTAAGCATTTTCCAATACTGGATGTGAAAACAAACAACCCTAAGTGCACTAAGCGAAGGGATTAGCATTCACTTTCTTTTAAGATCTGGTGTTTTCCAGTTGGATTGTCTGCTCAATAATTTCCATATTAAAAGGCATTACTGGAAGTGCAATGCATGTGCCATAAACTTACTAAGGTCATCCCACGTTTCTGTTACATACTAACAGTAGAACATATTTACTTTCAATAATACAATTAAGAGGATCACACTCAGCTTGCAAAACCCCAAAAGACCCAGCAAATACTGCCAAATAGTGAGTGCTGTGGCAGAAGAGCATGAATTCACTATGGCTTCAACCAGGGCTTTCCTTTTAGTTAGAGAGAAATATAAAACATGATGTTTGATATCCAGTCTGATTTAGATTACATTTTAAAAAACATTACCAACACCAAAAAAAAAAATTATTATCCTGTCAGAACATAGATCATTCAAAGTGCAGTTCTAACATCACCGAAGGCAAACAAAATTTTTCAATACCTCCAGCAAAAGCACAACTTTAGTACAAGAAAGAAAGAAAAGGTATTTTGTTATGGAGAAAGAGAGAACACTGCATCCAAGTTTGATAGCACTGTGATCTTTTCCTCTACAGTCAATGCACTACCTGAAAATTAGTATGGAACCCAGCAGATTTTCCCACCAAATACATTAGTAGGATATGAATGTGTTTGACTATTTTATTCTTGAACAAAGAAAAATTAGAATATCTATGAAGAAGCATTTACATCATTCTGTCTGCAGCTAACATTAAATACTTCAGACACACTGAAATGCTCTGTAACCAGTTTGGCATGGAGAACAATCTTGGCATTCATGTAGCCCAAAGATCTGTACAAATTAAAAGGGATGGAGGTTCAAGCTCTCCAAGTTCCAAAACATCATTTGCACTGATCATCAGAATTACACTGGTTTAAGATTCTCAGATGAACATTTTTATTTTCTAAGGCTTGATTTAGTGCTTGAAAACACATTCTACATAATCCAGACATTAAGAGGCTGAATTACAATAAATTAAAGCTCTGAATAAAGCTTTTGGTAAAGTTGTACACCATTTACCTGGCTGGTGGAGTTTTGAATTTGGGCTTTGAGGTAGGTGTTGGGTTTGGTTGATGGGGAAGGGGATTGTTGCTGTTGACTTGGATTTTTTTCACAGGGGTCATGGTATTTGTTTTGGTGGTTGGGGTCTTTTATTATTTTTTCAATCATAGTCTTATACTGCAGTTTTTTTAAAATCAACTTTTTCCTATTTTTGATAGAAAAAAATACAGTATTTTATAAGTTTTAAAATTGCTCAGCTGGCAAAAGTTTAAGTTGATATCCAAGAAGTCAGACCACGTCTATCCTTTAAACTACATGTCTCAGCCCTACTGACCCTTCCTTCAAAGCAGCAGTTGCAGTGTCTCAAGCAAAGAAACAGCCTACAAAGACCAAAGCCCACATAATGCTGAATAAAAGAATGGCAATTAACGTCAAGATAATTGGACTAAACTTCTCTAAGAATGTAAGCCACTATTATACCATTTAGAACTAAAGATAGCTGTACTGTATGAATCAGATTCACCAGCTGAATGCTAATTGATCTAAATCACCCTGTTCTGGTAGTTTTGCACTGACGAAGCTCCCAAGATAGAGCAGCACATCCAGTCAGGAGGATAAAAAGCAATTCGGCATCTTGAAAAGTAGGAATGCTCTCCTGATGGAAAAACCTGCTTTGAGAAAACACAATGACTTGAGAACTCCTAACACAATGAGGAATCTGTTGAAAGGAGTGGGCAGATGCAGACTCCAGACTGCTTCAGACCAAGGCAGCCAGAGCTTACATAACAGGGAAGGCTCCGTGAGACAACTTACATAAGGAAAACCTGAGAGAGCCTGAAACAGGCTCATCATCAGTAAGAAACCTTTGTGGCACAACCGAAAAATAAAGGGTATTTTCACTTCAAAACTGTTCCTATATCTGCAGTAAAATAGTATTGACTGCTCGGAGCAAAAATCAAGAATTACCAAAGCTCAGAACACTTAGAAAAAAAGTCTCCTCAAAAGGAATCTGAGAAAGCATAGACCATGCTGCATTTGCAGAGAAACAGACACTGTTTTCATTTACAAAAGCTTTACTGCATAACAACAATTCCTTTTAACATTAACAAAAGGCACATTACCTGCATTTTATGCTTCCATTTTATTACCACTATTATTTTGCAAGAGTGTGGCACTGAAAACACATTGTTATCATGGACACTGCAATGTGAACAGCAGCGATCCCCGAAGTCTGTTTTTTCAAGACTCTCACTGTAGCAACTGAAGCGAAGACCTTCCTGCCACCCAACCCTGTCTTTGCAGCCCATAGCTGAAACCTGGCTCTGCCAGTGGGCTGCACTCTCACATTTAGTCCAGGACTCCCTAAACAGAGCATTTACCAAAGAAATGTAGTGTCAAGATTCAAATAAGGTAGATGTCTTTTCAGAGTCTAAGGAGGAAAGAAAAAAAGCATATCTAAGAGACAAAATCTAAGTCAATTCTTAGGCCTCCGTAGTATTTCCTAAGGTGAAGAGTATAAATATCTCTACAGCACCAAGAAGCTTCTTGTGTGCTGCCAAATCTATATGACAACTCTAACACCTCCAGAAATCAGGCAGATTAGGAATGATACCATCCCATTTTCTTCTGTACGTTTTTTTTTTCCTTTTTTACATTCAATGGTCTTTCAACTCTTAAAAGCAAGGACTAGAACATTTTTAAAGTCCTAATTTTGCTTAAAAGCTCATCATAATTGCTGAAATTATTTCCTGAACTATTATTATCGTTTTCTGAGCTATATGCAGTGTCTGTATTTCAACTAAAGTCAGTTCTGGGGGAATTCATACATCCCAGGTACTTCTAGGAGGCATAACAACATACTTGGATAAGATTATCATAAGGAAATAAAATAATAAAACATTAAGGTAAGCGGTGGCTTGGGTTTTTTTAAAAAATAATGTCCATAAGCAACAAAAGTATTCTTGCGCACCTTTTATAAACTCAAGAGGACACCAATGCTGGTGACTCTTTTGATGTTCACAGCACAGCAAGACTTAAGAATTGTATCAACTAAATCACTAGGCACAGCTATAACCTGGCAAAATTTTGCTTTACTGAGCATCTCGCAGAATTTCATTTGCTCAATGAAATTTTAGTATGGGACAAATGACTCTTAATGTGCAAAGCATTTGGGCAGTGGGGACTGTCAATCATGCCTTGATTTCAAGTGCATTGCTCTGGAAGTAGCGCTCACTATGTATGCTGACAAAATAAATTAAGTAACCTTCACATTAATTTTTCATTTAGCAAGTCTTTATTAAGCTAAATGGTACTCCAAAGCAGTTGGCAATTGAGAAATCTATACTGCCCAGATCCATAATCATACTCCCATTTTATATCTTCATTTGTTTAATGATGCTTAATTCATAATCAGGAAATGGGGATTCCTCCAGTTGCTTCTAAAAGCAGAATCTTGACTTTAAAATGATGTGGACTCTGATTACCCAGAGCTCACAGTAAATACCAAATGGATTCTTGATGCCTGGCTAGTGGGGAGGGAGAGGGTAGGGAAAAAAGCGTTTGCATTTAGAGCCCTCCTGTGCTATCACCTCCTAAGCTGTTATGACACTGACTTTGAATATTGAAAATACTTGCAAATCTTGAATTTTAGTGTGGTTTACAAGCTTACAGAAGAACTATACTTCTTAGCAATACAAAAAAGCACATGTTAAAGTCATCTGTCATCCAGGCTCATTTGCCACGATCAACAGCAGGAAATAACAAGCTTAAATGAACAGAGATGCTTGGAATTCTAAATAAAAATAAAGAGCAACGTAGGTCTTATAAAAACTACTGTAACCAGAAGGGAAAAAAGAAAAACAACTGATGATGTGACAGAGGACTAAAAACGCTCTAAATACCTGTCAAACCTGCGTTTTGTATTTTCTCTTTCATTCAATAATGAAACATCACAACAAAAGCAAAGAAACATAACCAAAATAGCTTGTAATGAATATACACTGTCCACCTTCAAAAACGGGAGCACAGACTTGTCAGTGAAACAGAAAGGATGCTGATGAAAAGGTAAAATGAACAGCTTCCAATTACCTTCAATTATAACAACCAATAGGAAGCAATCTTACTACTTCAGAGGGAAAAAATACACTACAGAAGGGATGGCAGCAGCACCTACTATGAGGAAGAGAAGGACGATTAAGGATCTCACACTGATCCTCCGTGCATTTTAGCACGATTGCAGAACACGGTATATTCCATATTCTTCTAGCAAACGTTGAGCTAGAACAGCTGTTTGTTAGGTTTCATTTTTAAAGCCATTTTCACACAAAAATGGCTGTGCATGGAACGGTCACAAAGTTAAGTAAAGATACTTGTTTGCTATGGCCCAATAAAAAAAAAATTAAAACCTTTTAATAATACTTGATTAGAAACTAATCAAAACTGAAAGCTCCATCTGCTTTATAAATTTAAGGTGTTCATACAAACCCATGGCAATGTAAGACTGCACAGACTTAAAAGAAGATGAGCTAGAAGTATAATAAATATTGAGTGTCCAGATTTTCAAAATAAAATGAAAGTTTGCCCAACATACTGAAGTGAAGCGACTTAAAGGCCTTGAAAGGTAGTAAGAGACCTTAAATATTTTTGTTATTAATAGTTCTGTATTTTAGCCTGTATTTTACAGTCCTGTGTATACAACTCTGAAAAGACAGATACTGCTAAGGAACTCATGCCTTTGATAATTTATTTAGTTGCTTTCATCTTAAAATGATAGCACAAGCTTTTTATTTCAGCTGCTACATATACTGTCTGTTACATAATTTCACACATATATAAGCCTTTCAAAATAGATGCTACAAGCTTGAGGAATACTTTCCTTCATAATCAGACAAAAAATAAAATTAGTGTTACTCAGAACTAAAAATCATGTCTACAAAAAAATCAGCAGAAATAAATGGGTTGAATGAGTGTCTCTAATCAGTGAATGTCTCAATGTTTTTCCATTTACATATTGCATTTTGAGGATCACATATTAAATGCCCCAAAATCGCAGTCTTAACATATTCCTCTTGGTCTCATATTTCTTCAGCAACTGTGGTAAAAATAAATTATCTACAATACAGAATTTTACTATATGTTGCACATTTAAAACAGAGTAGACAAAGTCCTTGATATATACCCAATAGTCAAATCTGCTTTTTCATTACCCTCTGCCCCAATTATGTGGACTTATACCAATTTCTCAAGTTTTTGCAATACTTCACTAGCTTATTACCCAGCTGTGCAGCTGAGCAAGAAGATAACCACATTCATTCCCCTTATCTGTAATGATGTAATACATCCCAGCACTGGGTTGAGATGATTGGGGGAATAATGGGATTGTAAAAACTGCAGAGATGACAAACAACAGTGCAGCCGCCTTCTCCTGATACAGAGAATTGTGAACATACAGCACAGGGGGAAATAACACAGTATGCACTAATTCTGCTCCTTGAATGAAGTTACCATTTTTCATAAGAAACAGCTGTTTCTGCACAGAAACATCATCATCACAATGCAGTAAACAGATTAAATACCCGCAATCCAGGCTGAAGCCTAGGCTTCAAGGAATACAAGTGTTGGAGTTTACTTTCTAATGATAAAAAACCCCAAGTCATCCAAACAGGAAAATAGCAGTTTAACCAAGGACTCTACAGATAATGCAGTGCAATGAAAGAGTCATCAGGGACTAGCATACAATACAAAAATAGATCTTGGACAAAAGCACGTACAGCACTGCTTTCCTATTCATTTAAAAAATTAAACCTGCCTCCATTTTCTGTGTTAAAACCTTCCTTATTACAACTGAAGAAATCCTTACCTTCTGCAGGAGCTGGGAACCTGAGTATTTGGCTGCAATAGATTTGATCTCTCCACCAAATGCTGAGGCCCAGAGCTTTACTCTGTGAAGAAAAAAAGAGGCAGGAAGAAATGTAATATACATGTCATAGCAAAGCAAACCAGACTGTAACAGCTTCAGCTGCACTCAGAAGGATCCGAGCAATTTTATGTTAGTGAGCTCACTAAGGAACCCAAGCAGAGCAAAAGATCTGTAAAGCTGCTCAGGTATAGGCACAAACTAGACACTGTGCTAAGGTAAGGCCTCTGATATGAAACTACCAACATGCACCATGAAAATTTAAAGAAGCAACTTGTACAGAAACATGCTTTGGCACAACACAACATGCATCCATTGAAAGGAAAGCAGCAGATAAACTGGCAAAACAGTTCTGAATGATAAATTCCCACATGAGAAAGAGTTAACAGCATCAACTTCAGCCACACACAGCCACTTAAGAGTCTGTGGCCACATACTCCACCAGCACATGCTCCTACAATAAAATCAAAGTAGTGCTGAGCGCCTTAGAGACTCCCACTTTAAACGCAGCTGACAGAGGAGCAAGGTGCCTCAGTCTTTGTATCTGCTATACAAAAACATAAGAACTTGAGCAGGCAAGTCCTCATCCTTGAACATGGTCCTGAGAGGAATAGCATGAAAGCACTTACACAGACAAGGGGATCTGCTGCTCCGATCCAACCACATCCACTAAGGCTGTGTTAAAAGCTGTCCAGAAGATAAAGAAAACCCCCCCAAAAGCCCGAAGAAGATTCACGTTCTCTGGCATTGTGCCTCTCTGTGCCGGGAAAGATTTGGGGAAATTCAAGTGAACCTGAGTTCAGCAGCAGTAGGGGTTTGTTTCTACAACCTCTTTCCCCACTCTTACCCCTCCACTAGAACAACACTGGAGAAAAATCACAGCTCCGTCCTCATCCCTCCAAAGAATGACCCTCTCAGTGTAATGGAAGGAGCGGACCAGATGCGAAGCTCTAATGACTTGAAAACTATTGTGTCCCTGGTAACAGCAAAGCGTTTTCGAGCACTACTGCAGCCACTTGCATGTAGTTCTTTACAACTCCGCAGTCAGCAGTGTGCTGAAGTTACTTCAGTGACCTACTGCTGCTCCAAAGTGCCCTTAGCAGCAAGAAAGCAGACTATTGATTCCAACTGGGGAGGCTGTCTTCTTGCAATTACTGCTCACTTCGCAAATGGAAAGCCGCCTAGAGTTCTCCTTTCCCGCGCCGATAACCTCCAGCCTTCATCCCAGATCAGGTCAGCCAATGCATTGGTTGAGCGGAGCAGGAGCTGCAGCCTTTTAACGGGATAGCGCCGAGACACAGAGGCAGGCACAGGAGGAGCTGGACCAGAGGGAGGGTGCCTCTGCACGGCAAAAGCAGAGAAAGTCTGGTCGAGCTGAAAGTGGAGTTGAGCCCTTCCAGGAAGGCGAGAAGAGAGCGCTGCACATTGCCGGGGGCTGAGCCAGGGAGGGCTCGGCAGGGCTGGTAGGGGCGGGGGGTGGGGGCCGTGCACACCCACCGGAGACCCGGCCAATTCAGGCAGGGCACCGCTGCATGACAAGCATCTGTCTGTCACACAGCCCGGAGAGGCGAAGGATGGCCGGAGCTCAGCCCTTGCGTTGCCGGGAGCGCCGAGCGTCCCGGCCGCGGCGCCGCACCGAGCGCGCAGGCAGGCGCGGGGAGCGGAGCGGCGGGGCCCGCCGAGGCAGCATCGCTGAGGAGCCGGAGCGGCGGGTTCCCCGGAGAGAGCCCCGGGTTTAGGTCAGGCTCGCACATTTAATTGAGTCATATATAGCACGTCCTGGTGCATAAAGGCACGTTTGCTGCTTCCTCCCACGCCGGAGCGCAGCTGCGAGTCACTCTCCGAGAGATCCCGACTAGCAAAGGCTTATGAATGAAAAGAAATGCAGCATAAGTAAATCAATGCGGGCTGACTCCAGCCTATGAATAAATTATTAATTTGTGCTCATAGAAGAATCCTCTTGATATAGCAAATATAGGATTACAAGCTCCTCCACTGAGAGCGCAGCGTGGGGAGCAAGAGGGATTGGTCCAGGTATTTTGTTGTTGCGTTTTAAAATCTACCCTCCCTCCTTTTGCTTTTATTCTTCTCGCTCTGCTTTTTTCTCACCTTCTTCTCCACTAAATGCACAGACTTAAAATAGCAACTGAACTTTAATGTAAATAAGTATGGCAAGACCTGGAGACGATCTGAACGTGGGCTGAGTCATCCTTGCATCATACAATATAGCTCCAGTGTCTGCTCCAGAATTTTGGTTTCTTCCCTCTGTAGTCAGAATTAACACCTCAAAATGTTCACTCTGTCTTTCTATGACAATCTTGTCTTGTTTAACATTTTCTGTCTTGAAGTTTGAGATGTAGTACCTGCATTTTTTTCCACATTAACATTTCTAAGAGCATTGAACAGTTTGCTGTAAATATCAAAACCTTTTTTCAACACCTGGCTGACAAAAGCTTTCTGATTTCTCAGAAGAAACTAGAAGTTTAAAGACAGAAAGACTATCTTAAGGGAACTGTGTAGAGCAGAGTTGCTGTACCTTGCAACTTTTACCACCCACCAACCACCTCCAACAGGAACAGTAAATAGATCATATTTCTCTCTATTTCTCTGTACTATTACCTTCATATGGAGGCAATAAAGAAATTTTTGTTAAAAGTCTAATTTATTTTGTGCATTAATCATTTTGAAAGACCTATTATCTGTGCTGTTACTGTGGATTTTCCAAGCAGAGTTTTAAACATGCTGCCATGTCACCAGGTGTTCAGCTTACCTACAGGCAGAAATGTAAACACGCACATGGCTGACTAACAGTATATAATAAATTATGTGCCCCTTTGAACATATCACATAAACAATAGTATCTTTTCAAGCTAGGAATGAAACAGGAACAGGAGATTGCCTCAATACTTTTGTTGTTTAGCTCTTTTTACATGCCAAACAACATCAGGAAAGAAATTAGGAAGGCTCATTTTGTGAGATTCAAACTGGTTTTAGATTAACACAGATCCTTACCTGCTTCAAGTCAACTCAGTGCCCTGGTGACAAATAACAGCCTAGCTTTTTTTTTCAAGGAATTACTGAAAGCCCTAGAAACTTTTTGAAAGCACATACAACATGCCTGTGTTTAACAGACCTGAGACATTTGACATATATTAAACACACCGCTAATTATTGGCAAGGAGAGATGATCAAGTCACTTATCAAACCTTGACTTTATTTACATTTATCATACATTCAATAGTATATCAGATCCACAATTCATTCATTTAATACACAAATCCTACATCTACTATTGCTAGAAAATCACTTTAAAAAAAGAGAAAATTTTGCTTGACAACACAAGCACAGCCAGCTTCCTTTGTGTTAGCAAACATTTGTGTGCACCACACCATAGAGTGCTTTCTGCAGCTTTCTTTAATGCACAGGGGTTATGTCCGTGCAGCAAAGCAGTTCCTCCCAATAATTCAGTGAATGGAAAGCAAGGCCATACCATAACACACACAAACCACTGACCACTGGAAGTGACACCACACTCTGTCAGTAACACTATTGCGTTCTGACCTGACCACTACTGACTATTCCTGGTATGCAGATCACTACAGTCTTGACACAAGGTTCAAAATGAATGTTAGTGTTTCCGCACACTGTTCTTGTAAGGATGCAGAAACTTTTCCAAAGTGCATTTTCATAATGAAGGACCAAGGAAAACATATAAAAAAAACATAAATGACAAGTTCTGATGAGTCCTTTATACTGGAGATAGAACAGTGTGCTTCATATTTGGTACAGCCTCCTGATGTCCTGAAGCGAAAGCAGAAGAAAGCAAAGTTTTAAAGAAACAGAGTAACAAATTTATCTTTTGGAAGTAATGTGGCATTTCTGTAATATCCTTATGCTGTCATAGATGACTGCTGAATCTAGGAATTATTGCTGATCCCACTAAAAAAGTGTATATACAGATAACTGACCAGAGAAGGAAAACATTTATGCTCAAAGCAAATTTACATTGTGAAAGCAAAATGCTTCTAAGCATTAAGTTCAGGTGAGTTCTTTACATGCCAGTGGCCCCAGGAGCAGAGCTCCCCACTCAAGTGTATTGAGTTGGATCACCCTGCTCACTCCTGGGCCCCTATTTTTAAGGAATGAAAATGGCATCTAATTTCCCACTGTGGCTTTGATGATCAAGCACAATAGTGCATTCTAGTAGCTCACAGAAAATGAAAGGTGATGTTTTCCCTATGAAAGCAGAAATAAAATTTGGATAGCTGGATAAAATGTTAGAAAGCCACAGACATGTTCAGAGAAACTTGGTGAATTCCCAAAGGTTTTTCAGAGGAACACATTTGGGAAAATAACCAAGGGATTTGGGGGGAGGGAGAAAAAAAACCCCAAACCAACATAAAACACAAAAAAATACCCACAAACAAATAATCCAGGTCAAGGGCAAAGGGTAATGTGAGACACAAAGCCTTTGACAAAAGGCTAAAGTGGGGAATACAGACTAAGGGGAAAGTCCTGTCACAAATACACATAGCAACTACCTGATCAATTAATCCCATTGTTCTTTCCTCTGTCTACCTCAGATATATTTGCACTTCTAAAAGAGTGCAGAAGCAGGGTCACATTTGCATCATCAGAGCGTACTTTGAGGTGTGTGATTAGACACGTATCAAGCCCTAATAAAAGTCAATCGAGAGGCATAGAGAAAAAAGAACATATGGTGAAGGGGAGAAGAGTAGGAGGAAATGATATAATTAACACAAATGCTTATTGTATTTCTTTTTTCAGATGCTTATCTACAATGAGTTCCAAACAGAAGTAATAAATGTAGAATGCTAAAGTACTAAAAGCCTTGCTAAGATGTAAGCCATCTCCACTGGAAATTAATTTTTAAAAAGAATACAAGAAAGGAAGTATGTCTGTTTATCTATATTGCATATGTATTAGAAGATTCAGATATTGCAGAAATAGCAAAGTCCTAACTACTCTGCGTGGTGTCGTGTTAATACTTGCTGTGTACTGTATTCCTCTGCAATTTTGAATACTAAGATTGTAATCCTCAGATGTAGTCTCTGTAGTGAGATTTTTTTTTGTTGTTGGTTGGTTTTAAGGTACTAAAATGTCCCTTATCCCCCTTTTTCTTTTTCTGAAATACTTCTCTTAAAAAATTGTCCCTTAAAGAAAGGCAGTGGAAAGGTAAAAGGGAGGCAGGAAGTGAAGGGATATAGCCACTGCATGCAATAAACAATTGAGTATGAAGTCCTGTATGCAACTTTCCCTTACTTCTCTGCAAGTATAATGTTTCACATGAAAAACAGAAACAGGAGAGACAGAGGGATAACAAAAGTCATCTCTGCTTTGCAAAGCTTGAGATTGCCAGATGAAAGGCAAAAGCTGAAGGTTCTGAATTCATAATTTGGAAACAACGCTATGGTGGAAGGATTCATCAAGTAGTGTTTTCATGCTGCGAGAACACAGCCTTACTTGTTTCAAGCAATCTGCACATCTGAGAAAGAGCAAGAGAAGGTACATTAGGCCGATGCCATAGAGACTTCACATATGTACATGTATTCTTAGGGTTTTATGAAGGTCCCATGTGTATAAATCTAAGTGTTTCACTGATGTGGGAATGCCTAGTTATTGACTGGTTCCAACCCACTTACAACCAAGATTGAGGTCAAGTAGTATTACTCACTGGATTAAATGAACACAATTTCACATAATGGGCATGAGCTATTGTCTTGTAGAAATAAAAATGCTGCAAAAATTCTAAGCCACATAAGTATTTTATATGTAAATTTATAATAATATCATCTTGTTCATAAATACTGTTCAGGTCAAATCAAACACTAATATTTCATTCCTGACAATATAAAGGGCATATGCAACCTACATTTACATATAATCAATCATTTACATGTTAATAGATACAATTTCTAAAGATTTTTAAAAATACTACATATATTCATAGCCACTATGATGTGAGTACAGCATTTTAGGTTATTGTCACGCTATCTTTAGCACACTTCAACACCAAATAAACCTCACAGTTTGCCATAAAGCCCCAAGGAACATGTGGTTAATTTAGCTGCTACAAAGCCTACGATCAGCTGGCTTTCACATCTCCACAAGGAGTTAAAATGCAAAAGAGCAAAGCATTATCACATCCCAGCCTATGAGAGCTCACACTGCATGGCAAGCTAGAATGCTTTAAGCTAATTATGTTTATAGCTAACCAAATCCAATTTCAGCAGTCCACCGTAGCTCTAGTCTGTTAGTGCCATTTTACATAAGCTTCATTTATTTTGAATTTTCAACTATTAAGATGAAGTCTGCATTTGGTTTCTTTTGAGTGTTTCATGCTAGGAAATGAACTGTTCCCTAAGCAAATAAATTACGTTTTTACTATCAAAGCTAGTGCTAGGTTTAAAACGTTAATGCTTTCAAATGCATTCAAAATACTCAAAAACTAAAGATAGGCCTTAAAAATGAGAAACTGTAATTAAGTGCTCTAATATAGTGGACAGAATACTATGGAAACAAACCTAGCTACCGTTCTTTCTCTGATGATAAAAATTGAAGGCTGGAGGTCACAAAATATTTGAGTGCTAACCTATTACTATTTACACACTAGAATGAGCCATTGGACATATCTGTAATGGCCTGTGAACATTCACCCAAACCTTGCAAATTCCTCAGACCCACCTGAAGGGACCCTTGTCAAAGCCCTAAGTACAGACTTCAGCATCTAGGAAATGCATTGCTTTTGTTTCAGATCTTGGTAGGATTAGTGACACAGAAATGCTGGGTACCAAAAAATATATATTTGAGGGGAGAGGAAGGAGAAGTTGTCCTGAGCAGCCCTCTGCAATGGGAGATGAAGTGTCATCCATTGACCCACTGTTATCAGCGAGGTTAAGTTTTCAACAACTCAGCTGAAAGAAACCTGCAAACTTTAGACCAGCCCTTAATTATTTTCAAAATAACATCGTGTTGCCAAATCAAAAAACATAACATGGCTTTTGATCCAATAAAACAGTGGTATGTCAAGTAATTACATAAAGCCATAAGATACTTCAGAAGCCTATAATTCTGTCACTCTGCAATTAATTCCTGCATCACAAGTATGAATTTTGTGGTGGGAACATGACTTTTATGAAGTCTTAAATATCAGATCAAGAAACTGGCAGTGTATTCGACACAGTGCCACTTATTGATGTTACAGAAAATTAATTTTGTGTAATTCTATAGCAGCAGTTGCCAACCTGTGATCCACCTCTGCTTTATCGCTTTGTTGAGCCTTGTTCATTTATTGTCATCATTGACTGATCCTAAAAATCAAAGTTATCTCAAAAGGCTACTGGAAATAGCATCTATTAAAAAGTAACATGTTATGGCAATGAATTCCATTAAATTGCTGCATAAAGAGAAATAATATATATATTAACATAATAAAATGTCCTGTGAGAATATTTGACTTAAATATCTGATCACAATTGCAGAGAAAAGCCACTAAGAATTATCAAAAAACAAACAGGTTTCGATAAGTCTAAAGCAGTACTAGGAAGCACCAAGTAAATTTCTTAACTTTTCAGAGTTTGAAATTGATTTAACTTCAAGAATAGTGTAGGCATTTTGTTAATTGTCTTCAGGTCACAAAAGCAATCTGATTAAAAAAACTATTTAAGACCTGCTACTTTACGCAAATCCAGTTTCATTTCTTCAGTGATTACGGTCACTTTGCACTTTTTTTCCACCAGTGCAAGTGGCTACTTGTTCTAGTGAGCATTTGTTGAAACCTCACTGCTGTGGACAGATGGAGCAACCTATGGGGCACTTCTATAATACCCTAAGTCAGGGGAAAAACTGGACTTGGGCATAATAAATGATTCCAGCATCACACAAAATAATACTCTATCACAGAAAAAAAATACAAGGTAGTCTCTTACTCTGGGGTTTCAAATTCTGGCTTGTGTACAGTCGTCAAATTCTACTTCTACTTTAATAGTACAGCTTGACTGTACATGTCATGGAAAGCTCATGACTTCACCTGCTGAAGAATAGCAGATTTACTGGCTGATAACAATACATTAAAGCATGATTATGCTTAAAAGATGCAAAGTAAAAGCAAAATTGATATCCATAAATATACTAATAAGTGTTAGGTAAAATATTTGCCAGAGCATGCATTTCTATTTTACAGGCTCTTAATCCATCATAGTGTCATTGCAATATTGCAACAGACACACTCCGACTGCTGTGCTTATTACTTTTTAATGTATCACTCCATTTTAAACATTAATACTAACAAGTTCAGGCCATAATATAGCCATCCTGCCTATCTGTAACAAGAAAAGGAAAAAGATCACCACCCACAAATGCCAGTTTATGGCACAATTCTACTTAGAAGCACACAGTACTAGATGCATTATAGAAAAGTACAGAGAAAAAAAAAAAAAAAAGAAAAATTCTGAACCAAACTTTCTATTATCGGGTGTTATCCCACTCCAACATTTTGTGGGTTTGAGGGTTGGGGGGGTTTGTGAGGTTTGGTTTGTTTTGGAGGTTTTTATGTCATGAAAACACTTTTTCTTAGTCTTCAGTTGGGACCAATGCATTAGATTTAGGTAATGGATTCAATGTGATAGTTGATCCAAGGCCAGTGACAACACCCCTTAATCCAAAGGGAATGTATTGTTATATGTGCCATTTATTAGAGACCTCTCAAATAAGAATAAAAAAAGTTTGTGGAGTTCTCAGTCCTCTATTTCTAAGACATTACTAGAAATAACTGCTTCCATTTCAATGGAGGATAACCTTCTCTTTCCCCAAACAGGCATTTTTTTTAATTAGTTGAGGGCTGCTGGGGAAGGGGGGGGGAGGGGAAGGCAACAGGATATCTTATCAATGTTAACAAAAGAGTTTAAGAAAGATATCAGACCGCATGAGCTTCTCCTGAGCATTAGACAACCAGATACATAATTTGGCACTTGAAAACTAAGGCTCCCTATCTTTCCGTCAATACCTTTATCACCCCACCATTTTGTTTTTCATTGCCGTGTCTCTGTATTTTCAGTTCCCATCTTTATCTACTGCAAGTCCCACTTTTCCAAACCATGGAATGGTACTGCCCATTTTCCCACAAAAACATATCAAATTTCCTAAACAGTTTTCTAACTTGCTTAATCCCTCAATTCAATGCTTCTGTCCTTTACAAATGTGGTGAAGGCTATTTCATCCTAGATACCCCTCTGACTCCTACGCATCACTGCCCATATTCTGACTGCTGGAGAAGAGAAAGAATCTAAATCACAGCCTGTGCTCAATTCTGTCTCAAATTACCATAAATCCAAGCTGCAGAAGCTGCTCAGTCTCCAGAACAGGAGGTGTCAGAACTCCACAAAAAGCCTTCCTCACACAATGCACTGTGCTCCTGTGCCACCTGACTCGTACTCCAGTGTTAAAGCCACGAGCTCCTCAGAGCACCTATTGCCACCCATCACCAGCTGAGCCCCCTGACCTGCTCATCAGTGCACTGCTAATTTATTTGGGTGTTATTCTCCCCAGGGAATCTCCACCTGAGCTGTCATCTGCTTGCACTGTTTAAAATTCTCCTCCCAAGCAGCTGCTCTGGGAAACTCCTCACTTCGTTTCCAGCTTTAAAATCTAAAGTCAGACCTTTTTAGTTACTGATGGAAAGTGATGCTGTGAAGTTTTTGTTAAGAAGGGAAGTAATAATTATCACTACAACACTTCAACAGCACTTCTTTTTAACAGTTCTGTGCTAGTAGTCAGATGCAGAAGCTGCATTTTTGGAGACGCTTCCTCTCTACACACTTTTTACTTCCCATGCTAACCATTACACATGCTTCAGCACATTTATATTGCAGATACTTTGGCAATCACAGTAAGGATTTAATTGTTCATTGTCTCCCATATGCAGAAAACCAAAACCTATGAGAAAAAGACGTACAAGACATCCATGTTTTATACATGTTTATATAATGGTTGCATATTAGAAATCATTGGTAAGTCAACTTTCTTTAAGTGTTCTATCAGGATGCTGCACCATGTTCTGCCAAGCTGGGGCTATTTCCAGATAATGATTTTCCAAAGCACCCAGACCCAATGAAACCACTACACTCCTAAGACACCTTCCCCATCCAGACCATACTCCCAATTAGTGATAGAGGGAGTAATAGCTGTAACAACTCACTCTCCTGTTCTTGCACCTATCCTGACAAGAAGTGACTAAAACTAAGACTTAGAAAAAGACAAACACGTAGAGAAAGTGACAGAGTGCACTACCTGTCTGTCTACATAGAAGAACTGTGTCTAAGAGGTTGGTGAGAATAAAGTTATTACTAAATGCCTTTTCTGGACATTTACTTTAGTCCTACACAGGTTATTCATATCAATAAAATCATAACTGGAAATTATGGTCTTGCATTTGTTATAAAGCTAGCGGCCCCACTCTGGTCTATTGCTTGGCCAAATTAATTACTTCTAGGCAAAGAAACCCATAACACAGCTGAGAAACTGCAGAGCTCTGAAGATATAAGTTCTCCAAAAATCAAGTCAATAAAAAACTTTTAATAGTTTCCCAAGACAATGTTTAAAGTTATTCTGGATATAGTCAGTGCATGCTCAGTCTTTAACCTACTGATGCATACAGTCACTACAGTCCTTCAGCAGAGCTAAACCCTTTCCTGCCACCCTGGGTAACATCTGATCACACAGTCTGCTGGCAGCGAAAGGCAGCACTCACAACAGCAGACACTTCAAGGAGCACTTTTTAGAGCAGCAGTTATTGCTTCAAGAAATATGTAAGACTGGGAAACTGCAGGAGTTGAAGACAACACATGTCATCTTTCTGGGCATCTTGCCTTAACTGTACTACCAAGAGAACTGGTGTTATGCATTTTGAAGAATTGCAGATGAAGTGACTTGGGATTTATTTAGGAAAACTGGACTGCCCTAATTGCTCTTAGTTAGCACAACTGGTACAATATGCACCAGCCAGCATCCTGCCACCCCCATCCTGAGACAGGAATACAGTAGTGCACACACTGCTCAAGAATACAAATTGCCATTGGGGAAAAGCAATAATCTCAAGGCTTGCACCATTTCACAGTCGAGTTGCTGGAAGACAGGCTACCCATTACATAAAGCAGCTGTGTTATCTGGCTTTTTCCTTCATTCATTTATAGACTTAAGCTGTTTTTCTAAGTCTGTTGAAACTATTTTTCCCATTAGAGGTTTTTGTTCAATATGCAGGGAACTTGGCTATAGCAAAAACACACAAAGGTTTCTGTTCTCCGTACATCGATAGTTTAGAGAGGCTGTTAAATTGGAAGCCTGTTAGAGGTCTTCAGATACATTACAGTATTGGCTGGAATTCACCACGACACAGAGATCTGTCTTTGCAAACTTCCACAACCTTCCTTTTCACAGAGCTGACTGACATGACTTTATTGTGCATCTTGGTGTTATCAGGCAATCTGAGGAGCAAAGACTCTCCTTTATTTGCAAAACAGAATAACCCAACAGAAATAAAAAGATAAATTTTCACACATTTACTTTTTAGTGCCCAGAAGCAAGGGGCATGCTACAAATTCCAAGTAGAAAAGCTTCATAAGAAACACTGCAATCTGAGAAATAAGTGTTGCCAGTTCTTTTTTCCATTTGGCTGGTTTTTTCTACATGCCAGCATGCAAAGCTGAGGCAGAAGGCTGCCTATGCTATGAGAAGATGGGTTTTAAAGCCATATTGTCAGAAACAAAATAATATCAGGGATATCTTCTAGTTCTTTAATATTTCATTCTTAATGATCCTTCACCAACAGAAGACTTGTTCATGCTTTTCACACCGGAATGCCCTTCTATTATTATATTGAAATATTTGTTGCTATCTCTGTACTGGAACTAATATATACACATACAGGGAGATAAATACTTGAAATAAACTCTACAAATTTAGGATTTAGGAAGAGGCTTCCTACGTTTTAGACATTTTTCCAGTAGTACCACAAGCAATTGGGCCTTTAGACCTCAATTTCTCTACTTCTCCATCACATCCTTTTAATATTCCTCTCTCTTTTTCCCTTTGTTTTGGGCAGCATGATTCTGTTCTTTTAAATTCCACCCCTGTTCACCTTCCATGTTCTTAATAAATAGAAAATAACAATACAGTCTATTACACCAAATAATACCTTCTGCTGTAAAGGGAAAGGCTAAGGTATTTGTATAGCTCAATTCAAATCAGGTCAGGGCAAGTCATAATAAAATGTAAGTTGCAGGCTTAAAGTCTTCCTTCCTGATGGACACTGCTACATTGCTTTAAAAACCAGCATCCTATGTCAGAGAAAAATATTCTGCAAAATCTATTACTCCTCCATGAAAGTCTCTTATGGAGGTATTTACATAATGAACTGCAATTACTCACATTATATTTATCTAGTGAAGAATGAATCCATTGTGTGCAGTGGAACGTGTCTGTTCTGCACTAATACACGCACATAGTAAGTTACCTCGTGAAATAACACATCAATCACGGGTTAACACCGAGCCTGCACCCGTGTAATGCCAGTTCCAGTTCATTACAGAAAACCAGCTGCAGAATCTGCAGTTGTGCCAGACTGTCAAGGCTCAGCCAGAGGTGAGGAGGAGAATGTGCACTGAGCTTGAGAGTTGTTTGTTGTGGGCAGGGAAAGTCTTTGTGTTGAAAGCGCTGTGACAATGACCATCATAAACTTTAGAGATTATGCACGTGTTGTAAACCTGCCTACACTGGAGCAGAGCCCTCAGCTCCTTGTAAGAGGTATTGTGCTGTAGAAATAACACCAGGGAGAGCTGGAGCAGCGATGCACCTACACAGGTACTCAAGTCCTGCAATTGCGCAATGAGTCAGGTTGGAAGAGACCACAATGGGTCACCTGGTCCAACCTTCCTGCTCAAGCAGAGTCATCCCAGGGCACGAAATCCTGAAGCTGAATCCTGCAGGAGAAACTCTCTTCTTTGCTGACACCACAAACTTGCATGCGTATTTTAAAATTTAATGACAACTTGACAGAGGAAAAAGTCTGCTCTAGTTAGTCAGTTCAGAGTTCCCAGGCTAAGTGAGGCTGGGTGAGCCTTTTGTTAGTAAGCATGCAACTTTCAAAAATGAATACAAAATCAGCCAGCAGGCTAGACCCTGATTTCCGGATTAGAAGGAATTCAGTAAATTTTTGCTCATATCTGAACACTGTCAGAGTTAGGTGTGGACATTTTTACTGTATCTTGGACTTCTAGTAGTACATTTGTATATAAAGTATCATTCATTAGGCAGTCCTTGCAGATCAGATGTAATTTCTTCTGTACCACACCTTTGAGCCTTTCTCCTCAAAATTAAACACTGGGAGACCACTTAACCCCTTCATTTTACTTGTCAGAATCAGCCTGTTTCTAAGTGCTTGAATACAACAGTAATCAAGCCCCTGTTAGACTAAAAAGCAAGAACTAGGTATGTTTAGACCTTTTGTAACATTTCTTAATTCTACTCTTAAATATTAACCAAGTCTATCATTTAGGACTAATTTTCTTTTATGATGGTGTTTTACAATGACATGATCTTTGCATGGTAGCAGCAGATCTCCACACAGGTCATGTTAACGTGAGAGTTTCTCTCCTTACATTTCCATTAATAACTATATTCAACTGCTGCTGCAGCATTTCACAGCATTAAGGCACAGTCCACCTCAGAGGCACAATGTGGGATGGAGGAGGAGAGAAGAGGCAGGTGTACAAGTTAAACACTTGTTCCAGTCCAAAGAAAAATTGAGTTCCAGCAGCTCTAACCAGGGATTTTTAAACTCAAACTTATGCTGTTAGTTCTGTGCACACATGTATCAGCCAAAACTAAAATAGAAAGATGTTACTGGAGCAACAACCTGAAATAAAGTATTTTGACAGCAGACACTTTAATCAGATGAGCTAAAGAAATGGGTCCTATGAGAAGAACAGCAGAGCACACGATTAAGACTGAGTAGCAAAAAGCTTAGTTATAAAGGCAAAGGGTAAGGTTCTAGTTGAAACAAGCAGACGCAAAAGATAGAGAATTTTCACCCCACAAGGAGCAGGTCTGTTAAGCCTGAGGAGATGCTACTGTAGAAGTAAGTTAATGGTACTAATAGCTCAGCTTTCTTTCCCCCCTAAAATGGTATTAGTATTCTTTCAGCACTTTAAGGACATGCCTGTCATATTCTAGTCCATCACAACAATCCCTTCCCAACTCCCAAACCATGCCTTTAGTGAAGGCTAATGTGAAAAGCAGACTTGCATTAACTTAAACTTGCAAAATGTTCCCCTCTTTCTGTACAGTCTCATTCAGATCCCTTCAATTACTTTTTATCTACAGGTTGATACATTGTCATTCTAAGACTTGATTATTTCAGTCGTTTACATCCCTTTGAGCCGTGCAAGCAGAGAAGCTCAAACACAACGTTTAAATCACAAACAACTAAAAACCAAACTAAACACATTCTAAAAGATGGGAGGGTGTAAGGCCATTATGTCTCACAGCCCTGGCAGGTCTGCCTGCCATCAATCAGAAAAGTGAAGACTGTTCACAGCAAAAAAATATTTATCACCCCCATGAACCTGAAGAAACAGAGAAAAGCAGCACAACATTGAGCCACAAAAGTGAAACAGCTGAACTGCACTGTGCCACATACAAGGCAAAGAGTTCAAACATTTGCAGACAAAGTAAGTTTTTATGGGACAGTAAAATACAATAAGCCACTCCTTACACTTTTTTAAAATATGTAAGTCTGCAGTTTAACTATGAAAGGAACTAGTACACCACAGTGAGAACAAGGACCAAGTTGGGTTCTCTTGTTTGCTTTTAACAACCAGAATTACACTCTAAGAATTGGCCTAGAGCTAAAGTGAAATTACTGCACCTGCGACTAAGAGCCAGAACTAATTCATTACTGTGGATCTAAAATAACACTGTGACAAAGCATCTGAGAAATTATTCATTGAATGTATACAGAATGGCATATGAAAACTGCACATAAAATGAAACTGCAGGCAGAGATGTACTCTCAGGATCAGCAGGTGGCATTAGCAGAGCATATTTAACATGTTTCTTAGTTGAAGCCTTAGGTAACTTTAGAAAAAAAAAAAACCAAACTTGGTGACTGAATTAATCAAGTTGTAAAGTGGCAAACAGTGGTCCTAGTAAGAGTTATGTGCCCATAGGAGGCACATCAAACGTGTCAGTCCCAAAGGAGCAGGCTGGTAAACTTCAGATCAAGAAAAGCCTATAACTTACTTGCCAGAAATACACTGTACTTTCTAGTTTTTACAATTGAGTCCCTTCAGGATGGAATTATCCTTGGATGAGACTATAGAAAACAGAGAACCTCTCAGCTGACATCAAATACCTGAACCAGGAGTAACAGTGCCAGATCAATACACAGATATTTAGGGTAACCATATTATGTAAGCAGGAGTTCACAGTATCAATAAAAATGAAATATTATTTAAAATTTGCAATGCTTTGAAGGCATCAACTGAAAAGTTCTTAACTGCTGGAAAACTTGCAATTAAAAGGTACAAATCCAAGCCAAACAGCTATCTGATTCTTTTCATCGATTTCTGCTCTTATTTTGTGCTATCACTCTAATTGTTCTGCAATTATTAAGATATTGCAGTCACCCCGAGCATGCCTAGAAAGACAACTTCTTTCCCCACATTACCTGTGATTTATTACAAACTCTTTTGAGCTTGAAGATTCAAAAGAAAATACATGGTTTGTAGTAGATGCTTTCACACCTGTTCTGGGAGTGAATTAGAAAAATCAAATGCTATACAATGTATATGCCAGTAGGACAATCCTGTTGAATGCAAACAGTGCAGCCACATCCATGTTCCAGCAAGCCCCTGGGCTGCTGCAGGGTAGATCGAGTAATGCCTCCAGAGAACAGCAGCACACAGTCCCTCAGGGAGTCACCACAGCCTGTTCCCTGACCATCCCCCCCCACCCATCACAGAAAAAAAGAATAAAAAATAAAAATTACCAGATGAACCTTTTGGGAAAGGACATTCAGGTCTCCAGGATACAAATTCGCCCATTAAATATCTCTGTCTCACTGCCAAGGGCCCATCTGTGCTACAGGCTGGTTTGGTGAGGGGGCACTGAAGAGCTCAGTCCTTCCACAGCCAATTCCCAGTGCACAGAGAACCCAAACTGGCAGGAAGAAGGGCAGTGTATCGACACAGCAGCTCTCAGGATCAAGTAATGACACCCAAGCTCCACTTAAATGCTTTCTGCCAAGGTAAGCCCCTATCATTTCCTGCCTCAGCACACGGCACAAGACATAGTTAAAGCCTTGGGTTTGACTCAACCAGCTACATTGCTACTAGCAGATTCCCTGCTTCACTGACCATGGGGTGGGGTTTTGACCCCTGGATCCATCACTGATCTTTTGGTGCAAGATTCTTCTGTGCTTTTCCTCTGTGTTACTTAACTTCTTTTTCAAATAATCTGCCCTTTACCTCCAACGCTTCTGTTCACTTTTCCTGCTGTACTTCATACTTTCCCTGCTGTACTTCATACTTTCCCTTTTTCTGCTAAGATGATGCATTCAGAGAATACATTTGACAAATAAACCAGTATTTTGAATAAAGGTTTAATCTGTTATCATTTGCATGCTCCTCTCCATTTCAATCTCTTTTGGATCTTTTCTGTTTACTACAGCTACAGAAAAGCACAACCCACAAACCACCACACAGCACACACAGAGTTCCTTACAGATTATTTAACTAGCAAGCTGTTAGTTTTCGTGCAATATTGGGGAAATTCCTCCTAAAATATAAAACATAAAATCCATTATAGACTTTTAACAACCTGTAAAGATTATCTCTTTCACTGTAAGTCTGGATATTCTTGCAAACAATCACAAGCATAAGACATTATGCTGAAACAAAACCCTTTACAAATAGTGTAGCTTGTTCATCAAATTCTTCCCACATAATGAGCAAGTCAAAGGGGCAAGAGTACACCTGAAGGATATGTAGCCAGTTTGGGGTTTACTGGGTTATATACATACATTTCCACATAAAATGTTCATTCCAAATCTTAGCATTTTGTGGACTCTGATTTAGTTTTATTAAACTATATAATGACAGAAGTTCTATTGAAAGCTAGAACTATAAACTATGGCTTCATATTATTAGAGGTTACTGACCAAAAGATACTCAAAAGGACCTGTATCTCCAGTATCACATAATCCATTTTTATTTCTGCATCAACATTCACCTTGTTTTATTAGTAATAAAGGTAGAGAAAAGCCCTAGTCTCATGCTGGATGAGGCAAGCTTTTGTACAAGACAGTAAATATTTATTGAAAAGACACTTTTAACAGGGCTAAATGACTTTTCCTTTTCCCAGACTCCCACATTTTTACAAAACTGAAATACAATTGAATCATTAATTGCCTTCACGGTAAAGTACTCCAGCAAGGCAATGCTGCAAACACTACAGAGAAACCCAGAAGAAATTGAAAACAAAATACAACAAGAATCTGTGCTGCTTTTAATAAAGAATCTTTTGAAATTAAGGAAATATCTTCCTACCAAAGAGTTCTAGACTTATCTTTAAAACTTGACAGCACAAACCTATATACCGTCATCAACTCTCCACTTCTGTTCAAGAGGTCATAGCACATCTGAAGGGCAAACAGAAGTGGTGGGATAGATTTTAAACAAGTGAATGGTGTGAGGCCAATAAGATGGCAACAAATGCTTAACAGCAGCTCATTTGAAGGCCTCATTCCCTAACAGATGCTCAGTTTATCTCTCTAGATATGTAGATGATCATTTTGTTACTCTCTTGGCAGAAGAGCTTGAAACAGATATGCCACTGAGGACCCAAAGCTTTGAGCCCCCAACAGACAAGTGAGTAGCAGCTTCAGGACTTTCTCTTAGGTTAGAAAGCTCACTGCTTCAACCCCACCCCCATGCTTTTTTCTGCTCTGTATTTCTTCTGAGGAACAATGGCCAAGGTTGCTTGGCAGAGTGTTCTGGAGAGTGTCATCCAGAACATCAATCAATGTCACCATAAAGGTCACAGTCACCATATGCCAAGGCCCAGAAATTTTCCATTTCACTGATAAGCCTTCTTTCACATCCCAAAAAAGGAGTAACAGAAGAAGCAAAGAGAAGGTATCTGCCAAAACAACTTCTCAAATTATTCTTTAAGTACTCCCTCAGCTATTCCTTACCCCTCTCTCTGTGTAATTAGAGATAAATAAAACACACCCCCGCACCAAAGAAACAAAATCTTACAGCAGTCACCTAATGATTCTTAGTCCCCAAACATAACCCTATAGCATCTATATGAAGATCAAGTACAGAAATCATTTTGAGAAACCCTCAATTGGAGAAAGGACAGTAAAGTAAAAAGCCTTAGGACTTACATCTCCATGAGCTACAGTTTGAAATACTCACCACCTTTTATTTAGACAACATTATGTGTGCTTGACAGTTTTACCCTCATTCCAGAATTTCTACTCCAAGATCTGCTAACCAAAATACAGAAATTAGACTTCTTCACACAACAAGCCCACTTGACTATGACTTTTCTGATCCTGGATAATCCTGGATAAACAGGACTGGACAGTCTATTTGAAGTCTTCAGCAAATTAAGATAGCCTAGATTGAAGGGTATTTTGATTGAATTTTAAAATTGGTTTCGAGAAACTTTTCTGAATATACCTCCATTATTTTTATCTGAAATAAAAATAATGCAAATAGCCCCACAGAAAGAAGGCTCATGGAAAGAGGTGACAATGTAAGAAAAGTGTCTGAGGCTTTAAGGTACATCTCCTCTCATGACCAAAGTAAAGACCTACTTCTTACTCAAAAAAGGAGCACATAGCCTAGGTAAGTAACATGCAGAAGGAGACAGAGTTGCTGATGGTGCTAACCAAGGTAAAAATAAAAGTGAAATCAGAAATCACTTTTATGAGTCTTTATATCCCATGAAATCAAAACCATGGAGAAGGACCATGCTACTATTTCAGTGCACAGTGTTTGGTGATATCACATTGTTTGAAAGTAAAATACCCTGAGAGTCTTGCAATGCATTCACAGCATTTACAGAAAACATGTTAATGAAACAGATAATCTGTGCACCTGAATTTACCATGAAAATCCTAGTGCTGTCTGCTGTGGGGTTTTAGCTTTTTCAGGCCAGATTCTGAAATATTGTTGAGGAACCTAAAAATAGAGTTAGACATCTGCTAGAATTCTCAAAAGCATCTAGCACTTCAGATGCCTGACTTGGTGAGAACTGACTACAATTGCTTTCCACTCAAAACCAGCAGCCAGCATTTCCCACCCAACAGAGTAATAATTTCTCTTCAATTCATCTTAAGTGCTACATAAAAACAGTAACAGGCTGTAAAGTCAATATCCATTACCAGAAGAATACACTGGTATCAATGAAAGTGTTTTGTATGTTCCAAACAAATCTAACCACAAACTGTACCAGCCAACACTGACAACATGTGTGTCTTGTGCATCCTGGACCCACATAATGCAGGAAAATACATTTATTCCATCTTGCATCTTTTGGATAAGTAACTTAGAGTCAGTATGTGAGGTGTTTCCAGAGCATATAATGACAGAATAATGAGCTTACTTTTCAGGGCGCCAAATTATTGTGTTAACAGGATCTAACTCAGAGAAAGTGATAAAGATTTGATTCCTGATTTTATACTCCAGTTTTGATTGCAAGATGTACCAATTATGAACTACTGCTAGCTAAAATTTAACTGGTTTGTTAAAAAAAAAAAAGTTTATCATAACCCATGAAACATATCTTTTACAAATTCTATTTTACTTTTTTAATCAATGTTTCATTGTTTGGCACAAGAATGCATCTTTACTACTGAACCCCACCCCCCACCCCCACCCTGGGGCTTCTTTGTTTCCTACCACACCATCATATACATTAGAAATGCTTCCCAAATGGGAAAATTATTCTATATATTCCCACTATAGACTTTTTTTAGTCCTGCTGTTTTCCAAAACATCTGTCTCTGATCACTATCAGATGTAGGTAGTGGAGCAGAAGAAGCACTGCTCCAGTCAGATGACAATTTCTAGGTCAGCATTTTCACTAAAGGGAGTAAGTAAAATGAGATCGAAATGCCAGACAGCAGCTGTTTATACTTTACACCAACCTGTACAGAAGTAGTGCATCCAACTTAATTATTTATTACAGACTTACAATAAAGATGACAGGAAAGCAATTGTGCCTAGAGTTGACTACACATTAAAAATAATTTTTCCTTTCTCTTTCTTTGAATCTTTAAAAACAATTGCTATTATTCTCTTTTCCCCCTTTTTCTACCCTCTCTGTGGAAGACTAAAGGAAAGTTAGAAAAACGAAGTCTCAAAATAGAAAAAGCAGACCTTGAATGCTCTAATATTACTTGGAAAATGGAGTGTTGTATTCTCCTACAGGAGATAGCTCTTCAAATTTGAAAGGTCAGCTGCAAAGCTTGGCTTCAAAAGCAACTCACAATCACAACATCAGAGAACATAAATAACTCTTCCTGGGTCAGGAACAAGTACAGAATCCTGGAGATGGTTCTTTTCAGGCCAAATTGATGGCAGAGCCTGGACCTCTTGCTGCAATCCTGCCCATCTTTAATGAGACAGGATAAAGTCCCATTTCCCCGAAGACAGCAAGAACTAAGCAACAGGTTTTCCCTGCTCAGTGCCCTGCTCCTTTCACAGCAGCTCTGGCATACCCACCCCCTGCACTGACACCTCTCTCCTCTGCCAGCTGACAGCTCCTAAAGCCACTCAGCACAAATGGGTTCCTCTACCAACCAATTTCTGTTGTTATTCATCCTACACCCCATCCGTCCTCAAAGTCCTCAATTGTTTTATGCATATCATAAATGGGAAGTGGAGGATCTGAAACACCAGACAGATGTTCCAGTTCAATCCCTTTCTCCCCGTAGTTGCTCACAGTAAACCTTAGTTTGAATGTGGTGGCAGATATGGAAAATGTAGAATTTTTCTTCAATGAAACTCACAGACTGTAGTTCTGTTAGATCTTTCTTCCTTCCCCAGAAGGACTTATGCATAAAATATTCACAGCATATTTAGGCAAGGTTTATATTTATCTAATATAATGTTTGTTTATACTAGGAATAAGCATTGCAGAGTCAACAGCCCTTATCCTTCGCAGAGTAATGCTGAATCTATCACCACTCACCTACTGTTAATACTGATTTATTAACATCTTGCCACCAAAATTTAGTACAGAGGAAATGGGTAACCGTAGAGTGACTGAAAATTCTTCTGTATTATGATACAGTCTGCTGAAGCCAATAAACATCTTTAGTGGTACTCGCCGACAGCATAACATCACTCTGCAAAGCCACATGTATTTCCCTCCTCCCTTCTTTCTCATGTTGTTTCACTTGATGGAAGGATCAAAGCGTCAAGTCATTTTTTTCACCCCAACTCAATCAGGGAAGTAACTCTTTGAAGTGATCTTTTTTCTTTCTTCCTTATTTTTCCTTTTTCTTTTTTTTCTTTTTTTTTTTGCTCTTCATTAGGAAGAATCTTTCCAAAAACAGGCTGACATTCTGAAGTTTCAGAATGTTAATTCTACAACAGGTGTGACATGTCTCTGAAAGCAATGCTCTGATGGTTTATTTATGGGCTTTACTCTTTCTTTCCATTTAAGAAGAGACCTTGAATATGTTTTCATATGTCCAACATATATTTAGAAACTCTAAAGGCAGCATGCATTCATCAAAAACATGAAAACTAAAGACAAGAGTTCAAATAAATCTGAAAAGCCATTTGTGGCTGCAGCTTAAGGCTGCCATGGAAAGAAGTATATCAAAATGCCTCCATTAATAATTGCGTCACTAGCGCTGTGAAGTTGAAAGCCTGTTACTAACACTTTTCTCTAGCGGGAATTCAAACTACTGTGTAAAAGAAGGTGAATAAGAAGAGATGAAGGGGGAAAAGAAAACAAAATTCAACATGATTTAATTTCAGAAGTCAAGAAACATGGCACTTTGTTCAGCAACACAAAAGAAACACCATAATTTTCTCCTGACCCTTGATAACACAAAGCAGGAATCATCCAAAGCAGCAGGAGCCAGAAAATTCAGTAATCACTGACAATCTGTGCCATCAGAAAAGGCTTAGTGACTCACTGGATTGTTAATGTGTGCTCCTCATCCAAGTCTAAGATATTTCAGCACCCCATTACAAAGAACTTTAAAAGACAAACAAAATTCAGTACTTTCCATTTGTAGTCTGACCATATTTTGAAACTTCTTAGTTTTAAACAGGACTACTGAAACAAGAAGCTACTAGAGGACACTAAAGTGAGAACCAGTGGACACTGGGCAGGTGACACGCCAGGAACTGTCAAGAGCAAAAGGAAGAAAGGGAGCAGCACAAGGCAAAACCAGGCAGAAGGCACAGCCCTTTACACCCAAATGATACCCGAAGCAGCACATGCTTGTAGTTGTTACAGACCAACTGCATAACATGCCAGCCTCCATTTCTCTATCCAAGAAGTGGTTTGCTGTTCCCTTCAGGTTGAGATTTAACCTGAATTGTTTCCCACAGCTGATACAACTGAAGAAACATCAAAAAAAGCAGCTTCTGTAATCATTCAAAAGGACATTGGAGCTATTGAGTTTTCAAAATAGAAACTTTAATTGAAAATGGAATCTAATTTATTTTAATAGCACTAATTACATTCCTGTAGCACTCAGTGGGGGGAAAACATCACAGATATCTTATTCAGGCTGAAATTTTTATCACCAATTTAAGGACTTCAAAACTAAGCTCTACAATTTGCATAAATCAGAAAAAGAGTTTAAGAGCAAGGACCCAAAAACCAGAAGTGCAAGAAATACAACTAGTGCTGCTCTCTCAAAACACAAACCTGTACTTTATTTCCTCCCATTTTCACTTAGTCATAGCTCCAAAAAGACTCTTCAGGTTTGCAGTGAAATTATTGATTTAAGTGTGGTTAACTTTGAGTTCAAATTAAAGACAGCACTGATAAAAATTACCAGGTATATTCATTTTCAATGGCCATAATATTGGAAAGAATAAAAAGCAAGCTGTATTCAAAATTCAGACGCATTTCATCTGGGAAGAATCTCTACAGACTACAAGACAAAGGCAGGGATAAGAGAAACTTGAAACTCTTATTAGAAGAGAAAAACAAGGTAAGCTTCCAATTCCCTTGGCTTCATTTTCTGTGTAAGTAATGGACAAAACAGATCAGTTGGGTAACCTTGACCCCACAGCCCTTACACTGGGTTTGAGTTAGTTCAGTTTTCTTTTCAGATTGCCACCCTCAAGATGCAGGAATTTAAAAGCAGTGCTTCAGCATCAATGCTTTTGCTCGTTTTCCGCAGGGCAGGTACGGAGCACTGGACCCAGTGCCTCCAGCTCAGACTGATGCTAACGGTAAATCTATTTCATTTAAACTGTTAATTCAGCTGCATAAGGGAGGTCAGAAGGTGCCGGCTCTTGTTTTAATGTTGCCTGAACATTTAACATAGAAATCAGGGATGCATTTCAGGATGTCATCCAGTTTCCCTTAAAGCTTTACTGTAGACCTTAAATGAACCAGCAAAGTTTAGAACAGCATCTATTCCAGTCAAAGAACAAATAGCTATTTATAGAACAAGTGTTCTATAAGCAACAGAAAGTTTGTATCTAGGATCTTTATATAGAATATAATAATATATGTAAAATAGAAAATGTATAGACACCTCTGTCGTTATTTTTGTGGGTTACAGCAAGACAAGGACTTGAGAACACAAGCAGGCTTCAAGAAGTCAAGTGTGAGCAAGTGATAGCTCCAGAAAGTGTTAGTATAGAAATAGGTATGTTATATGAGGAAGTTAAACAAAAAATCTTCATGATGTTACTGGGGCATAATAGGTGAAAATACTTCATGAGGATCAAAGATTTTCTTATCCTCAGTGATTGAAATGCAAATTACAGTTTTTAACTGTATTTGAAACAAAATTATATATATATATATATATATTTATGATTGGCTGAGAGTCCTTTATTTCTTTTTCTGTGGATTTAAGAAATACAAGTTCAAAATATCAACAAGTAACGTATTGAATCAAAAAACAGAATACAAGTAAATTAGAATAATTTTTCAGATTGACAAGGGGCTTATTGCTCTGCTGCAAAATTTCAGTCAGTATTAATACATTGATATTGACAAAACTAAAAATTTTTGGGTACTGCTAGAACTTGGAGGTTGCGCATTATAATAAGCCACCATGACACAAATTATGATAATAATTTTTAACATTTTTGTAAGCACCAAGAATAAAAATACTGGCTCATTGTGATAATGCCATAATAGAGACAGTTTCAGCATCTGCTGAAATGCATCAGCATTTGTATCAAATGAACAGTCCACTTCACACATGGTACTTATGAACAAAACCCTCCGCATGTCTAGCTGCATTGCTCAATATTTGTTCTTTCTATTTCAGTACCATCTGCAAACTCTATTTTCAATATTATTTCCAAAGTGTTAGCACAGAATTCTATTCCATTTGTTGTTTGAGGGGATTGTATATTTGTTTTATACTGGCCATTCAAAGTTTGGATCTAACTATCTTCACTAATTACAGGGAGAGTTGCATATTCCACTTATGCCAAACTCAACCTGGTATGAGATTGATTTCAATATGGTAACTACAATGACAAAAATTATGTGGAACTTTAAAAACCCAAACAACACAACAAAGCCAAACCACCACCACAGTTTCTTTCTGTGTAGAGACACAAGCCTGTTATCACCTATCATGTATCAGTCTTGAGAAATCCCCAGAACATGTTTGAAGACATGTCTTAATTCTTTTTCCCACTTATTATATGTCTAATTCTTTTTTTCAATTCCTTGCTAAGGAATTAATTCCAGTTTTTATTCACAAAATTCTAAGAAGCCAAGATTTCTCATGAGTGCTGTAGAGCAAAGGTGTGTGACCAGGGGATGCATCTCCCAGGTCTGTGTTAAAGCTGTGCAGGCTACAAGCACTGCAAGGGACCCTTTTGTTTAAGAAATATGCAGGAAAATAAAAATAGATAGGAGCAAGGTTGCCAAGATGTTAATTGTGACCCAGAAAAACCCCTGTGATACCTTGACAAATAGATAATACTGTTTGCCAAACTAAAACATGATTTTTCACATAACTTCCAGTAAGAACTTAGCTTTTATGAGTAACAATAAAAGACCATATTGCAACCCTTTTATCCTACTTCCTTTTCAAAGAAAATTACAGCCCATAATACTTTTTCCCTCTTGCACTTTAAGAAAAAAATAAGATTATTTTTTCATGTTTGGTTAGTGTTTGTCCATAGACCGTCACTTATTAAATAAAGATTCAAACATATTTTCTGGGTAGCAGAAAATTGGATGCAATGGAATAAAACTGGCTAGTCATTTCTGCACCTGGGAAAGCATTGTCCTTCTCCACAAAATGTGATGCTTCATGAAAAGTCCAGCTAATGGTTCCCCCACTGCAAGGGCTTGCTGGGTTATTTTTGAATATAAAGGTTCAGCCTGAAAAGTTTTAAGTCATTATCGATATTTCCTCTTTTCTTTTCAAGCAATCAAAATCCTTCCACAAAACAGCTCACCACACTTTTCAACAACTATTTAAGTCCTGAAGCAGAACAAAAGTATCTCACTACTTTGTAATTGAAAAGTGTGTGATACTCGTGGTTTACAAGTTACCAGAATCACAAGCACTGAAGATCAACCTTAGAAAAAGAGGGTCTGAAATTCTCCAATACAGTCATCCAAGAAAATCCATAGGTTTGAAGAATATCATTAAATCTAATTCTTGAAATGGTTGGTTATGCTCCACATGGGCTTTTATCGACTACTTTAGACATGTACAATGTCACAGTTGATTTCTGAGTAGTAGAGTGTCTATAAAAAAGGAGATGATATTTCAGAAAAAGCCTGAAAAACCCTTAAAGTTGATAAGTACAACACATGCATCTGGTGCTCCTACAGATAAGTATCACCTTTGTGCTTTACTGATCACTGAGAGAATTGTTTTTCTTTTATTGAACTCAATTGTTTTATACTTTATGTTCTTCTGAAACCAATTGAAACTGAGTATAGAGTTCCAATATGATAGAAATATAACAACAAATTACATAGAGAACCCAGAAACCCCAAACCCAAGCAAGAGACAGGAATTATTTTTAAATGAAGGCTGGAACCATCAGTATAGATTCAGTATAGATTGTCTAACCAGCAGGGAAAAGTAAAAGCTCTAAGTAGGACAGGAGTCAGTGCACCAAAGAGTTGGTATCAATCAGAATGCACACAGCCAAAACAGGCTCTAGATTGAAAGTAACAGACATTTTACTACAAGCCTTGCTAAACAAAGAAACAACACCCTGCTGAGTCAGTTAAAAGAATAATGAACAAAGCTTTGAGAAACATACAGCCATATTCACCAAAGATGATAGTATGTATTTGAACAGATACCTTTTTATGTAATATCTACAAAGCTATCAAATTGACAGACGCAACCATTTCTCATTTTAGATTAAAAAAAACCCCACAGTAATAAAGGATAGTAGCAATAAAGTTGAATAAACCTTAACTTTCACCATCAATTCTGCGTAGTTCAACACCACTGAAACATTTATTTAAAACACTCCTATTTTTAAAGGGATATTTCATGTTTAAGAAATTAAATATCATCTATAAATATACCCCTAAACTATTTTCAATCAGTTTTTCTCTACAGTTTGTGGAAAAAAAAAATAAAAAAAAAAAAAAACAAGTTAGATTAGATAGGAAAAAACCTGGTGTTTGACAAAAAGGAAAAAAAAAAAAAGAAAAGGAAAAAAATACAATGAAAGAAACCAAACAAAAGTGCATGTATTAAAAGCAGAGGTGGGTAAGTAGATACCGAAGTACATGAACTGCAAGGTTTCTTAAGAGTGCTGGCTTTCAAATCACATGAAAATCAGCTTTTCCTTGCTCCATAAAGCTGTAGACAACTTGCCCAGGACCCTTCAAGGACCTTCTAACAAGAGCACCCAGAGATTTGGTGTTACCCTCGAGACTGTGTCTCAATATTGCTGCTGTATCAGCTGCTTAAGGAAGGGGCTGTGGAAGCTGGGAAAGGACAATACAGTTGTAGGACAGTACCCACCGCTGCTACTCCTGCTCTTCACAGAGGGAGTAACTACACTGCACCCTCCAGGTAGCAGGGTGTGAAGCAAATCCACAAGATATATACATCAAGCCACTTATTCATTTCTGTTTCTATAAATTCTTCATGTACCAGCTTCCTTCTCTATTTTAGCCAGAACTGGAGGCAATAGTTCTAACTAAATGGACTAGATGGCCTTTAAAGGTCCCATCCAACCCAAAGTACTCTATGATAAATACATACTAGTATGTATACAGTGTAGAAATACTGACAGTTTCACTTTACCATATGATTAAGCTTTTCTCCCCTCAAATTTTTAGTGATATTGCAATAAGTATGTATATGATTTGTGCCAGTAGGGGAACAAAGGGTTTTATTGCACCCTCATAAAACAATAAAACCAACTGTTGTAAGGTCATCAGTTTCCCTGAGCCTTTATCAAGGGATACCTGAATTATGATAAGAAATCTGTCAAAACACTAAATCCTAAAACTCTCCTGTCACCCCTTTATCAAGGAATACCTGAATTATGGTGGGAAGTTATCAAGATACTAAATTGTAATGTAGTAATTA